>CM064534.1:19333688-19838693 GCA_032716605.1 Paralithodes platypus | reverse complement strand
CAGTCTCTCTCGCACTTATTGAAACTGGTTCCGGTGTTTGATGAGAGTGGTGTAACAGAATTTTTCACACGCTTTGAGAAGAAGTGCCAGGAACACCAGTGGCCAGAGAATAAATGGGCAGCACTTGTATCCTCTAGATTAATAGGCAAGGGCCTACGATGCGTTACCTTTGGAGTTATGTATTGTGTACGAGGATCTCAAGGAGGCTGTCCTGAGGGCTTACGAACTGCAACCAGAAACGTACCGTTTGAAGTTCCGGGGTGTAACTAAGGGAAGAGATAGCACCTTTTTGGAACACGCCCGGGACTTGTCCGATGCTATGGGGAACTGGCTCCGATCTGAGAAGGTAACAACGTTTGATGGAGTTAAGCAGTTAATGATGTTGGAGCAGTTCTTTAAGAGCACGGGCGGTGATCTAACTTTGAACTTAAAGGAGAAAAACCCAAGAACTCTAGTAGAAGCAGCAGAAATGGCTGATCTACGGCTGTCGTTGATTCGGGGTTGCGGGTCCTCACAGAAGTACGATGCAAGTGCTAGGGACCGTTATCCTCCCCCTCCCCATAGCAATGACACATTTAAACCAAAGAGCAATGAAACTAAAACTGAAGCCAAACCTACCACCACACCGTATGTGAAAAGTCAGGGGCCTTTTACATCACAGTATAAGCCGAAACCGAAATTTATGTGTTTTAGGTGCCACCAGGAGGGTCATAAGGCAAATGAGTGCCCTAGTCGACCTCCTCCGGCAGCCGTGTCTTTTGCTCACGGCATTGGAGTGTTCAAGAGGACATCGGAGTTTGTTAGAGGCATTTCTTCCGAGGTAAATACACTGCCAGTGCAGAAGGATCCGGAAGGCTTATTCCCTGTCCGTGATGCCTTTAGTGACCACAGGGGACTCGGTTGTGTGGAGTGGGGGGGTAGAAGACATGAGGTGAGAATTTTGCGTGACACTGGGGCATCGCAAACACTGTTGAGAAATTTCACTGGTAAACCTGTCAATACGGCGCGGGTGGTTGTGGTTCAGGGAGTTAATGCGACAAGGTCATACCCGCTTGTAAGAATGAAGATGGAAGTTGATGGTGTGACTCGTGACCTGGATGTAGGAATTGGGGAGAAGTTACCTGTTGGGGGCGTCGACCTCCTTCTTGGCAACGACTTTGCGTGGCCTACTTCTGAAGCTCCACCCTTAGTCGTTGTCGAGAAGCCGGCCGACGTGAGTAGGGAGAAGCAGGAGTGGGTTGAGATGTGTCCGGTGCAGCCTATGGCGTGTGTTGTCACCGGAGATTCTGCATCCAGGGAGTCACATTCTGGTCAACAATCTTTAGATCAGCGGAGGAAGGGTACCGAGAAGGGGTTGAAAGTTGATGCGGTTGAGAGTTTAGTGTCAACGGACCTTCTCGGGGACTCATTATTAGGACCACATTTCGAGTCTGGAGAGGACCCAGTAACTGTTCCTGAAGGGGCAGAGGATGGGCTTAAAAAGACGAAATAGTTGAAGGAGGGCAGTGATGCACAGTCGGGAGATGTAGCAACAAGGTACCCTGACGCGTACCCTATGAGAAATGGGTCGGCGAAAACGGTGGTCCGAAGCTTGCTAGTGTATTTTTCCCGGTATGGTTACCCGCAGGGGATTCAGTCAGTCCGGGGACCCAACTTCACTTCTAGCCTCTTTGTACAAGCAATGCCGCAGCATGGGATTGTTGGGGTTGTGTCATCTGCATATCATCCGGAGAGCCAGGGTGTGTTAGAGCGATGGCACTCAGCCTTGAAATCTGTGCTTCGTTGTTGTTGCTTTGAGAGTGGGAGGGATTGGGATCTTGGCCTGCCATGTGTTTTGTTTGCTGTGTGGGAGGTACCTGG
Source organism: Paralithodes platypus (assembly GCA_032716605.1). Taxonomy (NCBI): domain Eukaryota; kingdom Metazoa; phylum Arthropoda; class Malacostraca; order Decapoda; family Lithodidae; genus Paralithodes; species Paralithodes platypus. Next base: position 19,836,833 of record CM064534.1, on the reverse strand, counting down.
GGAGAGTTTGGGATTCAGCCCTAATGAGCTCGTCTTTGGACACCGTGTCAGAGGGCGTCTCCATATGGTTGAAGAAGTATGGGAGGGCGCAGAAAAACCTTGTTCTATGCTCAAGTGTGTCCTCAACAGTCGAGAACGGATGTTGCGCAGTCTGGAGTTGGCTGGCCGTAATTTGACTAGCTCTCAGGCCCTCAGGAAGGACAGGTACGACCTCATGGTTGAACTCAGGGAGTTTCACGTGGGTCAGGAGGTGTTGATTCTACTGCCCCTTGTAGGTCACCCCTTATCCGCGAAGTACGCTGGTCCTTATAGGGTGGTGGAGGAGCTAGCGGACCTGGTTTACTTGGTAGCCACTCCAGACAGACGGAAGCGCAACCAGTTATGTCATGATAATCCCGTGAAGGAGTATGGGAGGCACCCCCCTGAGCCTCTCACTGTGCCTGTGATGACGTTTAGCAGTCAAGGTGGAGAAGGAGAACGGGACAGTCAAGCTCAGGTGGAGGATAACTGGAAGGATAAGAAGTTCAAATGGGCGCCTGAGTGTGAGAAGGTGTTTAGAGAAGTAAAACACCTGTTGTGCACTCACCCGATCCTCAGGGCCCCTGACTTTAGCCTACCTTTCCAACTAGCAACGGAGGCTAGTGGTGTGGGGGCTGGTGCCGTCCTTGTGGAAAAGGACGATGATGGGCTGGAGCATCCTGTTAGTTTCTGCTCGGAGAAGTGCAATTCGGCCCAGGGGAGCTGCTCTGTTGTCAAGGAGGAGCTGCTGGCGGTTGTACTTGCTCTGAGGCATTGCGAGGTCTGTGTCCAGCCTATGGTCCGGTCGTTGTAGTTTACCCAGATCATCACCCTCTCAAGTTCTTGGACCAGTTTCACAATCGGAATATGAGGCTGACCAGGTGGTCACTAAGGTTACTGGTATATAACCTGGACATACGCCATATTGCCGGTTGTGACAACGTGGTTGCAGATGGTCGTTCAAGGGTATATGATCCTGGGTAGATTGACACACGGGTAGCCTCCTGCTTTGGTTTGAATAGTATTTTGCGCTTGGTGCTTGTTGGCTCGCGGTTGTAGCCCAGCATATTGGGTCGTAAAGCAGGAGTTGAGCGTTTGGTATAGAAGAAAAAACTAGGCTTGCCCCTATAGTGCAGCCGAAATAAACAAATTATAAACATAAAAATCAAATAAAAACTCTTTCTTTGATAGTTGAATTTTTTTAGTATGTTGTAGCAGTAATTCTGAGTTGCACTCCTCTCAGAATGCTGGGCTAGAGAAGCTCGCTCTTGAGGAGCATAACTACATATAATTTAACCTATGGTGATGGGGAGGGTTATAATTTTGAAAAATGTTTTGTTGAAGAACTGTGCCAGATATTTTATTGCCGCTGGGTGATGGGAAGTGGAGATTTAGCATGGGTTCTAACCATCAGATTCTTGTGAGCCTTGGGGCCTCTGAGAAAAATCTTGGGGGGGTGTGACGTTAACCACTTCGTTAGAACCGCATGGCTTGTCCTACAGTGACTCGCTAGGATCGCCAGGGCAGTGGATGGGGCTACAGTTTGTGTATTACAGTGTGCTTTATTTCATATGAAAGCTTGTGTCATGGGCAGTCCAGAAAGGCTCTTTGTTTTCACCCATGTCAAGGCTTTATATATTTAATTGTAAAGTATATGTTTTATCATTAACTAGTAATGATGGGATCTGGGAGAGAGAGAGAGAGTAGAACAGAGTGAGAGGGAGCGCGTAGTGTTTTTGTCCCGCTCGATGACGTCACGGCTGGCTGCCTCGTTCGCGGGGGTTGGTGGAGAGAGGTCCTTACCATGCTGCAAGCTCTCTTGTTAGTGGTTAGAGGACTTGTAACCGCTTTTTTCCCACGCGGCTCGAGCTGGCGCGAGTATATATACAGTTCCTCGCCACTCTCTCCCTCAGATCTGGTTTCTAGAACGCACCCATCTTTTTCCCTTGCTACCTGTCACCTGCTCTGTACTTGAGAATCTTTTCCTCTGCCTATCTCTCTCATTTTCCATATCTTTCACCACCTTTTATTAACATTACATCCCCTCTGGTTAACTCTGCAAAATCAGCTTCATGCTGGCCAGTTGTATTGTGCGTTAAGGTCTGATATAACCCATGTATGTTAGTTGTTAAGATAAGTGGATCACGAAGCATTGGTTGGCATTTATATTGTTTAAGTACTGCATCCTTTAATTATTAGTGTTCTGCTGGATTAGATAATGCTAGACTAGGAGTCTGATATTATAAGGTATTGTTTCCTATGAGTGCTGGCTTTAGTTAAAAAGCTGCACGACATACCTGAGAACTGGAGTTGATTGAGTAAATTCTAGTCTGTGTGCCATTGAGAGTAGAGCATGCACGAATGAGGGCTTTTTGCCTATACCATTCTGCACTGTTCTAAGCTCGTTGCTTGTCTTTGAGGTACGCCAGGAGAACGCTTAATACTTCGGTATTAAGGTTTCTCAAGAGAGGTACCCTTCCCTATAACGTAATATTTGACGCACAGACTTGAGATTTGCACTAGGCTATGCGGCATGCCATGCGCACCAGTATCTCGTATCATTGACTCTAGCTAGACTTTATCAATCATAGTAGACATTAAGTATATTAAACCAATTACTCTTTTTATGCATACCCATTTATGATTACACAAGCATTTCGCAGCCTAGTTTGATGTATTGAGACACAAACGACTTAGGCTCTTTTTGTTGATAGAAATACTGCATTGTCGTGGCGATTATTATTATTGTTGTTGTGTTTAGGATATTCTTGGCTCCGACGGCATTATATATATTCTGCCTTTTTGTGTGCATAGCCTGCACGAGCATTGTTCCGCTGCCTGCCTTTTTGGGTTCCATTTCCGATACGAGCATCTTTATAGCATCTAACATTTAAAGAAGATTCCTTGTTAGTGTTGAAGGACTTTAGTGCACTTTCTTTCATGCAGGAGTGCCTGACATTTATTGATTAAAGTAACGTAAGCTGTAACTTCTCTTACCACCTTACTTTGCATACCATAACCAAGCACCTTCGGTTATAGGTAGTAATAGGCTGTTTTCACATAACATTAAGCCTAGAGTAGACGCACATTTATTGAGAGTTTGATAGCCTATTATTGCATATAGAACTCTGTAGAGTATTTGTGTTCTTTGTTCACTGGGAATATACATCAGAGGTTGGATCTAGCGCTTTCCGTTGTAGCATTTATGCCATTACTAGTCCAATGAATAAGAGCCCTGATATATTTGAACCCCAGTCGTAACAATGGATATATCATTGTATTATGCTCTATTTCATGCTTATGCATGAAAATGTGCAGGGAATGAATGTCAATTTAGGCCAAGATTAGTTAGGGGTTAAACATACTATTTCTTTGTATTTTTTTCAATGCTGCAACTGAACAATTTCACCAATGTGTATGTATTTGGTACCAAAAGATTCAGAATCATGAGCTGCTACGTAAAAATGTGCTGATCACCCATGTAGTTTTCAAGATATTGATTTTTCAGTGAATTTGAGTTTCTTTCAGGATGGCTGCCAAAAAATGACGTGTAGGGCAAAAACTTTCTTTATAACATTTGTTGGGCATTGGTAGAGGAATCCATATACCAAAGCACAGTGATCTCCTATAATTGGGAGAGACAGTATTTGTGTCTACAAAAATTGCAGAAATGCAGCCGGAGCGGTGTGTCTGGCCACCATTTTGGATTTTTAGAATGTCAAAGTTCCCTGATATAAAAATGCACCTTGTGTCAAATTTTGATCGTGATTCGACAGGCAGCTCCGGAGTTATTGCGTAAATACCCAGTGCGCAATCATAATTTAGATTTTTTTTTAAATAGATAATATTAAATGAAAATCATAATCTGAACTATTGCAATAGGTGTTCCCCACCATAGGCTTGAACCCATAATAAATATATAAATAGATAAATACAAATGAATAAATATGTAAATAAGTAACAATTGATAAAATTTGACTAAATATAATATACATATAAAATATAAATAAACACACTCACATAACTCCACAATGATTACCAGACCTTGAGATGGGCAAAAGTGAGCCTGAAGTCACGCCATGTGAAGACGAGGATCATGTCGAAGGATATACGTAGGTCCAACAGTGAGAACTCCCTGATGGAGGTGATGTTGACCAGCACCACCACAGGTACGGGGGAGCTGTCGGAAAGGGCTGGCGGTAGCTTTCCTAGATACGTTTCTGGCACCTGGTGAAGATTGATTAAACACACATAAAAAAGCCACTCCAACAGCATCCTTTCTCTCCATCACCCCTTTTCCCCTCTCTACACTCTTCAGATAATAGGAAAAGTAGAAAGTAGCTAAGAGGTGCCGTTGTAAAGGCTTATCCTTCAATACCTTCACCTTATACCTTACCTGGTGGATGAACCCCTTGAGGATTATGACACTTGTTGACAGTTTATTCAGGCTATCATTAGATGTTTTTATACAGCTTAGTAAAGTTCTGTGGGAATACTGAACAAAATAAACCACTAGCGAACTGAAGTCCTGTACCCTGTTCCAAGTAGGTAGGCCAGAAATCGTGAATCCTAACCACTGTAACTTAAAAATGGCTAGAGCAAATGGAATGTAAATTACCACACCGATGTCCTGGCTGACCCTTCCCAAATGGTAGAAATATTAGCTCAATTATTCCAGTCGATTGTGAGTTATAGAGGTTAAAAACCCTATCACACTGGCATCCCAACCCTTCCAGACTTTAAAATGGCCGTGTGTATCGCAAAGTCTAGTGCTAAATCCTAGGCAGTTTGTCCCATTTTTTCAATAAACTTGCCAACGTCTTACGTTTTTGTAACACCATGGTCGCTGCAAGGTCTCCTCCATATGGTCACGACCTACACATTCGATAATTCGGCTAAGGACGGTTAAGGACGAGTTTACAATGTCTTATATATGAACGAGGCTTAACCCCTTCTGTACCGGTGACGTCTTTGTAATTTTATTTTTGCTATATTTGACGATTTTACGCAGTTTAAGAAGGATATGTGGCAGTGAAAAGGCTTAAGTGAGATAGTTTGAAGCCTGTTAAATGCCTCCTATTTAAGCTGACTAAAATCGTCGAACAGTAGCCAGAATAAAGTTAAAAGGACGGCTCGGTACTGAAGGGGTTAATTGTCAAGAGTTTTGGCCTACTTATTTGGAATAGGGTATATTTGGAATAGGATATAGGAGAAGAGGTCAATATACCTTGACGGTGACACAGCGTAGTTCATCACTGAGGTCAGGACAGTGGGGCAGCAGGTCACAGCGCTGGTCAATAGGTATACAGGTCCCGTCATCACAGGTGTACTCGTCACTCTGTACACCAGGTAAATATGGTAATTTAACCCATACAGTACCGGTATATAATAATAATATAATAATAATAATAATAATATCATCCGAGATAGGTTGGTCCTTAGGGAATCGTAGTCTTAGGAGGAACAAAATGACGAGTGAGGCAGCGAACAACATGTTTATTTTCATATCAGACATTTCGACATAGTGGATGTCATCATCAGTGATCTAAAAGTGAAATGCAAAAAAAAAAAACATAATTAAAACGATAGCTCTTATATAATAAAAATGTTCCAGCAATGTTTAACCTATACAATTGGAAGGGGGGCAGCAGATAACATATTATTTAGTTGGGGCTTGCTAACTTTTATATGTATGGATTCTAGGGTTCTTAGGTCTTTATCAGATGAAATATCTACTATTTGGAAATTATCCTTTGAAATTAAAGTATCAAAATAGTAGATATTTCATCTGATAAAGACCTAAGAACCCTTGAATCCATACATATAAAAGTTAGCAAGCCCCAACTAAATTATATGTTATCTGCTGCCCCCCTTTCAATTGTATAGGTTAAACATTGCTAGAATATTTATATCATATAAGAGATATCGTTTTAATTATTTGTTTTTTGCATTTCACTTTTAGATCACTGATGATGACATCCACTATGTCGAAACGTCTGATATGAAAATAACATGCTGTTCGCTGCCTCACTCGTCATTTTGTTCCTCCTCCTAATAATAACAATAATGGGTTAACCCTTTCCCTGCAGGAATATTCCAGAACACCATGGCAATTTACAGCAATTTACAGGTTTTTAAAGCCTCTTAAAGCCTGCAAAATCAAGTGCGAGGGAGCGGGAGTGCGGCAGGCCACACGTCCTTCTCCCAGTCAGGCGGCCGTGGCACTGAAGGCTCTGAGTCAGAGTCTCGCGAGATATACAGTGCTGCCAAAGGCAAATGTAGTGAGACATTAGCGAAAATTGCTCATTTTAGCAAATGTCTATGGTAGCGCTGCGGGTGAAACCGCGAGCTACGAAGCTCGTTTTTATGTAATTTTGAAGCTATTTCCTTCTAGTTTTCGGCTGAATACATTTAATTACATTCAGACACTTTCCTAATCAATCAGGAGTGCCTTAATGAGCCCTAATATGGCGGAAAAAGGCGGAAATATGCCCGCAGAGTAAGGGTTAAAGATATATTTGGGTCAGTTTACACAACCCAAAGTGGGCTTCTTTCGGTGGTTGAGAGAGTGGTTTGTGTACTGACCTGACAGGCAGTGAGGACCAAGGATATCTGGGAGTGGTCATGATTATGGGTGGAGCACTTGTCCCCCTCCACCCGCCACATCCTCCGGCCGATGGGGTACTGACCTGGAGGCACACGTGGAAGAAAACATTAACCCCTTTATTTGTTTGTGTAGGGGCTTCTAGGGGCACTATGAATGAGAACCCTTAACACTATCTGGTGCAACGTCTTGGGGGTGACCTCTTAACTTTCAAAACAGACCCCTGAACTTCAAGATGGGCCCTTAATCTTCAAACCGTCCACCTTACTTTCAAACCGGCCCGCTAACCTTCAAAATGGCCCCCTTACCTTCCACATTCAGGACCATGGGAGCCTTGTTAATTGGCAATATCGGGGAGTATTGGATGCCCCGGAATGTTGGCTCTCTCCCGACAACACCCGCCACCAGGTAATCGGTGTCGAACAGGGTCTTCCTACCTATATAATGCATCAAATAACTTCAATATGATACGTCTACCTTCAAGCTATCCTAAGCATACCTTCAAAATTATCCAACCTACCTGTAAGATGCCTTACTTGACCTGAAAGTACCACAATCCATCTGCAAAACACAGCACCTACCACTAACACACAACCTTAGTGGCAGCCGAGCCCACGTTCTCTCTTTCAAAGTTCCCTCTATTACATTTTCCATTTTTTAAGATATGTAATGTATATTGTAATGTATATATTACGAAATAAAGGTTTGTCTGTCTGTCTGTCTGTCTAACGTCCAAAATGCACCATTTCCCACATAGAAAGAACCCTATTTCTTCAAAATGACCTCTCGACTTTCAAAACAGCCCCTAGCCTTCAAAACAGCCCCCTGACCTTAAAAAACGGGCCCCTAACTTTCAAAACGGGCCCTTAACTTTCAAAACAGCCCCCTGACCTTTAAAACGGCCACCTACCCTTCAAAACAGCTCCTTGACCTTCAAAACGGGCCCCTAACTTTCAAAACAGCCCCATTACTTTCAAAACGGCCCCCTTACCTTCAAAACAACCACCCTAACCTGTAAACCGGTCCCCTATCCTTCAAAACGGCTCCCTTACCTTCAACATTCAGGACCATGGTAGCCTGGATGGCCATATCAGGGAGGTAGGTGAGGACCCAGGTGGCCCCGGACCACTGCAGGAGGGAGTATTGGACGCCCTGGAATGTTGGCTTCCCTGCCGGCGACCCCACCATCAGGTACTCGGTGTCGAACAGGGACGACTTGCACAGACCCCGCAGCTTGAATAGGAGGGTACAAGAACCATGTCATAAGATTAATAACGTTAATGAACATTAAACTATATTATTTGAGACACCAGACTCTGATGTAAATACTACATTAGATTTTACTAATGTGAGTCCGGCTGAATACAAACGGTTGACGATTTTAAGACATTATGTCACATTTGTTGTCAATATTAAGACCGTTTGTGCCATTTAGGTGTCGATTTTTTCCTGACAAGCGATAGCAAGCCTGTAATATAAAAGTAACCGGCCTTCGGCTGGTACATTTTTCTACCGAAAAATTTAAAATTTATCAATGATGGGGGTTCTTGTGTTATATTTTTACACTTGATAGAGGTCTATGGAATTAACTAAAAAAAAAAATAATAATAAATAAATAAAAAAATCAACCGGAATACTAATGAAACTACGGCATACACTATAATAATCAAAACATAATTGTAACGTAACTGGTACACATACAGAGTGTTTTAGTTGCTTATATTTGAATATATAAACCGAAGACCACTGGTTATGTGTACCATTTATCTTACAAATATGTGTTCAAGCTTCTACAGCGTGGTATTAAAAAGATTGTTATTATTCTCAGGGATCAGACTTCTGGCTCGAATGGTGCAATATGTATTGTATGACTTATACCCTGTTCCAAAAAGTAGGCCAAAACTTTTGAACATGAACATCTATAACTCTCAAACGGCTAATATTTCTACCATTTGTGCAGGGTCAGCCAGGGAATAGGTGTGGACATTTGCAGCTCATTTGCTCTAGCCCTTTTTTAATTACAGAGGTTAGAGTTCACGATTTCAGGCTTACCTACTTGGAACAAGGTTTAATTCCATCTCAACCACCGTCCAGGTCCAAGTTCGATCCCAGAGAGGAATGTACTATTAGTTCACAGAAAATCTGACTGTTTTGTACTGCAATGAAAATGATTAATACTTACTTTCAGTCGGAGTGATGTGCTGAAATTACACATGGTGCATAAAGGGTTGCCACACCAATCTAAACTCCACTTGCCCTCTTGCCCCGACGTTAGGTCTAGCAGTACGCAGCGAGAGTTAGTACTTAAAAAGGAGAACTCATTTTGGTACACAATGTTGTCACCGGTGACGTAGTGGCTGAGGGAATTGTCTGTGGCATTGGCTAGAATCCCCAAGTAAACCACACTACCAGTGGGACTCTTGCATTGGGACGCGAATGGCCTTACAGCCGTCAAGATCTCCTGGTTTTCTTGAGCGGAGGATGGCACTGGTAGATGGCCGTTGAGGTTGTGACAGAAGTCCTTCGACTCGGAGAAGGTCCTTGTCTCCGGGAATAATATTTGGAGGTATGAACTCTCCTGGCATATGTCTGTGAGAGCTATCTTCTCGTTGGTTACGGATCCTTCAAATTTCCACTCTGATGTTAGATCGGAAAAGTCCAAGATTGGCTTCGGGTTAGGTATCGTTGGCCTGCAGTTTACAAAGTCCTTCGCCTCCTGGTCATTCAGTTGGTGAGAGTATAACCGAAAGTCTCCAACCATGGCATTAAGGCTCTGTTGGAAGCTGAAACCTCCTCCAAACTCATCCTGGTCCTGCCCGAGCAACAGAATTCCATCACCTCGGATTTTCTGAGGACCTTCGAACATTCCTGTGAATACCTTTTTGTTCCAGTAGATTTTGTAGGTCTTGGGTTCAAAATTTACAATGATGCAAATCCTCCACCAGCGAAGTAGATCAACGGGGACGGTTGTGTTGAATAGGAGTGCACTTGTCCATAATTGCAGCATTCCAGATGGGAACTCCAATGCTAGGTAACAAAATGAGATATAATTATATAACGGTTTGTGTGTTGTACAAAATTATAACATGCAAACACTAATACCAAATCTAATGACAGAAATGTTAACATAATACTATAAATGTATTGCCAAAACAATATTGAATTGTAATAATAATAATTATAATGTAAACTTGAAAAATAAACAAACCAAAACTTGGACGAACACAGTAAAAAAGACAAATCAACTCATCAAAATCGCTATGTTGAAACAACGCTTAAGCAAAATAATAATAATAAATAAAAGAACACAATCCACCACATAGGGTGTACATTACTACATAAGCAAGTTAATCTGTTTCCCAAGCAAACTAATCGCACATATAACAACGCATTATCTTCACGTTCAAGGAATTAGTCAATTTGGGAAGTCTGGGACGTTTTGGTAAATTTGACTAAATTCTGTATCAATAAAGAAACTACAATTAATATCTAAATTTAATATTCAACTAAATTTGCAATTTGACAAGATATCCACAATAGTACAAAATACAAACAGCACTCACGATAGTGCTATCGGGTAGGTATCTGTAAGCATAGCATGCCTCAAGTGACCCCTACCAAATACTGCCCTACAAATAACCTACATTTATTTTACAAATAAGCTAAGGAAATCGCAAAAGCAAGCAATTAATACTATCGACAATGAATATATAAAATATAATAAAGAAACATAATTGCAAAATATGAAAAAGCAACAACAGATTTAAATAAAGAGTACTCTTTTAACAAGATGTTTTTTTTTTAAAGATAAACAATTAATACATACAGACAACAAGTAAGCAGAGGTTATACGAGAAACTTCAAGTTAATAATGATTGATTAAAATTATTGATATCAAATTTACAGTCACAATAATTGACATTAAAAAGATTAAATTTATGCAACAATTTACTTGCAACAAAAACTCTGTCTACTACGAGTCTGTATAGTAACCTAGCTCTAGCCCAAAAATCATCTACTTTAGTACACATTTTACAAAATCTTATTAGCTGGAAATAAAAACAAGTAGGAGTTATTTTACTATCAATACTACTACTAGGGAAAGGAAAGTTTATTACGTTAAAATTTAACTCGTCAACTTTGTGGTATATTTTAAGTGTGCACTGTTCATTAACAATCTGTATATTTATATCAAGAACATGTTCAACTTAATCATTTATGTTACCTTGTGTGAGGGGTATGGAATTTGGATACATTATTTTAGCAACTTGATTAAAATTTAACATATTGCAAACGAGAATGTGATGGAAACGTTCACTCGTTTGCATATCGTTCAGTTTGTTACATATTGTTCACTTAGTTGCATATTTTTTCGGCTCTGCGCTTGTTGGGGCTCATTTGTTTATATGCATTTAGTTGTTAAGTGTTCTTATGCATGTAATCTTGTCTAATACTGATTTTAGCTTTCCCTTAAATTTATGAAGTAAGTTTAAAATAACATTTCGGTATATTATTGAAGTATTTGATAGTCTATTTAATGATCAGTTGGTAACCTCAGGCTACAGTGCGAGTCGAGGATAGGAGCTGTTATCTTTTGATTGTTACTCCTTGTCTGACCTTTGTGGTGTAAACAGCTCCTGCCTACTTCGCTCTCGCCTGTATTTTGTTGGTTCTAAGGTTTTCTGTTACCAATGGTCACCTTACAGCTAAGTTGTTTTATATTATGAACCCTAGTATTATTATCATAGTTTGTGTAGCCAGGTTTAGGCCTATCTATTAATCATTCTATGAATTGAGCAAGTTACCATTTTGTACTTGTATCTTCTGTAAATTAATTGGATTCACTGAGATTAATTATTATTGTATATATTGTAATATACTCAAGGCTTTTAGTTGTGTTTTATCTTCCTCTAACATTGTTTAATTTGAATATAGTGCCATATGGCCTTGGTCGCCTGGCACGCCGGAGTTATTATGTTATACTGATATAACTGATTATGTTATACTGATAAATAACATAGTGTGTCATGTTACCATTCCAGTAATATAATATCATTAACCCCTAGACATAACGGAACGTAACATATGGGGGCCTGTCTGGGAGTTGAACCCGGGGCCTCTCGGCTTTAGCTTTGTGTGATTCAAATCCTGTTGGTGAAGGCGGTGGTCATGTTGCTGACCTGATTGCTTTAAGGAGGTTGGAGTTGGTTGAGGAAGCTAAACAGAGGGAAGCTTCACAGCAACAAAGGGAACATGAGAGAGAAACGTCACATCAACAAAGGGAACGTGAGAGAGAACAAAGAGAACACGAACTTAGAAAGTTAGAATTAGAGCTACAATTAAAAAAGGAAGGTAGTTTACAAGTCCAGTTTGATGTTAGCAATAATGCCAAATTAATTCCATCGTTTGATGAACGTGATCCAGAGGATTTTTTTTTGCAATTTGAAAAGATTGCAAATACTTTAAAGTGGCCTAAAGAGAACTGGTCTATTTTGATCCAGACTGTACTGCTGGGTAAGGCAAAGACTATATTCACTAGCTTATCAGAAGAAATATGCAAGGATTATGTTAAGGTTAAAGGCGCAGTGCTCCAAGCTTATGATTTAGTTCCAGAAGCTTACAGACAAAAGTTTCGTAATCTAAAGAAGATAGATTCACAAACTTATGTTGAATTTGCATCAGAGAAAGAGCGGTTCTTTCAACGATGGATTAGATCTAGAAACGTAAAAACTTATGATGACTTAAAAGAGCTACTATTGTTAGAAGAGTTTAAGCGTTCAGTTCCCGCTGACGTCAAGCTGTACTTGGATGAACGTGACGTGACCATTTTGAGTAAAGCTTCAACTTTAGCAGTTAATTATGCATTAATTCATCGTGCTAGATCTAAACCTCGGAACCAATATAGACAAGTAGGCGGGAAGTTGTGGGGCAGTGGGGAGTCGAGTGATCAGGGTGCTAAGCTTAGGAACGACTCTCAGTCTGTTAGCAGTGCCTTAGCTAGTGTGCCTAAGATTACTAAGACTTCAGGATCTACAAAAGACAAGGCTACATTAGGATCAGGTCCTGTTTGCTATTATTGTAAGAAACCAGGACATGTCATTGCTAATTGTACAAAACTTGCAAGGAAGAATGCTGCAAAGGTAGAGTATTTCCTTGTTGTGTGTACTTTGAAGGAAAATGGTGTCACGGCTGTAGACTCTTCAAGTGATAAGACTGACTTGTTTGTTCCATTCATGTTTCAGGTAATATTTCTTTGGAGGATGTTTACCCTGTTCGGATATTAAGAGATACTGGTGCATCACACAGTGTGGTTGTTAAGAGTGCTGTTCCATTTATAGAAAACTCTTATACTGGTGAGCATGTAGTTCTACGGGGTGTTGGTGGAGTTATCACTATTCCTTTAGCAAGAATTTATTTAGAGTCAGATCTTGTGAAGCAATATATCACTGTGGGAGTTCAGGATTCTCCTCTTCCTGTTGATGGCGTGACATTTTTGTTGGGCAATGACATAGCTGGTGATCGTTTGGTACCTGATCCTGTAGTAACCCCTGCACCTTGTATTCACAACCCAACCGAAACTTTAGAGAAGGAAAATCCCATCTTTTTCCTAGCTGTGCACTGACAAGAAGTATGGCTACGCAAGGTGCAGTAAATGTAGATTTTCCAAATGGTGAGTCTGTAGGTGATGATAATATTGCACTTGACATTAGTAATTTGTTTACAGATCAAGATACCCATGACCAGATAGAAAATGTGCCTGTCACTAAGGCTATGCTCATTAAAGCGCAAGGGGAGGATCCAGATCTAGCAAAATATTTCAGACAGTCATATGATGAGGTAGATGTCCCTTCAAGTACCTGTTATTTTACTCGTTCCAACATACTAATGAGACAATATAGACCTATAGATGTGCCCTCTAATGATCTTACTTCAGTTTTGCACCAAGTGGTGGTTCCTACTATTTACCGTCAGGATTTGATCAGCTTAGCTCACGATGGTCTAGGAGGACACTTGGGAGTACGCAAGACTTGTGGCAAGCTAATGAGGTATTTCTTTTGGCCGAAGATGAAAAGAGATGTCTCTGAGTATTGCTGCACATGTCACACGTGCCAACAAGTAGGTAGGCCTAACAGTGTAATTCCACCAGCATCTCTTAAGCCCATCTCAGTAGTGAAAGTGCCAGTTAGTCACATTATAATTGATTGTGTAGGTCCGTTGCCCAAAACAAAGTCTGGGAACCAGTACCTTTTAACCATCATGTGTGCTACCACCTGATATCCAGAATGTATAGCTTTGAGGAAGATTTCTGCCAAAGTAATTAAAGGCACTGACAAAATTGTTTACACAATATGGCATTCCAAGATCTATTCAGTCAGACCAAGGCACACATTTTTCAAGTGGTCTCTTTCAACAAGTAATGCATGAATTGTCTATTAAACAGTATTTTGCTACAACCTACCACCCTGAATCACAAGGCGCTTTGGAGCGTTTCCATCAAACCTATAAACAAATGTTGAGAAAGTATTGTCTAGAAGTAGAGAAAGATTGGGATGAAGGTGTTCATTTACTCTTGTTTGCTATTAGGGAGAGTAGACAGGACTCTCTTGGGTCTGCTCCTTTCGAGCTTGTGTACGGACATGAGGTTAGGGGGCCGCTCAAGTTGGTAAAGGAGAGTTGGATAGCTTATTCTTATCAGAAAGTTTAATATCAAAGGTTATAGTTTCATTAGTATGTTCATTAAATAAGTTATCAATAATTACATTTTCCTGAATTTCATAAACAGAATTACCACAAATATTTATATGAAATTTGTTACCTCTAACCCTCCAGCCCCAGGGGCTATAGCTTGCGACTGTGCTCCGGTACCGGGTGTTTTGACGATCTTTGGCCTATGTTAACTACTCTGTAAGTCAATGAATATGGCATGTAATGTTGTGAATAAAAAAGAATAATGTTCCACAAACCTTCCTCTGTCGAATGGCGTTGAGTAGAGGTCTCTAGCCCCTCTGGTTGCATAATTAGTCCAGTAAATCTAGCAATCATTTAACTGGACCTAGAACAAATTGTAATAGAAGGTTTTTTGGCTTTAACTTGTTTATTAGGTCCCTCTGATGAACATATAAAAAGTCTCCAACTTTTGGACACCGGGAAAGTGGTTAATTTGCATAAATTCAAGATGGCCGCCGTCCAAAGCTTCAATTTACAGATAACTTTTTTCTGGTTGCTCCTAGACCCTATAAATGTATTACAAACAACGTTTTTTGGCTTTAACTTGTTTATTAGGTCCCTCTGATGAACATATAAAAAGTCTCCAACTTTTGGACACCTGGAAAGTGGTTAATTTACAGCCGAAAAACCTTACAGACAGGCTGAACTGTCTCTTTCACAAGGGGTGACACAGGCACTTTGTGCTTGTATGGGTTTTTTGACCTGTTGTCCCTCTTTTTTATAAAAAAAAAAAAAAAAAAAAACATGACGTAGTATGACGTCATTCAGAGCCAATTATGTAATTCATGATAGGAGTTCGTATTCACTTGGATCATCGGTGCTTGCATCAAAGTTGCTATTTTGACAGAGTCCTTTACATTGACCACATGCACTGGAACATTCAAGCTCATTCCGTTTGCAACTACAGCGTTGAGTGTCACAGTTGCCCTTACACTGACATCTGACCAATTTCAGTAGTGAATCAGGAGCCACTGGCGAATCCATCGTCTTCGGTTCAAGCTGTCCCTTCCGCAGACACCAGCCCCATTTCTCGGGGTCCACACAGTTCCCCATCCATTCCTGGACCTGACAATAAACTCGGAACGAGTGGTATTTGGCTGCATCGGTTGTTGGGGGAAGGCTGTGAACTTCAACGGTAGTTGAACTTTTTGCCACCTTGTTGCAAAACTTTGTCTTTCGCAGTCCGTCAAGGGTGTCATTTCCTTTTCCCCCGTACAAATAAACCAAGGCCTTTTCACCAGCTGATGATATCGCGTCTTTACTTCCACTTTGGCAACAGAATGCTTCTATACATTTCAAGAAACCGTTGTCTTCCCTCACTTTCCTCAAGGCAGCCCCTTTACCAATACCATACAGTCGTGAGGTTGTGTCACATCCACAGAGTGCATGGACAACTGGCAGGACACGACAGATGCTTTCACCGAGAGCTTCTGCTACTGAGTTAATATGCCAACATTTCCCACCTTCCTTGCTCGACTTGAAGTACAAATCATTCATCCCTCGTTCCGCATAATGACACAACAGCACCAACAAGTCTGTGTCCTCACCTATCACATATGTCACGGTTTCCCTTGCATGCTCAATTCCCTTCTTCGCAATCATGACATCTGCATCTGCTGGCGCATTGACACAGTCAATTCCATTTGCCTTGAATGTTTCACACAATAAGTCAATGAAGTTTTGCTTATTGTCCGAGTTTGACAAGAAGTTTTCCTTTTTTGACCGAAGGGGCATGGTTGGAGTGAACATCACCTTTTGACCAAAGACTCCTTTTGATCGTCGATTGTGTGTCATGTCCTTGGTAGTAGGTCCTGATTTATAACCGTCGAATACAACCACCGGGTTGAGAAAGTTTTTGGAAACATGCTTCATGTACATGCTTGCAATGTCCTCAAATGTGTCACCCTTCTTCCATGGAATCCTTTGCAATAAGGAACCACCATCCAGAACATGGGTCACAGTCCTTTCTTCCTCAAATGATTCCAATGACGACTTGGGAACAACAGCAGCTATCTCATCTCCTAGCTGTGGTTTATTGGTTTCCCTGAGCCTCCCCCACTTATCGAACAGAGCAGTAGGGTAGCTAGACAACTCATACGCAAAGACCTCTTCAACACCTAAGTCCCTGTTATTAGCAAAGATGAGGAGCCTCTGGAAAAGGAGCTGTGGGTCGATTGGTACTTTTTCAGCACTGATTGTAACCTTTGCACCCAACGACTCAACTTGATCTTTCTTCCTAAATGAAAAGTCAAAAGCATTGCTACCTTCCATCTTCTGCACAATGTTCATACCAACCTCATACAGTAAATGAGGATTGGCCGAGGCTGGTCCTGTCACACCGTTGGCAATATTCCTGAGTTCATTTGATTCTTGAAATGGATCATAATCCTTGAAGAATGCGAGAACCTTCTCTGTGTCCTTCCTATCTCGTTCACGCCTTGCTTCAGTCATTTCTTTGTGCTGCTCAGAGGTGTGGAAATGCTTCCCTGTCAGTTCTTGCATAACTTCACTCACCTCAGCGCAGGCTGGCATAGCAAGTAACCAGCGCAGGCGTTGCGTTTCCTCCATGCCCCTACCACGTGTCAATCCACCATTCGTTTTCAAAGAGCGCATCAAAACCTGCTCTATAACCAAGTCGCTTGGCAGTCCTGCCCACAGCCGATCACTTCGGCGGATCACAAATAGACCGGAGTTCAATTGACAGAACATGTCTGGGTTGAGCTGCTCAAGTTCAATCATGTCTTGAATGTACACATGGGCTGACTTGGCATAATTGTTATGACCACACGCTGCAAAGTACGGCAACATCTCCTGGAGTGTTCCGAGGTACAGTAGGAAATCGCCCATTCTCAGTGCCCTCAGGAAGCGACGCAGCAGGTCAATCATGTCCATGTATTGAATCCATAGCTTTCCCATCTTATGCTCTGCTAAGGAGCTCTTCTCAGCTTTAAGTTTTTCAGAAATTCTGTTGAAAACGTCTTTACTGCAGACTTCATCTGGTGAAAAGTCTTCACGCAACAGCTTATCCAAAAGATCTGCAGCCTTCTGGAAGTCCTTGCATGAAACAAGAAACAAGATGATGGGATTAGTATAGGCCTAGGCAAAATGTAATAGACAATAATGTGCAGTAAAGGTAGGGCTTGACCTAGAACAAATTGCAATAGAAGGTTTTTTGGCTGTAAGGTTTTTTGGCTGTAAATTAACCACTTTCCAGGTGTCCAAAAGTTGGAGACTTTTTATATGTTCATCAGAGGGACCTAATAAACAAGTTAAAGCCAAAAAACGTTGTTTGTAATACATTTATAGGGTCTAGGAGCAACCAGAAAAAAGTTATCTGTAAATTGAAGCTTTGGACGGCGGCCATCTTGAATTTATGCAAATTAACCACTTTCCCGGTGTCCAAAAGTTGGAGACTTTTTATATGTTCATCAGAGGGACCTAATAAACAAGTTAAAGCCAAAAAACCTTCTATTACAATTTGTTCTAAGTCCAGCCCTACTTTGACTGGTCTAAATGGTGAGCGCGGGAAGACGAGTGCTTTTCGGCGGCAAATTCTTCCCGCGTTCGGACGCGTCGCCCCGGCCATGGCTACGACGCACCTAGCCGCTCGTCGCGCCAAAGTATTTATCTCCCTTAGACGATTTTAGTGTTTGATATTGAGAATGTGATGTTTATTTGATATTTTCTAGTTATTTTGAGGCCAATTATATAAAATATGTTTATTAGGGTATCACTGTCACTGATATTGCTAATTTTCACTCGATACCGTACATTTTATTAGTAATTGAGGTAGCTTACTGTTGTATTAGGCACTGATTATTCGTTATCACAGGTGTTTATTATACTTTGGCCATCATATATTAGGTCTTGTGTCACTATCACTTTGACAAATATGCTTTAGAGAGTGTCACTGTCACTGATAATGCTCATTTTCACTCGATACCGTACATTTTATTAGTAATTGAGGTAGGTTATTGTTGTATTAGGCACTGATTATTCGTTATCACAGGTGTTTATTATACTTTGGCCATCAAATATTAGGTCTTGTGTGACTTTCACTTTGACAAATATGCTTTAGAGAGTGTCACTGTCACTGATAATGCTCATTTTCACTCGATACCGTACATTTTATTAGTAATTGAGGTAGGTTTTTGTTGTATTAGGCACTGATTATTCGTTATCACAGGTGTTTATTATACTTTGGCCATCAAATATTAGGTCTTGTGTCACTTTCACTTTGACAAATATGCTTTAGAGAGTGTCACTGTCACTGATAATGCTCATTTTCACTCGATACCGTACATTTTATTAGTAATTGAGGTAGGTTATTGTTGTATTAGGCACTGATTATTCGTTATCACAGGTATTTATTATACTTTGGCCATCAAATATTAGGTCTTGTGTCACTTTCACTTAGTTATATGATTTGTAAACGTTTTATATACAATTTATTGTGTCTTTTTTCACTGATTTATATATTTCTATAGGTTCTAATCATATGAATGTCACTTGGTATATACATATGTGTCACTTTCACATAGTATTATGGTGTAATTGTATTTGTATCAATGTTCTCAGTTGTTGGAAGGAACATAATCATTGATATTTGTTCAGGAGTAATTTATCGAGAGGACTTCCCTAAGTGGTTAAGGCCCCATTAATTGCTCTTTCCATTCACATATGCATAGCCTACGTGAGTTGCAGTTGGGATGTGTGTACATGCTTAGATTGATATGCAGGATTCGAAGTTGCATAATAAATCGT
Source organism: Paralithodes platypus (assembly GCA_032716605.1). Taxonomy (NCBI): domain Eukaryota; kingdom Metazoa; phylum Arthropoda; class Malacostraca; order Decapoda; family Lithodidae; genus Paralithodes; species Paralithodes platypus. Next base: position 19,817,719 of record CM064534.1, on the reverse strand, counting down.
AGGCAGTGTCCACCAACCTTTAACTGTCTTCGTGGTGCGATGTATAAGGTGTTGATTTTCGGTGTGAGCATCCTGGGTTCGAGTCCACGGACTGTCACATGTGTTTGTAAATTTCATTAATCGATTTTAGGAGTATGGTTGGTTGTTGGAAGGAACATAATAATTGATATTGGTTCAGGAGTAATTTATCGAGAGGACTTCCCTAAGTGGTTAAGGCCCCATTAATTGCTCTTTCCATTCACATATGCATAGCCTACGTGAGTTGCAGTTGGGATGTGTGTACATGCTTAGATTGATATGCAGGATTCGAAGTTGCATAATAAATCGTAGGCAGTGTCCACCAACCTTTAACTGTCTTCGTGGTGCGATGTATAAGGTGTTGATTTTCGGTGTGAGCATCCTGGGTTCGAGTCCACGGACTGTCACATGTGTTTGTAAATTTCATTAATCGATTTTAGGAGTATGGTTGGTTGTTGGAAGGAACATAATAATACATGACTTTTGTATTACAATAAATTGGTTTTCTTCCACTTTTTGCCTATATATAATTATAGTGTACATATTGTCATTTTATTTGGCAATTTCAGTATGATTATTAGAACTCCAGCTTGGAGTGGTAATCAAAGAAGCACTCTAAAGCACAGAGTGCCACCTTGCACTCCACACACTCCATGGTTGACTTTTTACCTGACCTCGGCCTCACCCTGCTGTTGTAGCAGACATGGCACCGCTTCTGCTGTGTTCTTCCTGATTCATTCTGAGGCAGGGAACCAAGCCTGTGCCTAATCAAGTATTGAGCACACTGCAAGCGGTCAATAACGGCGGGCCCAGGATGTGCCACTGCCCTCTGTGGCGTAGCATACTTCTCCAGGAGCTCCGTCAACACCTGCTTTTGGAACCTCCGCAGGCTATTGAACTTCATGGGTGTGTTCACATTCCGAAGCTTGTATATGTTGTAGGCATTCAGAACTGACATGTCCACCATATGCAGAAAGAACTTTTTGTACCATCTGCACGAGGTACGCAGGCAGTCAATGAAGCCTATCTGCATGTCGGACTTGTCCACCAGCCTCATGTTGATGTTGTAGTCCAGGACAGCATCGGGCTTGGTCACCCTGGCCTGGGTGCGGCGATCCACCTTGCCAGTCTCCACCATTTCCCCCTTGTGGATGGTGGTCAGGAGGTTGACCTTCCGCTGGTCGTGCCAGTGGATATGGGCCCCGACTTCTTCTTGAACACATCACCTTTTTTGGTCTTTGGAGGGAAAGGTGGCATGCCCTTCCTTTTCCCTCGTACTGTGCCTACAGTCCCCGTCTTGCGCTCATGCAGGTACTGTGAGAGAGTGGGGGACGTGTAATAATTGTCCGTGTAGAGGATGTGATTCTTGTGAAAGTAGCGGTTCATCATGGCTTGCACCACTGCTCCGCCAAAGCCAATGAGGGGGTCCACAATCAAGTCCCCTTCCTTCCCGCTGTAGACCAGGAAGTCCAGGACATAGCCAGTTTGGCAGTCGCACAGCACAAAGAATTTTATGCCAAAGCGATGTCTTTTTGAGGGGATGTACTGCCGGAAGCTGAGTTTTCCCCGGAACAGCACAAGAGACTCGTCAATGACGACCTTGCGGAAGGGCTTGAAGTAGGAGGTGAAGCGTTCTCGCATCATCTCGTACAACGTCCTAATCTTCCACAGCTTGTCTGGGAGGTGGACGTCAAGGTTGGTGACAAGATGGAGCGCTGCGAGGATATCAAGGTACCGGTCGCGAGACATATATTTCCCGAAGGCAGGGGTGGATATCAGATCATTGGTGATCCAATAGTCAGGCAACCTATGCTTCTTGACATGAGGCATTAGCATGGTGAGTGCCAGGAACACCATGAACTCTTTATGAGTCACTGGGGTCCACTGCCTCATGTGTCCCTTGGTCACCTTTCCCAAAAAGTGGACCTGGAATTGGTGCTGCTTATTTGTCTCTTTGACAACATAGCCTACCACCTCCTCATCAAAGAAGGCCTCAAATAGTTCGTGTGGTGGAGCATTGGGGCCTGCAGGAAAATTGGGGGTAATGCCTGAACCCTCCAGTACCTCATCAAAAGCTGGCACATCAGGGTTGTATCCATCCTCATCAACTACGTCTTGCCACTGAAAAACGTAGAATGGGTCTTGTCTATGCTGACGAGGAGCTCCAGCTGGTGGCCCAGCACGCCCACGGCCAACTCGGGAGGCGCGCGCCCTAGGGCGGCGAGGGCGGCGGCCAGGGCGGTGGGCAGCACGACGGGCAGCACGACGCCGGGCCAAGCGGATGGGTCGAGGGTCGTCGATGTCCATATAGTCATCGTCAGAGTGGTCATCTTGCCCTGACGGTGGACCTATGTAATCATGGCCAGAGTCTTCAGAGAGGTGCCCTTCATCATCAGTGGCCCCCACATAATCTGGCGGGGAACCAGTGATGCGTGGGCGGCGTGCGGGTGGGCGAGGTGGGGAAGGAGTGGCAGGTGAGGCTGTGTCCCCCCGAGGTCCTGGGCTCCTTGGCCTGCGACGAGTGACAGAAAGCAATGTTTCACTGTCACTAGGCCCAGGTATTGGTGATGCGAGCTCAAAGACTTCTTCAGGAAGACATTTTGAAGGCGGGAGAGGTGGGGAGGACCGTGGGGAAAGTTGCGGGGACGTATGGCTGGGGCCGGCCGGGGTGGACGCCGCGGGAGCCTCGAACAAAACTCTCTTACTTTTCTTAATTTTTTTGGTATATTTCCTACCTTTCCCCTTTTCGGCAGCAGTATGTCTCCTGTCGGGGGACCTAGGAGGCAAATAGGCCGAAAGTGTGGGGTCCTCAACCCTTGGCAATGGTGGGGGTGGTGGGGAAGAATGCGGGGCATCCGGGTCATCTTGGGTGGCGTGGGTAGATAAGGGAGACAATGGCGGACGAGAAGGGTCACCACGCTGACCCTCACTCACAGCCTCATCCTCACCAAGTAGTTTTGCTTGTTCCCTAGCTGCCGCGGCCGCCTTCTCAAGTATTTTCTGCTTATACAAATGTAGCTTGAAAGGCGATTTACCTGGGGAAGGGCTTGGCGTCGTGTCACTTATGCGAAATTTGGTGAGTGACCTTGAACTCTCCCACTCACTCACTCTCTCAAGTTCACTGTCTTTAGGTAAACCAGCTTCCTCAACAACTGGTACATCACCTTCATCACTCTCATCACTGTCATGTTCTCTCGCAAATCCCAGGAATTGCTCTTCTTTGTCACTCTCATGGCCATAATCACTCGACTTATAATTACTGGAGTCGTCACTGACTTCATCATCAACATTATGCTTGGCATCAGCTCGCTCATAAAGTCTCAATGTCGTCTCAATACCTCCGGGAGATAACACATTTAGGCGATGGCGTCGGGGTAAGGCGCGACGAACTAGCAAGGGCGTCGTAGGAAGCACGGTATCGGACACAGCGGAATCACTATTTGGCGTACTGTCCATGATGGCGTCGGGGTAGATACTGTTGCTGTGGCGTAGTTTACGCCTGGTGGCGCCACCTACCGTCCCACGATACCGAAAATGTACGCGCGGCATTCGAAAGCACGCACGCAAGCAATGGGCGTTCAAGAGCCCTTCCGGGTTGCGCGGGCCGAGGTTGTTATGGGCGTTCAAGAGCCCTTCCGGGTTGGAGGGGCTAATCAGCCTAGTTCTTTTTTCATGTTTTCTAGATAAATGTACTTACATATGAAGGTATAGTTATTACTGACTTTATCTACTGTAGTGATTACAAAATGTTTATGCACATTTATTAAATCAAGTTTAAGCTTATTATATTTATAGTTTACAAAATCCGAAGGATTAGGTAAATTTTTTAAGGAGAACATTGTATTTCTAATTAATTTAATCAATAATTTTGACCATGCTTCATGCTCCCTCGCATCGCAGCGCACAGTTTTTTTAACAATTTCTCTTTTAAACTATTAACTGAAAAAAATATATATTTTAAAATGTTGTCAAATGTTACTTTATCATTCCCTATTCTATAGTTTAAAACCTTTTTGACATAGCCCTGCTAATTTGTCATTTGCAAAATGTTTAACTATTTCTACATCACCTGTTAATATAATTATGACCTATCGGACTATAAATGAACTTGATTAATGCATTACGTCTGTTAGCTGGCATATCCATGACTCTTTCACATACACATTTATTATTATTGAAATATAATTTTCTGAAAGATTCTCTAAAACTTTATTATAATTACAAATAATAGATCCAACAGGTCCCTCATATGAATACACTATTATTTGCTTTGAAATCTTTACATCCATCTGGTAATTTGGACTTGGCTTTCTTTAAATTTATTAGATTGTTAACATTAATTAATACTAGACAATAATTAAATATATGAATTATAGCCTCATTATAGGTTAGCAGTATGAAGAGGTGTGTTTCCTAGACAACTGATTAGGCATAAATCGCCAGAGTATAATAATATCACTCTTAGGTTATAAAGCTGAGTGAGAGACATTTAGGCCAGTGTCACACGAGTGCGTTTTCCGGCAATTTTCGATGAACAAGCTTTTTCTCGTATTATTTTGAGGCTCTTTTGCATGGGAATCAGAAACTAGACCAAAGGCAGACTATGTTAAGTAGTTTAATTCTTATGGATCTTTTATATTGAAACTTCCAGACAACAATTGCCCTTAACACATTGGCTGCGGGAGACTTTCTGGAACGTCCTGGCAATATAAGGCAATCAACAGGCTCTTAACCCGCTGAGACCCAGCGTCGCACGTGTTGCGTCTGCAATGTTCGATCACCAGAACCCAGCGACGCAATGGTTGCGTCCAGGTTAATTACTTCGGTCCTATGGCACCTAGAGGGCTCAGATTTGTATGGGAACTGTGTAAGTATCCCACGCAACCATGCCGATGGTTGAACACTATCAAAGTCCAACCGCGTGCGCGTGAGCACGCAAAAACCTTTTTTTGGGGGAAATTGCCTTCAATTTTTTACTCTTGTAAAATCCGTTTTCGGGGGCTCTGTAGGACCATTTTTTGAGCTTTTTGATCGGTTTTTCGTGGTTTTTCCTTCATTCCTAACCCATTAGCTATTGTTTCTGGAGAAAAAAAAATGTCAACCCTCTGGGCCTGGGTGGGACTTTTATTACTAACTAGCTGGGGCTCAGCGGGTTAAAGCCTCTTAACTCCTTGAGTACCAGCGACGCACGTTATGCGTCGCCTATGAATGTACAGTAACCCTAAACCCCAGTGACGCAATGGTTGTGTTCGCCTTAATTACTCTTGTCCTATGGCACCTAGAAGGTTCAGATTTGTAAGAGAACTACTTTAGGATCCCACGTAAGTTGACGGAACAATACCGATGGTTGGCAACCCTCCAAGTCCAGCCACGTGCATGTGGGCGCGCGCAGGAGTGATTTTCCAGTATTTTGCCTACCCATCAACCCATGTAAATTGTGACTTTCTGCCGCTCCCGAGGACCCCTAAATAACCTAGGTGAGCGTTTTTTTTCTTGTTTTTCCTTCATTACGAACCCATCCCATGTGTTTTAAAAAAAAAAAATATGTCAAGTGGCTGGTCTCTCATTGTACATTTATTATAAATCAGCCGGTGCTCTGTGGGTTAAAACCTGTGGAAACGAGTGTTAGTGAGCGGGAGCGCTGCAGTCTCCCCACCGCTCTCCATCATGGCTGCTGGGGCACTGAGACTCGGGCCCCATATCTCGCGAGACATTGCAGCGGTGCCAAAGGCAAATGTAGCAGGACATTGCTTATAATTAGTGAATATTTGCCGATGTCTATGGTAGCGCTGCGGGTAAATTCCGCGCGCTACAAAGCTCGTTCTGGTGTCATTTTGAAGCTATTTTCTTCTAGTTTTTGGCTGAATATATTTATTTCATTCAGACACTTTCTTAACCCTTGTCTATCGGGGCCCGACTTAAGTCCGTATCTAAAAAGCTGGACAATGTGGCGGGGCCCGACTTAAGTCTGTGTGCAATTTTGGCGCAATATTGGCTCTGAGAGAGAGTCGAGCGGTGGGAGGAGCGTAGGTTACCTCATGACCGCTCGCCACGACCGTCGTGGGCCCACTGACATGTACTCCACACTACTCCACCCTCTCTCACTCGCTAGACACGTAATTATGTAACGAAATGACCGTATTTTAGCGATTTTTCCCTTCGGTTGCACGATCGTTGCAAGACAACCAGTGATCGTAGAAGGATGGTTCGGGTGTCATTGGAAAGCTCAATTTACGCCATTTCAGGGATACATACTTGTATTACGCTCTGGCTCTTGTTTATGCATGAAAAAGAGCACGGAAACAACCCCATTTATGGTTAAAAAAAAACGCTGGGCGGCACAGTCAAATATACCGCCTAGGCCGCTCGTTGAGTGTTAATCATTCAGGAGTGCCTGAATGAGCCCTAATATAGCGGAAATATCCCCGCACCGTAAGTGTAAAAATTGACAGAAAAATAGCTCGTGTGACACCGCCCTTAGACAGAGACACCGGCCGACAAACATTCAGAACCAAGTCACCAAATCAGAAATAATATAAATAAATAAATGAATGTAGCAATCTATCATATTCTTGAAGTTCTACAACTTTATTCTGCATGGATATTGAGATGAAAGTCCTATGTCAAGGCAGATACTTTAACCCCTTCAGCACGATGACAAAACTTTCATCATATCATGGTTACCATTATATGATTATCTTTAGCTTATAGTCTACCTCTAGGACTCAAAGGGGTAATACGATCTAAAAAAACACTCTGAGTAACATAGGTCCTTCTTGAACTGCAAATATATCTTCTAATTTTAGCCAGAATCAAAGGTTAAAAAGACATCTTGGGCTCATCCCACCACTGGAATGGATCCCATTATCAAGAATATATACAAGACCTTGATATTCTTGCCACAAACATGGATGAATAGCATTGAATATATCTAAGACATCGATATTCTCGCCATGCACACGGATGGATAGCCTTGAATATATCATAGACCTCGATATTCTCACCACAAACATGGATGAATAGCATTGAATATATCATAGACCTCGATATTCTCGCCACAAACATGGATGAATAGCATGGAATATATCTTAGACCTCGATATTCTCACCACAAACATGGATGAATAGCATTGAATATATCATAGACCTCGATATTCTCGCCACAAACATGGATGAATAGCATTGAATATATCTAAGACCTCGATATTCTCACCACAAACATGGATGAATAGCATTGAATATATCTAAGACCTCGATATTCTCACCACAAACATGGATGAATAGCATTGAATATATCTTAGACCTCGATATTTTCGCCACACGTGGACAATTAGAATTGCCTTACGCAGCAAAGTCACTACCATACATGGACTTTGGTCTAGTCCAATGAAATGTTAACACTTTTGGTGCGGTGAGTTCTCTATAGGAATTAACGCTATTACGGGGTGTTTCTAGCTAATTTTCTTTCACTATGACACGCCAGAGTTCCAAAAGTATCATAGCAAACCAAAAGAAACTATTCTCATTAACCCTCTCCGACATATGATACGATTTTGAGCCTATTAGGGATACATTAAAGCCTTTGTTACCATCAGGGGTATTTAGAAACCTTTAGTTTAGTTACTTCAACCTCTGCAGTTGTCTTTGAGTTAGCTGTGGGCAGAAAACTAATTTTGTAGAGGTAATTATAAGAGTGAGAGAACTCTATTTCGTATTGCTAATCTGGCAACCTCTGCGTCATATGTGCGTGAAAGGGTTAAACAATTAGGCTAAAATGTTGCCTATACAAGCCTAGTTCATTCATTCACAACTCCTGTGGACTTGAGGGGTGAGGGATAGGAGTCCCTTTGTGTCGCATGGTCAGTAACCACTCATAGCAGGAACTCCAAAACTCACATAAGGAGGCCATAAAATACTTATCTTCTGATCTCTCTACTATTTCTAACTGGGGCAGAGAAATCCTTGATACTTTCAATGCTGCCAAAACTCAATTTCTCCATCTGTCTACTAGTCGCTCCCTTCCAGACCTACTCTTTAACAACATACAAATTAAACCTTTATCTTCTCTTAATAATCTTGGTGTCTCTTTTTCTTCTGATCTCTCTTGGAAAGATCATATTACCATTTTTGCTAAAAAAAGGCTTCCCAGAAGCTGGGTATAATCAATCACCTCCAGGAGTTCTTCACCCCTGCGCAGCTTCTTGCTCTGTACAAGGGCACAGTGCATCCATGTATTGAGTATTGTTCACACATGTGGGAAAGATCGTCTCAGCACGTCTAGACAAAGTAGAAAAGAAAGCCTTCCGTCTCATTAACTCACGGCCACTCACCATTTCTCAGTAGTCGCTCTCTCTTCGCCACAATGTTGCATCTCTCTCACTATTCTACCACTATTAAAATGATCAGTGTTCCTCAAAGCTCTCTCAGTGTATACCACCCCCTTATTCTAGAGAACGTAGCACCCGTCTTGCAACAAAATCCCACCCATACTATGTGCAGCTCTCCAACCCAAGAGTGAAATGTTATTCTCAATCTTTCTTCTATTCAACAGCTGAGTTCTGGAACTCTCTCCCAGAATCAGTCTTTCCCTCTTCCTATGCTTTAAATTGCTTCAAACTCCATGTATCCAGGCAGTTTGGCTCGAACGTCCCTTGATTTTGGCCCTCTTTCAACTCTGGGGGAGGCACTCGCTGTGGGCAGCTCTGCCTTTTGTCTCCCTCACCCACGTAGAACAAAATAATATGGAACAGTAATATTGCTTTATATGGTAAATTTAACACATTATGTCAGAATGGAAGCTAATCTTTTCGCACTGGCGGGCGTTTAAACAACATGAATGGCGCGCTTGCTAGGGTAAAGTACTTCCTTTGTTTCTTCAATGTTAGTAACTTCTTTACTAATTAAAAAATCTTTGTATCGTTTCTCTGTTGTTTTCATTATACGGTATATGTATAAGAGAAGAAGAAGGAAAAGAGACAATGAAAAGGTAATTTCGAAAGGATTTGCCCCCAAACTCATCACATCAAGTGTCAACAAATCTTACACAATATCATCTCGTTAAAGTATTCCCGGACGGCATAGCTGAGGAAAGGTTCCAAGGAGTCCCTGCCCTTGATTCTGTAGAGGTACATACAGATGGACAGCTGGGTCAGTTCCGGCACAGTACCACCGGTCCACGTCACTGCTGAGATGTTGGTGGGGATGCCGTCTGCTTGGAACGTCACTACTGGAACTGAATATCCCCTTCTGTACCGACAACGTCTTTTGTATTTGATTTCATCTAGATTTAAACAATTTTATGAAGCTTAGGAAGGATATATGGTAGTTAAAAAGATGAATTGATGCTGTCTGTAGCCTTTTAATGGGTAGACGTCCTTCCTAAGCTGAACAAAATTGTCTAATATTTGCCAGAATATATGAAAAGTACATCACCAGTACAGAAGGGGATATAAACACCGTGTGAGGAGGAGCACTTTATTGACAACGTTTCGCATGATATTATAGCTTCATTGGCCTGATGAAATTATATGCGAAACGTTGTCAATAAAGTGCTCCTCCTCATATGGTGTTTATATTAATTCTGTCTACTTTACTAAGTATATATTTTTCAGTACTGGCACTGCATGGATGGAGAAAATGCTGGTTTGGTAGATTGCTATAGTCTGTTCACTAGCATTAGGCCTCAAATATTGAACGCTAACCTCCATAACTTAAACATTACTAGAGGAATGAAGCTAATATTTCAACCATTATTTCTTCCTGTGTGCATGGAAGAGACAAAAGTCAAAGCTGCCTGTAACAAGTGTCCCCTCCAAGGTTGAAAGAGTGATACAGAGCGATAACCAAGGTACGGTAGGTATTTCAGGAGTGTTGGAAAAAAAAGTATGGTGTGCATGTTAAGGGGAGGCACACCGTTTTTCTGAACCCCCTAGCCTGCAATTTTAAGAGGAACCGGCCTTCGGCCGGGAAATTTTTCCAACGAAAAAGCTACAAATTTATCTTGAAGGGGGGTCTAGGGGGTGTTTTTCTAAGCTTGGTGGAGGTCTAGGGAGGAAACTAAATAAATATATGAATTAATGAAATAACAGACCAAACAAACGGCCAGGATCCCCTTAAGTGTAGTGAAATTAATTGGAAACAGTCAGCCAGGGAATGGGCTTGGAAAGCTACAGCCCATTTTCTTCTGCCCTTTTTAGTTATGAAGGTTAATTGCCACGACTTTAGCCTACTTGTAGTGAGTAGACTGTAGCATATGCAGAATGTACTTATGCGAATGTGACTGTTATGCACTTTTGAGTCTGGGATAGGCCTAGTATTAGTAATATTGTTATTATTATTAGCATTCTTTCTTATTATTATTGTTTTAGTTTTGTTGTTTAGTATTAATATTTAGTATCAACACTATGCCGTAATTTTCATCGTATTCTGGTTACCATTAGACGATTATCTTTAGCTTATAATCTACCTCTAGGACTCATAGGGGTAAATACGATCTCAATTAACCCTCTGAATAACATAGGTGTTTCTCAAACTGCATAAAATCGTCTAATTTGAGTCCAGAATCAAAGGCAAAGAGGCATCATGGTGCTGAAAGGGTTAACCCTATGAGGATCATGACACATTGTTGACAGTTTATTCTGGCTATCATCAGACGATATTATGCAGTTTAACAAGGATCTGTGAGAAATATAACAGTAAAGATTATCTCAATTAATTTTCTGAATAAAATCGTCTAATAATTGCCGGAAAACAGAAAAGAAGTGCGTATTGGATCCTGAAAAGGTTAAGGGGAGACGAACCGTTTTTATTTATTTACTTTTTTTTGTTTTTGTCCATTAATTAATTTCTTCCTTTATTTCTTAGTTTTCTCGATAGACCTCCATCAAGCTTAGAAAAACACACCCTAGAACCCCCTTCAAGATAAATTTGTAAATTTTTCCGTAGACAAATGTCCCGGCCGAAGGCCAATTCCTCTTAAAATTTCAGGCTCGCTTTCGCTCGCCAGGAAAAAATCGACACCTAAATTCCACGAAAGGTCTTAAAACTGACAATGAAATGGGGCGAAAGGTATTAAAATCGGCAAACTAATGGGCCGAACGTCTTATAATCTCAAACCAAATTGGGCTTAACCTGAACAGTCTATCAGCTTCACCTTAATCACTCTGGCACTGACCTTCTTGGGCCGAGGTCAACTGGACGATGATGATGATGATGAACAGCAGTAGCCAGGGACACTTCGGCGACATGACCTCCATCTTGACCTTGACCTTAACCTCCGCCTTGACCTTGATCTCCGCCTTGACCTTGACCATCGCCTTGACCTTGATCTCCGCCTTGACCTTGTCCTCCGCCTTGACCTTGACTTTCCCGTGTGACCCCTCTACCCACACTGCTAGGTCAGTAGGTATAAGGGTAGGTTTTGATAGACTGGAAGGAAAGGGGTGACATTTATGGTTATTTTTAAGGGAGAACACCGGCTTTTTTTCTCTTTCTCTCCTTTTCTCTCTTTCCCTGGCTTGTATCCAGTCGGTCCCATTCAGCCAACTGTTTTAAGACGTTTGTCCCCATCCAGGTGTCGATTTCTTCCTGGCGAGCGATAGCGAGCCAGCATTGTATGGACAAATCCGGCTTCACATGAGACATTTTTCAATCGACAAATTTACAGATTTAGCTTGCTGTCAAAACAAAAATGTATATATATATATATATATATATATATATATATATATATATATATATATATACATATACAGTATATGCTGGCTCGCTCACCAGGAAAATATTAACATCTGGGGTAAACGTCTTAAAACAGAAGGCTGAATGGGGCCGAATGGATACAAGCCAAAGAGAGAGAGAGAGAAAGAGAAAACAAGCGAGGTGGGCTCCCTTAACCCGTTCAGGACCATTTCCGTCCTTTTCATTTTATGGTGGTTACTAACAATCGATATTATTCAGCAATTCACATGCTTCTAACTCTCTTAATTAACCCTGTTTACTACCACCACAGATTTGTCTTAAGCTGCACAAAACCGTCTATATATAGCTAGAAAAAAAGACGTCGTCGGCACAGAAGGGGTTAAGGAATTGGGAGATATCAATCCTTCAGAAGTTGAGGACGCATAATTGTTTATAATTGAGGACGCATTATTGTTTATAATTGAGGACGCATTATTGTTTATAATTGAGGACGCATTATTGTTTATAATTGAGGACGCATTATTGTTTGTAATTGAGGACGCATTATTGTTTATAATTGAGGACGCATTATTGTTTGTAATTGAGGACGCATTATTGTTTATAATTGAGGACGCATTATTGTTTATAATTGAGGACGCATTATTGTTTATAATTGAGGACGCATTATTGTTTATAATTGAGGACGCATTATTGTTTATAATTGAGGACGCATTATTGTTTATAATTGAGGACGCATTATTGTTTATAATTGAGGACGCATTATTGTTTATAATTGAGGACGCATTATTGTTTATAATTGAGGACGCATTATTGTTTATAATTGAGGACGCATTATTGTTTATAATTAAGGACGCATTATTGTTTATAATTGAGGACGCATTATTGTTTATAATTGAGGACGCATTATTGTTTATGATTTTCTGGCTAACATTAGATAATTGTATTCATCTTAGGAAGGACCTCTAGCAATCAAAGTGGTAAATTTGACTTCAATTAACCCTTTGACAACCACGGATGCTTCCGGAACTAAAAAATAAAAGATAAAATAATGATAGCCAGAATAATATTAATAAAAGCATCCTTGTGTACTGAAAAGGTTAAGGTTTCGCTAATAAAGCAACACTCAGTTCCATATTCTTCGTTCAACATAGTAAAACAAAAAAGTAAAATATAAATAAATAAATAAAAACAATTACGTTCAGATGGCTCTAATAATTACTTTATTGCGCCCACCTCCAGACGAGTTTCTCCAACATAGACGAGATTGGTGTGAGTTAATAAGGGAGCTCAGAAGGTATTGTGCAGTCTAACTTATAGGTTCGGCTCAATGGTTTAAGGAGGGGGTTTAGTTTGTTTTCTAAACCTCTATATCAAAGTTTAAAAAAAAACACCCACAAGACCCCCATTCGATATAAATTTGTAAATTTTTCTGTAGAAAAATGTCACGGCCGAATGCCGATTCCTCTTCAAATACAGGCTCGCTATCGCTCGCCAGGAAAAAATCTACTCCTAAATGGCACAAAAGGTCTTTATATTGGCAAATATATGGGGCAAAAGGTCTGAATATCGCCAAACTAATGGGGTGAATGTCTTGAAATCTCATAACTAATAGGGCTAAACCTGAGGGAGGAGGCGGACTCGAAAAAACAACTGCCTCCCCTTAAAGGGTTAATTCAGCTATTATTATGTTCCTTCCAACAACCAACTATACTCCTAAAATCGATTAATGAAATTTACAAACACATGTGGCAGTCCGTGGATTCGAACCCAGGACGCTCACATCGAAAATCAAAACCTTATGCATCGCACCACGAAGACAGTTCGATTCATTATAAATAGGCCACAAATCTTTACCCCCTTTACCCCCTGCTGTAAGGGCTAGAGCAAATGGGCTATACATTTCTACACCTAATCCCAAACTGACTCTTCAAAATTGTCAGAAAAATATATTCGATAATTCTAGCCCTTTTTTAATTACAGAGGTTATGGAGGGTAGGAGGTATTTGTTGGCCTATTTCTTATGTATTTATTTAGTTTTTAGTTTCCTCGCTAGACCTCCATCAAGCTTAAAAAAAACACCCTTCAAGACCCCCTTTAAGATAATTGGTTACAATATTCGGTAGAAAAATGTACCAGCTGAAGGCCGGTTCCTCCTAATGATGCTGGCGAGCGATCTTGACACTTAGATGGCACGAAAGGTCTTAATATTGGCTAAGAAATAGGGAAAACGGTCTTAAAATCGCCAAACTATTGGAGCGAACTTATTAAAATCTAGAAGCTAATGGGGCTAAACATGAGGGAGAAGAGGGGCCAGACAAAGCAACCCTCCCCCCCCCCCTTAAGATTCAACGTGTCTGGCCTGCCTATAATAAACAACCTATAATTAATATAAACCCTTTCAGTACCGGCGACGTCCTTTTCCATCACATTCTGGCAACCATTAGACGATTTTATTCCGCTTAAGAAGGACGTCTACACATTAAGAAGCCTGCAGACTATCTCAATCAATCGCTTTAGCTACCACACATGCTTCCGAAGCTTCATAAAATCGACTAAATTTAGCAGAAATCAAATATAAAAATGACATCACCGGTACTGAAAGGGTTAATGAGTATATTGAGGGTGATTTGCCTTTCAATGTTCGGTACACCTTTCTATGAGTTATGAGTATGGCACGTTATTAATTATGAATACGGCGAGTTATGAGTATGAGTTATGAGTATGGCGAGTTATGAGTATGGCAAGTTTTGAGTATGGCGAGTTATGAGTATGGCGAGTTTTGAGTATGGAAAGTTATGGGTATGGTGAGATATGAGTATGGCGAGTTATGAATACAGCAAGTTATGAGTATGGCAAGTTATGAGTATGGCTAGTTATAAGTATGACGAGTTATGGGTATGGCGAGTTATGAGTATGGCGATTTATTAGTATGGCGAGTTATGAGTATGACGAGTTATGGGTATGGCGAGTTATGAGTAGTGAGTAGCCTATGGTGAGGTATGAGTGATGAACATGACGAGATATGGGTATGGCGAGTTATGAGTATGACGAGTTATGAGTTTGACGAATTATGAGTATGGCGGGTTATAAGTATGGCGAGTTATGAGCTTGACGAATTATGAGTATGGTGAGTTATGAGTATGACTAATTATGACTACCGGTATGGTGAGTTATGAGTATGGTGATTTATGAGTATGGTGAGCTATGAGTATGGCGAGTTATAAGTATAACGAGTTATGAGTATGGCGAGTTATGAGTATGGCGAGTTATGAGTATGACTAATTATGAGTATGGTGAGTTATAAGTATGGCGAGTTATGAGTATGACGAGTTATGAGTATGACGAGTTATGAGTATGGTGAGTTATGAGTATGACAAATTATGAGTTTTGCGAGTTATGAGTATTGAGAGTTATGAGTATGATGAGTTATGAGTATGGCGAGTTTTGAGTATGGCGAGTTATGAGTATGATGAGTTATGAGTAATAGTAGGAGTTATGAGTATGGTGAGTTATGAGTATTAGTATGAGTTACGAGTATGGCGAGTTATGAGTATTAGTAAGAGTTATGGGTATGATTATTAGTATGAGTTATGTGTATGACGAGTTATGAGTATTTGTATGAGTTATGAGTACGGCGAGTTATGAGTATCGCCGGTACGAAATAATTCATGACACCGGTTTTCACGATGTCTTGGCCGTCGTAAACTATGCTACGTTTCGAACCTTTATGTCCATGAGTTGAGGTGTAACACAAAATCCACCCTGGAATGCCACGCGTACTATGGATATGCCAGTGAATAAAGCTATGTCTTGAAGCCTAGCAAAAACAATTTTTTTTTTTTTTATAAAAACAAAACTGGAAGGCCACCCGTACGCTCATGGATATAATGCGAATATTTACGGTCATACATACCAAGGTACAAGACCAATACTATTAACAGGTCATCCCATACAAGGGCATATTTGTGCCCGGCTCACGCACGCCATCACACCGTGTACAGACCTTAGAGGAGGTTGCCAGACAATGATAAACACTTATTAAATAGGTTCAGTTATAGTGGGGTCACAGGTCAGACAGGTCATCTGATATGTTGTCTCAAGTCCTCTGAATAAAATGTGCCAAGGGTGTAAAAATGCCTAACAGTTTAGCAGTGTTTGGGTGTAATAAAGGGTTGCAATATAAAATGTTGTATGTCTCCAAAATAATTAGTCTTTCATCTCATGCCCATGTCAAGGCAACCTTAACTGATAAACTAAGGTTACTAAGCTATCACCTGTAGTGTTGGAACTGAAGTGCATTAGGTATTTGCACACAATAGCATTACATTAATCGGGGGCGTTCAGTGCTTTGGAAGTGTTTGGCAAGAAACGTTACAACCCCCTCTCTCTCCCCTGCCCCATTTCTCTCGGCGCGGAGACCGGAGTGAAAGAGAAAGGACAGAGGTCAGAGTTGTTAACAGCTAAAATCCAGCCCATATGAGAAAGTAGCCCAACAATAGCCCAATTTTTACTTATTTTCCATCTTCTGTCAGCATCAAACTTAGCTGACATGATATTGTTAGTTATTTGGCTTCTTTTAGGTATTATGTTATTACTGTGTCTTAGAAGGAACCTAAAATTATGTAATCTTTCGAAATATTCCGACAAATAATCCTCAAAAGTAGCCCAAATGTGCGTGACAACTCGAACCTCGACAACTCTGATTAAGTCTCTCTCTCTCTCTCTCTCTCTCTCTCTCTCTCTCTCTCTCTCTCTCTCTCTCTCTCTCTCTCTCTCTCTCTCTCTCAACCAAATGGGAAGGGACAAACTTTATTAACATAATTGAGCTATGCTAACTTAATTTGTATATACATAATATTATAAAATTCTATGATAAACATTTTTGTATGTCAATTAAATGTGCAATCAAGAGGCCTAGCTAGTACCTGGGTCTATTATGTACTTGTGTAATGTTTTATTTGGTGCATGTAAACATAGCAGACAAAAATGTTCCTTTTGTCGGTACTCTGTCATTGCATAATAATGTATATGTTAGTTACCCTAACTTCTATTTGCATGCTTCACTTATGCCTAATAATCATATTAAAACGGAAATTATGGTTGTTCAATGAAGTGAAGGGAGATGAAGGTATGGTAAAGGTGTAGGCCTAATTACCTTAACCCCTGCACTACCATTACATCAGTGTCATCATACTTTAGCTAACTCTAGAGGATCATATTTAGCTTGATAATGGTCTCTAAGAACAAATAAAGGTACCAGTACCTAACTATCACTTTGACCCCAACAGCTTCTTCCTAATCTGGTACAATCCATTTAATGATAACCAGAACAACATAATAAAAGCCGTCATATGGTACTGAACAGATTTATGTTAGCTTGAAGATAGTCACAGTGTGTCCGACTGTCCTTCTCTCCGATAGAGGTGGTAGGGGGTTATAGGCTGGGGGGTGAGTGGTGGGAGTGGACAGAAAAGCTGCGGGGTGGGACAGACTCGGTGTGACGTCAGCCACCTGCGCGCTACGACTGGGTGGGATGACCTGTTAGTAGTATTGGTCTTGCCAAGGTATATAGGCCCGCAGTACCAAACATTCCCTTCCCTCGAAGATACCCTTCCTTTCAAAATTCGTAGTATAAAAACATTTTTGGGGATTTGTTTGGCTAAGCGAATGCTTTCGTAAACGGTAGCCGCGACCGTTTACGTCCAATATTATTGGAATATGAAGAGGACCTTCGACCCATCTCTTCGATGGTCGTCGGTCCCCTTCGTTTGCTAATTGAATTGTATTATTTGTATTATTGTTTGAATTCCTAAATTAAAGGTTACAGAAGACATTCTTTAATGCAAATCAATTGCATAATGTACGAAACTGTTAATATATAATATGGGTTACAATTAGCACATTTCCAAAGACTTTCGATATATCTTCAATGACGATGTTGAACTTGACAGGAGCCGTTGTACAGGCACCTTCACCTGATAGGCCTATGTCGGCCAGCCTTGACAACTTGTAGATCGCTTCATCAGATTTTATTCGCCCAATTACTACCCAGGTAAGGAAATTAACGACATTCCATTATACTTGCTTATATTTTTTGGCTGGGAATCCTCATTTGGTGACCATTATTATATATCTATTTGAGGCATATTTCCTGAAATAAGTCTTGCAATTGACGAGGATGGGTGTGAATGGGATCTGCCGTGTGTGGGCCTGTCAGCTCTGCAGACTCATAATATACGTTAATTTATGGAATTATTTAAAGTAGGCCTAGGCCTAGCCCAATCAGGGAGAAAATGTTAGTCCCTATTTATAGCCTACTTTAGTAGGGTAGGCTAGACCTATATTTTGTAATTCAATAGGCCTAGCCTATGTTAAAATAGCCAACAATAGGGTACCTAGGTTAACAAGTCCCAGATATTGAAAGAAAAGTGGTAAAAATTGAAGAGACCTTGGACAGCCTTTTTACCTAACCTAACAAAAACAACAAAAATAATTATAGGCCTAGCCTAGGCCTAGTTAAAAGGCTGTCCGAGGTCTCTTCAATTTTTACCACTTTGTCTTTAAATATCTGGGACTTGTTAACCTAGGTAACCTATTGTTGGCTATTTTAACATAGGCTAGGCGTATTTGATTAAAAAATATAGGCCTAGCCTACCCTACTAAAGTAGGCTATAAATAGGGACTAAAAAAAAAAAGCCTGATTGGGCTAGGCCTAGGCCTACTTGAAATACTTCCATAAATGAACATATGTAACGCGTCTGCAGAGCTGACTGGCCCACACACGGCATATCCCATTCACACCCATCCTCGTCAATTGCAAGACTTATTTCAGGAAATAGGCCTATGCCTCAAATAGATAGATAATAATGGTCACCAAATGAGGGTTCCAAGCCAAAAATTACAAGCAAGTAAAATGTAATGTCGTGAATTTTCTTACCTGGGTAGTAAAATTTGAGCGAATAAAATCTGATGAAGCGGTCTTAAGGACCTATCCCTGTGGAAGCATACAACAGGAGTTGTGATTAGATGATACAATATTATATAACGGGTACCTATGTATGTAAGAATTGCAATAAATTCCGTAAACTATATTGTTCGTTCTTTATGCGGTACCTATAATTGTCCAAGCATCATATATTTATTAATTTATAAAAGTAAACCTGTAAACCTGCCTGCTAGACTTTCTGTGTTTGGTATAGCCTAGTACTGTAGACAGGGCAGGTGTCAATTTGATGCAGAATAAGTTTTGCAAATAAATGGTTTTCTATATTAGTCAAAGGGGGTGATCACATTATTACTACGGTATTAACTTGAAACCCGAAACTTTATGATATTGCTGCACTGTATGGTACTGGATTAAAACCTGGCACTTTTCATGTAACAGAACTGTACAGTATAAAACTTGGGGCAAATTGGTGCAGCTGTGGTAAATAACCCCATAAAGTATACAGTACCCGGTACCTAAGTGATCTGTATAGGATTCACTATTCTGAACTTATACATACAGGTATTTGTTTTTGTGGGAATACATAAGAGTTGAGACAGGCGAAGCCAGGGTCAAATTGGTGACCAGGCTACTGAACTGGAGCCACAGGCCTAGGCCTCTTCCAGAAAAAACATCCGAGTATTATGGTAATATTCAGTGGAGAAACTCTGCCTCATAAAGCTAAACTAACTCAACCCAATCCCGCAAGCGGATTGTTACAATACCATACTGTGCCTAACTTATCTAATGTAACTAACCTTACAGACCCCATGCTGGCAATATATAAGATGCCAATTAATTCATGGGGTGGCTCAGGGGGGAAAAGCCCCCCTTCAACCTATTATTGTATCCCACGGCAGTCAAAATAGAAAGGAGCGTGATCGCGAGCGTGCGAGTAGTATAAACAAGGTAGGCGATACGTTTGAATACTACATCCTTCCCCCAACTTTTAGAAGCCGTTTCGCTTCAACTGGCTTCTGATATTTGTAAATTTCATTAATCGATTTTAGGAGTATAGTTGGTTGGTGGAAGGAACATAATAATTTACGGGATAGTCCTATACTCAAATGTTAGGAGTATCGTTAGGCTACACTACTTCAAGAACCCTATCATAGGCCTATTCTAAATTTGTAGGTTAGGTTAACTTAGAAATCGCTCTCCCCATTAGCTAACCTAACCTAGGCTATATTAATTTGCCAACAATTTTGCATTGTTTAAAGAGTAGGCTACATGTTGATTAAATATGCAAGTCCCATGGAGATTAAAAAATAATATTTAGCCATGATTTTTTTTACTATAATTAGGATTGGTGACTATCCCTAGATTGTCTAAAGCCGATGAGAACAATTGTGTGATCCAAACACTTTCCCTGCTAACTTTTTGGAAAAACTCTGAGAGTCAGAGGTTACCTCGCTTGGATAGCTAGAATAGATTAGTTTTATTAGGTTACCATGGTTATTATAAACTAAATAAGGACGGGCACTTTTTGACACTTGCATCAAGAGAAAACCAACCAAACACCCGAGGACACAGCCTGAAGCTGGACAAGGTCAGGCACAGAACCACGAAGAGGAACAATTTTTTTAGTGCTAGGATTGTAAACAACTGGAATAGTCTCCCAGAGGACGTAGTTACGAGTCAGAGTGTAAACGTTTTTAAAAATAATTATGACCGGTATGAGACTGAAAGATTGAGAAGAGGCAACCTTTATGAGCATTGACTCCTCTGCCTATTAAACTATCACTATGGTAAGCAATCACTAAGGTAAGCAATAACTAGCCTCTCATGCCTAACCCATCGTCCAACATCCAACCCTGGTAACCTCTTGAGGTTAGGCTAGGCCTATCCTGTTTTCAGTAGTTTTAATATATCAAGATCATTACTAAACAATATAGGCCTAGGCTAAATGCTCATCAAAATTGCTCATAGGCCTATGTCCAATTTAAGCATCTCTTACTATGAAATGGAGGACTCCAAGCTTTACCTTTCCCATTTGGGAAGGGTCAGCCAGGGGATAGATAGCCAATGGCAATTTACAGCCCACTATCCTAGCTCTGGCCCTTTTTGAGTTAGAGATAGGCTAGGTTAAATTTCACGATTTATGGCCATAGATCTACTTGGAACAGGTGAACAGGGCTAGGCTTGAATATAACAGAAAGCTTGCCTGATATTATAACCAAGCCACTTTTCCAGAGTGGCAAGCAAAACCCAATTATTCAGCGAAATCCATACCACAACCCCATGGCTATTCCTAAACTCAAAAATGTATTGGTGGTTGAAGGGAAATTAGGCTAGAGAAATTCAATGGTCCTTTGGGGAATCACTAGGGCCTAGGCTACCTTATTTTCGTCAATTGAGAATGTCCTAAATACAGACTAATAAGATTAATGCAATAAACTGGGTAAATAATACACCAGGGACCATCTCTTTATTATGATTCGATTCCGTCTGTACTCCCGTGAGGCTGCCCGAGGCAGTAATTTGTAAACAAATCGTTCCTCAGGTATACCAACCGTAAGATATACCTTACGTCAGGTATACCAACCGTAAGATATGCAGATATTTTCTCCACCAACTCAACCTTAGATGACATAAATCAAGATGTCCCTGTACTTAATTTTAATTCACCTGAAATTCCCTCACTTAAGATCCACACCAGACATGTCAAAACTATTTTGCAGAATCTCTCAGTAGATAAGGCTCCTGGTCCAGATGAAATTCCTCCAATAGTACTTAAGAATTGCTCCTTGGTGCTCGCTCCTGTATTGGCAAAATTTTTCCCGTCTGTGTACTCATACCTCATGCTTCCCAGTACCCTGGAAAGAAGCAAACATCCATCCAGTTCCTAAAAAAGGTGCCTCTTCAGATCCATCAAACTACAGACCAATAGCTATAACTTCCACTTTTGGCAAAGTTTTTGAAATTATATTAAATAATCACATAATTAAGCATCTGGAGAATAAAATTAATCAGTGATAGGCAATATGGTTTTAGACGATGTCGATCAACTGCAGACATTCTTTGCCTTCTTACGCATCAAATCAACCAAGCTACAGACCAACATGGTGAAACACATACAATAGCACTGGATATATCAAAGGCATTTGATAGAGTCTGGCATCAATCCTTATTGTCGAAGATGTCACACTATGGCCTTGCATCATTAGTTCCACTAATTTCTTCTTATCTTCATAACAGAAAAATACGTGTAATGGTAGATGGCCTTTATTCTCAATTTCACTCAATAAATGCTGGTGTTCCCCAGGGATCAGTTTTGGCCCCAACTCTGTTCCTCATTCATATCAATGATCTCATATCTACCACTCATAATCCAATTCATTCCTACGCAGATGACTCAACACTCCACAGTTCCTTCACATTTACCAATTCTTTCACCCAACCCGATCTTATAAATTCAAAAATAAACACTGCAATTTCTCTGAACCAGGACCTTTCTAGAATTAATGAATGGGGACAAGAGAATCTAGTTTCCTTTAATGGACAGAAAACCAAGTACATTCAATTTTCTAACCGACAGAATCTCACTGACTCCCATATATTTTTTAATGATGTAAATATTCCCACTTCCCCTAGTATTGACATTCTCGGTGTAACATTAACTACTAACTTGAGCTGGACACATTATGTTAGAAGCATTGCTAAGAATGCCTCTAAAAAACTGGGACTCCTGTACAGAGTTCGAGAATTCTTCACTGACGAGCAGTTGGCCGTAATATATAAAAGTCATGTGCGCTCTCAGATGGATTACTGTTCACCTCTGTGGGGTGGAAGTGGAGTGGTTGCATTGAGGCAGTTGGACAAAATTCAAAATAAAGCTATTAGATTAATCAATAACCCTGCAATCACACAGGACCTTCCTACATTAGCCATACGAAGAAACGTTGCATCCCTTGCATTATTCTACAGATATTTTCACAGCAATTGTTCCGAGGAACTTGCTTCAATTGTGCCGCCTCTCCACATCTTTCCCCGTAGAACTAGGGCAGCTGAGAGCGCCCATGAATTTACACTTTCTCCTCCACAATGCAGAACTTCTGCTTATCAGAATTCATTTATCCCCAGAGCTACTACTCTTTGGAATTCACTTCCCTCGAATTGCTTTCCACAAACTTACAATCAACAAATGTTTAAATCCAGTTGTTACAAACATTTTATGAATGGAGGATGCCTTTAGGCACATGGACCTTTTTGTTTTATCTGTGTTTTTCCTTCCTCCGTTCATTGTCTCTTAAAAAAAAAAAAAAAAAAAAAAAAAGAAATTCACCGCGGCGAGTTTGACAGGCTTACCAACACATCGTCCGACGGGTATCGCACGAGAGATTCGCACAAGTAAGCAATTGGCGATACCACCAAAACGTGCGAATCCGACGTGAGAGTCCTTCGTCGAAGGGATCTCACGATTATTTGGTACTGCGGGTACAAATTGAAGAGACCTCGGACAATCTTTTAACTAGGCCTAGGCTAGGCCTATAATAATTTGTTGTTGTTTTTGTTAGGTTAGGTAAAAAGGCTGTCCAAGATCTCTTCAATTTTTACCACTTTTTCTTTCAATATCTGGGACTTGTTAACCTAGGTACCCTATTGTTGGCTATTTTAACATAGGCTAGGCCTATTGGATTAAAACAAATATTGGTCAAGTCTACCCTACTAAAGTAGGCAAACGAAGGGGACCGACGACCATCGAAGAGATGGGTCGAAGGTCCTCTTCATATTCCAATAATATTGGACGTAAACGGTCGCGGCGACCGTTTACAAAAGCATTCGCTCAGCCAAACATATCCCAATTTTTTTTTTTATACTACGAATTTTGAAAGGAAGGGTATCTTCGAGGGAAGGGAATGTTTGGTACTGCGGGCCATAGACTACAAGGTATTGGCACGTGCAGATCTCGTGACGTCAGATGAGCCCCCTGACCTCACTCTTTCTTTCTTTCTCTCTCGGTGTCATAAAGAATGTCCACACTGATGACCCACCGAAACTATATACTGTAAATGACCACTTCCGAGGTTCGTTCTATAAGGAATTTAGAGCCGTGAACATCGATAATTAACCCACTGAGCCCCAGCTAGTTATAAATAAATGTACCAACAGGGACCGGCAGGTTTTGAAAAAAAAAAAAAATTTCCAGAAACAATAGCGAATGGGTTAGGAATGAAGGAAAAACCACAACAAAACGATCCCCTAGGTCAAAAAGGGGTCCTACGGTGCGCCCGAAAGTCGATTTTACAGGAGTAAAAAATTGAAGGCAAAAACACCCAAAAACCATGTTTTTGCGCGCTCACGTGCACGCGGTTGGACTTTGAGAGTTTTCAACCATCGGCAAGGTTGCGTGGGATACTTTCACAGTTCCCATACAAATCTGAGCCCTCTAGGTACCATAGAACCGGAGTAATTAACATTGACGAAACGTTGTCGTCGCTGGGGTTTAGCATTACATACATTTCCGACGACACGTTGTCGTCACTGGGTTGCAGTGGGTTAACAGAAATACAATAATAATATAAGTTTCTGATAGATAAATGGTATGCTGAATTGGATTTTAAGTACTCATAAATGTACTACGACCGTATTTTAGCTGTAAATTCTGTTAAATATCGTTGTCTACAGCTCCAACTTCCTTATAGAATGAAACTCGTAAGTCGGCAATTTATGTTAAGGTGTTTGGATGTATTTATTTTGAGGGTTTTGATTGATTTAGCCGTTTTCAATTGATTCATTTTTAGTTTGCACCCTGAGCAAAAATAAGATATAATAAATATATTAATACAAGAAAAGAAAAACTGCCTACTGCCAAACTAATGGGTCAAAACGTCTTAAAATCGCCAGTCAAATTAAGCAAAACAGGGGAATTCCAAAAAGGATTAGATAGGGTTAAGGGGTTTTACCACCATGACGCCTATTTGCCTTATTATTATTTTATGCAGCTTATGAAGGACCTATATTATTAAGAGGGTTTATTGAGATCGTATTTAACCATTAAGGGAGGTGTGGTGGAGTGGTCATGCCACTGGATTGGTAATCCAATGGACCCGGGTTCAAATCCAGATATGTCAATGGGAAGATATTATTGGGATTGAATTTGTGCTGTACCTAGGTATCAGTGCATTACCACAAAGCCCACCGAAATGCCAAAAAAATACTCTCATTGTTCCCTGATTAAATAACACTGTATGAATATTCCCATATTCAAAATATGTTACAGGGGGACAATGCCTAGTGAGTTCACTGCTCAATAGGTGGCTTCTGAGAGTGATGGTCTGAGTCTGGAGGGTGAGACGGTGAAGCACTTGAGCGAAGCATCCAGCCGCTTCAGAGATGGAGCTGCTTCGAGCCATGATGGATGCTTCACATGCCTCCCTCCCCAGACTGGAACAAGACCTCACAGGTTTCACTGGTGGAATGTACAGGCTCTCAGCCTATGCCCGAGAGGGAGTATTGGAATATAGAAGAAAAACAAAAATATGAGTCGTAGAGGTAGCTTATAAACTAAAGAAAACCGTCTAATAATAACTAAAATACGCTGACAATTGCGTAATGGTGGTGATCGAGGGGGTTAAGGCGTTCTAAATCGTGTAGTGGTATATTTTAAAACTAGTAGGCCTATTCACAAAAAACAAAAAAAAAATTAGATATGTTCAGTCGGGAATGATATATTGTGTGTGAGTGCCTGTACTCCCGCAATAAAAAAACAAAATAGGAAAAACACGCACGCTAACTCCAAAACGCACACACGCACACAACGCACAAACATACATATTCAGTACAGTACGGTCGCGCTAATAAGTCATGTCCCAGATGCCATTATGTTTGGCTTGCTCTGTGCTGTAATAATGTCTGTCAGATGTTGAATAGGGTGGGTACATACGCCACACTCACATTCAACCCCTTCCGTACCGGCGACGTCTTTTTTATTTTATTCTAGCTATATATGTTTTGTTTTTAAGAGACAATGAACGGAGGAAGGAAAAACACAGATAAAACAAAAAGGTCCATGTGCCTAAAGGCATTCTCCATTCATAAAATGTTTGTAACAACTGGATTTAAACTTTTGTAGATTGTAAGTTTGTGGAAAGCAACTCGAGGGAAGTGAATTCCAAAGAGTAGTAGTTCTAGGGATAAATTAATTTTGATAAGCAGAAGTTCTGCATTGTGGAGGAGAAAGTGTAAATTCATGGGTGCTCTCAGCTGCCCTAGTTCTACGGGGAAAGATGTGGAGAGGCGGCACAATTGTAGCAAGTTCCTCGGAACAATTGCTGTGAAAATATCTGTAGAATAATGCAAGGGATGCAACGTTTCTTCGTATGGATAATGTAGGAAGGTCCTGTGTGATTGCAGGGTTATTGATTAATCTAATAGCTTTATTTTGAATTTTGTCCAACTGCCTCAATGCAACCACTCCACTTCCACTCCACAGAGGTGAACAGTAATCCATCTGAGAACGCACATGACTTTTATATATTACGGCCAACTGCTCGTCAGTGAAGAATTCTCGAACTCTGTACAGGAGTCCCAGTTTTTTAGAGGCATTCTTAGCAATGCTTCTAACATAATGTGTCCAGCTCAAGTTAGTAGTTAATGTTACACCGAGAATGTCAATACTAGGGGAAGTGAGAATATTTACATCATTAAAAAATATATGGGAGTCAGTGAGATTCTGTCGGTTAGAAAATTTAATGTACTTGGTTTTCTGTGCATTAAAGGAAACTAGATTCTTTTGTCCCCATTCATTAATTCTAGAAAGGTCCTGGTTCAGAGAAATTGCAGTGTTTATTTTTGAATTTATAAGATCGGGTTGGGTGAAAGAATTGGTAAATGTGAAGGAACTGTGGAGTGTTGAGTCATCTGCGTAGGAATGTATTGGATTATGAGTGGTAGATATGAGATCATTGATATGAATGAGGAACAGAGTTAGGGCCAAAACTGATCCCTGGGGAACACCAGCATTTATTGAGTGAAATTGAGAATAAAGGCCATCTACCATTACACATATTTTTCTGTTATGAAGATAAGAAGAAATTAGTGGAACTAATGATGCAAGGCCGTAGTGTGACATCTTCGACAATAAGGATTGATGCCAGACTCTATCAAATGCCTTTGATATATCCAGTGCTATTGTATGTGTTTCACCATGTTGGTCTGTAGCTTGGTTGATTTGATGCGTAAGAAGGCAAAGAATGTCTGCAGTTGACCGACATCGTCTAAAACCATATTGCCTATCACTGATTAATTTATTATTCTCAAGATGCTTAATTATGTGATTATTTAATATAATTTCGAAGACTTTACCAAGAGTGGAAGTTATAGCTATTGGTCTGTAGTTTGATGGATCTGAAGAGGCACCTTTTTTAGGAACTGGATGGATGTTTGCTTCTTTTCAGGGTACAGGGAAGCATGAGCTATGAGTACACAGACGGAAATTTTTTGCCAATACAGGAGCGAGCACCAAGGAGCAATTCTTAAGTACTATTGGAGGAATTTCATCTGGACCAGGAGCCTTATCTACTGAGAGATTCTGCAAAATAGTTTTGACATGTCTGGTGTGGATCTTAAGTGAGGGAATTTCAGGCGAATTAAAATTAAGTACAGGGACATCTTGATTTATTTCATCTAAGGTTGAGTTGGTGGAGAAAATATCCGCAAGAAGGATAGCTTTACCTCGTGGGTCACTTACAAGATTGCCAGTCGGAGATTTTAATGGTGGAATGGATGAAGCAGTAGTGAAGTTGGATTTGAATGAGTTAAGAGTAGACCAAAATATGTTGTTATCATTTGGATTATTTAGAAGTATATTTGCCTGCTTGTGGAGAAAGTTTGATTTAGTTCGGTTTAATACAGTTTTGGCATGATGTGTGATGTTTCTAAAGTAATTAAAGGCTTCATGTGTTTTTGATCTTGTGTATGCAATGTAGGCTATTGGTTTTTGTTCAGTTACTCTAGCACAATTATGGTCAAACCATTTAGGTGAATTAGATCTTTTACTGTACTTTTGATGAGGAATAAAAGTTTCCATTCCAATTTTTACAAAATCTTGTATGTGGCTCAAGGTGGTGTGTGCATCATTAGAAAAGAAAGAGGTCCAGGGAATATCAATAAAGAACCTTGAAGACCCTCCCAGTCTGCCCTATCGTAATGCCATTAAGTCACCAAAACAGGTTCAGAGTGGGAAGGTGTGGTAGGTGATAGACAGGTGGCCTGTATCAGACAGTGATCAGAAGATCCAAGCGGGGACCTCACTGTAACATCATAATTTTCTGAATTGGTTGTTAAAAATAAGTCCAGTAGGTGGGAATTATTATTAGGATTATCTGGTACACGGGTGGGTTGGTTGACTAGTTGAGTGAGATTAAATGAGTCTGCCAATAGCTCCCATTCAAAACCAGCATCATCAGTCCTGGCTGAATGAGTGAGCCATTCAACATTATGGACATTAAAATCACCCAACACAGTGATTTCAGAAGAAGCATTTAAGTTGAGGACACTGAGTTGTGAGGACAGAGAATCAAAAAGACTTTGCTCTGGAGGAGTATTTGGGGAACGGTAGATGCAACATATGTATTTAAATTTACCAGCAGAAAATAATTTGTATATAGAATAATCAAAATAGGGACAATTGAAACTAGTAACCTCCTCCAGGGCAATTTCAGATTTTGCGAAGCAACATACACCTCCATTAGGTCTGAAATTTTGGAGCAGTTAATAACCTGGAAAATTAAATCTAGACGTGTCAGATGTGGATGTTACTTGAGTCTCTGTCAAAAAAAGGAGAGTAGGGGATTCTGCTTGGAGATATTGATGTACAGAATTGATGTTAGAGTTAAGTCCCCTTATATTGCTAAAGAAAAAGCTGCACCGACGAGCAGCTTTGGGACGTTGCAATGCTCTTGACACAGTCGCATAATGACGACCGGGAGGGCCCTGTGTCAATGACCCAACCCTGCCGGGGGTGGATATCCGAGGGACCACCAGGTTTGCTCTTAACAATTGTACTGCCATATTTATTTGGTAAAGGTGTATGGTGTTACATGTATGAAATGTAGTGGGAAGAGTAGTGTTTTATGGATAGAGGATAGCGATGTAGGGTAATGTGAAGTTGGATGTGTATGTTATATAAAGAGGGTTTTCCTGATACCCCTGATGTGTGAGGCAGAGAGATATGTATCCAGCTACCAAGGCCTGGGAGAGAAAATGGAATTCAGGCTATTCCCTGAGTCTCCCAAAACCTTGGCGGTAGTACTTCCCTGGGCGGGGCTGCCTACCCCTACTACCTACAAAAAATTAGAGGATTTTGTGCAGTTTAGGAAGGATCTGTGGTAGTAAAATGGGTTATGTGAGATAGTTCGAAGCCTAGCTGTTCATTGCTCGAGGCCCTTTTGAAACCGAAACAAATCGTCTAATAGTAGCCAGAATATAGTTAAAAGGACGTCGCCGATACAGAAGGGGTTAAGGGATGGTGATTGATTTTTCTGACCCACCTTCTCCCTCATGTTTTCAGATTTTAAGACGTTTGGCCTATTAGTTTGGCGATTTTAAGACTTTTCGACCCAATTCTTTGTCAATATTAAGACCTTTCGTGCCATTTAGGTGTCGATATTTTTTTCTGGAGAGCGATATCGAGCCTGTATCTTAGGAGGAACTACCGAAAAATGTACAAATTTATCTAGAAGAGGGACTTTGGGGATGATTATTAAGCTTGATGGAGGTCTAGTAGGGGAACTAAAAGAATAATAACAAAATGATAGGTAGACCACTAAATACACTCTTCCCCTCAATACACACACGCGCACATAACTATATATTACGGTACATACACGTACGGTACAATTACACTTAATACACACACGAACACAAAATTATACATTACGGTACATACACATACGGTACACTTACACTTAATACACACACGAACACATAATTATACATTACGGTACATACACATACGGTACACTTACACTTAACCCTTCTCTATCGGGGCCCGACTTAAGTCCGTATCGAAATATTTGGACTATGTGGCGGGGCCCGACTTAAGTCCGAGTGCAATTTTGGCGCAATATTGGCTCTGAGAGAGAGACGAGTGACGGGAGGAGCATGGGTTACCTCATGACCGCTCGCCACGGCCGCCGTGGACCAACTGAGATGTACTCCACTTACATCGACCCTCACTCCCTTGCTACATACGTAATTATATAAAGAAATTACCTTATTTTAGCGATTTTGCCCTTCGGTTGCACGATCGTTGCAAGACAACCAGTGATCGTAGAAGGATGGTTTGGGTGTCATTGGAAAGCTCAATTTACGCCCTTTCACGGATACATACTTGTATTACGCTCTGGGTCTTGTTTATGTATGAAAAAGAGCACGGAAACAACCCCATTTATGGTAAAAAAAAAACCCTGAGCGGCACAGTGTAAAATACTCCACCACCCGCTCGTAAGGTGTTAATACACACATGAACACATAATTATACATTACGGTACATACACATACGGTACACTTACAGTTAATACACACACGAACACATAATTATACATTACGGTACATACACATACGGTACACTTACAGTTAATACACACACGAACACATAATTATACAGTACATACACATAAGGTACACTTACACTTAATACACACACGCTCACATAATTATACAGTACATACACATAAGGTACACTTACACTTAATACACACACACACACATAATTATACAGTACATACACATAAGGTACACTTACACTTAATACACACACGCACACATAATTATACAGTACATACTGTTACGTATCTTGATCCTCAAGTGGTTAACTTGATGAATCTAGATAGCACAGAGATATATATTAAGGTATCAGTCAGCTGAAGGCGAAACAAAAGTAAAATCTAATAAAATTATTTCCTGTTGTTGCTTCCTTTCCTTTTGGATCTTAGGACTAGGTATCCTTTATTGACTGATACTCTTTAATTATGAAAAATACTGAAACTAATTAAAGTCATGTAGTATTTATAAAGAATTATTATTTAACCGAAGCTTAGTAAGCTATGGTTATGAACCGAATAAGTTATATCTAAAGAAAGACTATTAATTCTATAAAAAATCTTGAAAGATAAATATTAAAGTAAGAATATTTCTGTCTCTTACCCTTTTTGAAATGAATAGATAGTTTTCTTATATGTCCTTTTAATTATATTTAATGTAATTATTCTTGGTTCTTGTCTTACGTTAATAGTATTATATTATTATTATCATCAGGATTAATATCAAAGTCACATAAAAAGTTAGATATATATTTAATAATTAGTTAAATGTATTTCTTAACCACGTAACATTGAGGTTTGATTATGAGTAAATTAAGTTACAGGATCGCTTCATAGATTCGATTCAGGTCTCACTCAAATAATATGAAAAGCAAAAATAATATTTTGAAGCTAAAAGAATTTTCTTCAGCTTAGGAAATCACTAGAAGTAATATTAACACAGCCATGTTAGTCTTTTTTTTTTTTTTTTTTTTTTAAGAGACAATGAACGGAGGAAGGAAAAACACAGATAAAACAAAAAGGTCCATGTGCCTAAAGGCATCCTCCATTCATAAAATGTTTGTAACAACTGGATTTAAACATTTGCAGATTGTAAGTTTGTGGAAAGCAATTCGAGGGAAGTGAATTCCAAAGAGTAGTAGCTCTGGGGATAAATGAATTCTGATAAGCAGAAGTTCTGCATTGTGGAGGAGAAAGTGTAAATTCATGGGCGCTCTCAGCTGCCCTAGTTCTACGGGGAAAGATGTGGAGAGGCGGCACAATTGAAGTAAGTTCCTTGGAACAATTGCTGTGAAAATATCTGTAGAATAATGCAAGGGATGCAACGTTTCTTCGTATGGATAATGTAGGAAGTCCTGTGTGATTGCAGGGTTATTGATTAATCTAATAGCTTTATTTTGAATTTTGTCCAACTGCCTCAATGCAACCACTCCACTTCCACCCCACAGAGGTGAACAGTAATCCATCTGAGAACGCACATGACTTTTTATATATCACGGCCAACTGCTCGTCAGTGAAGAATTCTCGAACTCTGTACAGGAGTCCCAGTTTTTTAGAGGCATTCTTAGCAATGCTTCTAACATAATGTGTCCAGCTCAAGTTAGTAGTTAATGTTACACCGAGAATGTCAATACTAGGGGAAGTGGGAATATTTACATCATTAAAAAATATATGGGAGTCAGTGAGATTCTGTCGGTTAGAAAATTGAATGTACTTGGTTTTCTGTGCATTAAAGGAAACTAGATTCTTTTGTCCCCATCCATCAATTCTAGAAAGGTCCTGGTTCAGAGAAATTGCAGTGTTTATTTTTGAATTTATAAGATCGGGTTGGGTGAAAGAATTGGTAAATGTGAAGGAACTGTGGAGTGTTGAGTCATCTGCGTAGGAATGTATTGGATTATGAGTGGTAGATATGAGATCATTGATATGAATGAGGAACAGAATTGGGGCCAAAACTGATCCCTGGGCTGGCGATATTACTAATATGAGACAATAGCATCACCGTACTAAGCACCGTTAAGCTTAATTAAAAGAAAATGAAAGAACTCGTAAGTATTAATATAAAACAATAGTATTACTTTCATCATAACCCAATTACTTAAAGAGTTGCTTTAGTCCACAAGTTAGTCAACTAAAATAGTTAAGTACATAATAATAGCGTTAACGTTAATTCCCAATCACATATCTCACTAACCAACATAACGTAAGTGTTTACACCGAACACACTTAACACACACTTATATTATCTGACTGACAGTCACAATCCCATTATAATACTTCACCCCTTCTTCCTCCAGCTGCAAGTTCACCTTCCCCAACTCCAAATTGTCTGATTTGAATGCCCACTACTCGGGTCTTATATACTAAACAATGATGGTGTAGGAACGAATCAGGAGGCGAGTGATGGTGCGTGCCCCTATCATACCTCCTCGAGTTGCATAGCTGGTGCGTGGATCAATGGAGTCTCCTGGCGTCGATCATACGTCATAGCGTCGGGTCATCAAAGTAGTTTGCAGGGTCCCCTATGTGTGTGAAGGCTTGTTTGCTGGTATGCGGACGAGCTAGTTTCCCACTCGCTGGTTCGCTCGCTAGTCTGCTTCGCCGCTTGGGTAGTTTGACACTCCTTCAACTCTAATTCTAACTCTTAACACCTTATTAGCGGGCTAGGCGGTATATTTATATGTACCGCCCAGCCGGGTGTTTTTAGTCAAAATAGGGCTGTTTACCTGATCATTTTCATGCCTAAATAAGACCCAGAGCGTAAAACAAGTATCTATCCCTGAAAGGGCATAAACAGAGTTTTCCAATGACACCATAACGATCCTTTTATGATGGCTAGTTTTCTTGCAACAACCGTGCAACGCGAGTGCAAAAAGCATGTAATTCGTCACTTTCCCCATACAATTCCGTATATAGCGAGTGAGAGAGGGAAGGAGGAGGTGGGATTCGTGTCAGTAGGTTCGCCGCGGTGGTCTGGAGCAGTCATACGCTCGCTACTCTCCTGCTACCACTTGTATCTCTCTCTCAGCAACATTACGTGCTGAAATTGCCACACGACCTATGTCGAGCGCCGCCAGATAGTCCAGATTTATTATACTCGACTTATGTTGCACCCCGACACTTAGGGGTTAAATTAACATACAGGGCTCCGTATGTCAGACCTCCCTCCTAGAAAAGAGTTTAAGGAGTATAGTACATAATATTAAACATAATACATAAATAGATTCACCACCAGATTGGCAACATGACAAGTCAAAGTATGCATGGATACCTTCAGGCTCTGGAACAGTCTGTTGCGGGTCAGTAAGAGAACTGAAGACTTCGTCCGCACCAGGCTGTCCACAGGTCCTGACATTCACTGCCACAGTGGGAGAATCTGGAAGAGAGGAATCAGGGGACCTATGGTAGGGTTTCAACATATTTATATGGAATACTTGCGTGGGCTTTCTCCTGTCTGGGGTAGTTACTAGATAATCGGTAATGCTCACCCTCCGAATGATCTTATATGGGCCCCTGAACTTGGCAGATAAAGGTTGGCCATAAAGGGGGAGCAGGACCAAAACCTCATCACCGGGCTGAAACTCCCTCTCACGGGCTTTTCTGTCATACCAGGTCTTCATGGAGCTTTTAGCCACTGTCAAGTTTTTAGCGGCAAACTCACATGAGGATCTCAGCCGGGTTTTGAAATCTGAAACATACTTGAGGAGGTTTTGGTTCCCCTCCTGGCCAACTAGGCTATCCTGCAATAGTTGCAAAGGACCTCTTACCTGGTGACCGAAAACTAGCTCATTAGGGGAAAAACCCAGGGATTCAGTTGGAACCTCACGAGTAGCAAATAAAAGAAAAGGTACCCCCTTATCCCACTCAACTCCGGTCTCTGTACAATATTTACGTAACATTCCCTTTAATGTCTGATGATATCGTTCGAGAACCCCTTGACTCTCGGGGTGGTAGGTGCTAGACTTATCATGCTCGATACCCAACTCCTTCAGGGACTGCTGAAAAATGTTAGAGGTAATATTAGTTCCTTGATCACTTTGCACCTCATGGGGGAAACCCATTCTGGTGAAGAATTTGAGCAGTTCCTTGATGACAGTTGGAGCAGAGGTAGTCCTTAAGTCCTCTGGGTAGCGAGTTGCCATGTCCATGATAGTTAATAAATAAATGTTACCTTGGGAAGTATTAGGCAATGGGCCTACAATGTCCACTACCACCCGAGTAAAAGGATTCTCGAAAACGGGCAAGGGCACCAGAGGATGTATAGGCACCTTCTGATTGGGTTTTCCTGTCATCTGGCAAGTGTGACACACTCTACAAAACTCCACTACATCTGCACGCATTCCTGGCCAGTAAAAGTGGGCTCTGATTCTGTCTAGAGATTTTCTCACACCTAGGTGTCCTGCCAATGGTATACAATGTGCCATTTCCATGATATCTCTACAACAAGGTTTGGGGACTACTACTTGATGGACGTCCCAAGCCCCGTCATCGATTGGTCTGTGTGGCTGTCTCCATCTACGCCACAATACTCCTCCTTTGAGGTAGAAACATTCACCACCCTCCTTCTCACATTCCTCTTCACTCACGGACCTGGCAGTTAACTCCTTGCATTCACTATCATCTCTCTGTAGCTCTACCAGGCCACTAGGACAATTTGGAGGGGTTTCATGGTCATCGTTAGGGTCAAGATGAGCCATAAAGGTGTCAGATAAATCCACCTCAGTCACATCATCAGGCACAGTTGGAGCGTCATTCACACTCTCATCATCCCTTTCATCAACTCTTACATTTGGTACATTTCTGTCTGAGGGAACTGCTACTTGAGACATTGAACGTGTGACAGCACACACAGGGAAAACTGTTGGCATCTCCTTTTCGAGCTCACCGGTTAGTGGCTCGTTAACAGGGGAAAGTGACAAAATGGGGTCTGGTCGGACCTTCTCACCTGCTACATCATTCCCCAAAAGGAGTGTTACCCCAGGCACAGGGATATCTTGGGACCTACACAAAGCTATGGTGGCCTCACCCTGTAGTAACTCACATTCAATTTCGCCTTTTCCCAAGTGTGCATAAAATTGGCCTCCAGCACCTCTCATTACAACTGGTTCGCCAGGTGGGCACTCAGTGTAAGGATTCACCATGAGGGTGCTAGTAGAACCTGTGTCTCTCAGAATGTTTACCTCATGCATACAACCATTTTATCTCACGTTGCCAGATGAAATAAAGGGACGGTAACTGTCCTGCACTGATGGTGAAATTATTATTGGCTTAACCCTAGTTGGTTGCACCACACATGCTACTACACCCCTGTCTAGATGATTTACGTTAGCTGCTAGGTACTCCTTCTGTCAGGAGTCGTGTATTAAAGGAACTTTTGGTGCTAGGTACTCCTTCTGTCGGGAGTCCTGCATTAAAGGAACTTTTGGTGCTAGGTACTCCTTCTGTCGGGAGCCCTGCATTAAATGCACATATGGAATTTGAGATACGGCGGCAACTGTATGCCCCGATCTCTCGGTTTTCTCCTTGGCCCAGCACTGATAAGCTAGGTGGCCTCTCATGCCACAAAAAGTACATACTTTAGGGGATACAGGAACGTTCCCACTTTGAGCATTACTATTACTTTGGGGCCCACCTCTGTTACCATTGCCCTGAGTCGCATTTTTAGTTGGGGAACAATTCTATTTTGGCTAGCTGGGGAAGACGTTATAGGCTTGTGACCGGGTCTGTCAGATTTGTGATTGGGATACTTAAAATTAGAACTAGAATTATCGTAGGGCTTCTTTCCACGAAATTTGTTGTTGAGCACGTATGTGTCAGCCATGTCAGCGGCGTCGGCAAGACAATCTACCTTTTTCCCCTTTAAATGATAGGATACAGAAGAATCAATTTTCCATAGGAAATTTTCTAACAGGACCAACTCCTTCAGATCGTTGTAGCTTGTGACTTTCTTACTCTTGACCCAATGATTGAAAGTTTTAGTCATGGTCCTGGCAAATACCTTATGGGTTTCTTCTACTTTCTTCTGGTTTTTACGGAAAGATTGCCTGTAAGCCTCAGGCAGCAATTGATAGGTTTTTAGGATAGCTTCTTTGAGATTGTCATAATCCTGCCTAACTTCTGCTACTTCTGACAAATACGTGGCTCGAGCCTGCCCTGTCAAAACGGTTTGTAACATAAAAGGCCATTGATCTCTTGTCCACTTCATACCTCCAGCAACTTCCTCAAACAAAACAAAGAAATCCTGCACATTATCCTCAGTGAAAGGTGGAATGACACTAGGCATAGTCAATCCCAGAGGGGGAGCAATTAAGGGAGCATTTGTATTGACATTTAGTTGAGCCGTACGATATTGATATTCATATTGTTCGGTCGTTGCTCTGGCTTTTATTCTGGCTTCTTCGGTATTTGCTTCGGCATTTATTTTGGCTAGTTCTATTTTTTGTTTGGCTTGTTCTAGTTCGAATATTTGATCACCGGTCAAACCAGGTGGCAATTGTACATTAAGTTGACTAGGTTTACTCGGGATCCCACCAACTGCTCCGTCACCCTCCCCGCCTTCTACAGGGAACAGGTGAGTTTTTATGGTCTGAGCCACCTCTACTTTAGACATGTTTGAGACAGTTAATTGGAGATGTGAGGCAAGCACTTTCAGTTCGGATTTTGACACAGTCAATATCAGGGGTTGTGGGTTCTGATTCTATGAAAACTCGAGCATCTTCGTCATTAATTAGATGAGGCATGATTATTATTTGATTTTTAAGTAGTGAAACGTTAATGAAACTGAGTGAAACTGTATGAAACGAATCCTGGCGAGGTCGCCACTCTTCTGTTACGTATCTTGATCCTCAAGTGGTTAACTTGATGAATCTAGATAGCACAGAGATATATATTAAGGTATCAGTCAGCTGAAGGCGAAACAAAAGTAAAATCTAATAACATTATTTCCTGTTGTTGCTTCCTTTCCTTTTGGATCTTAGGACTTGGTATCCTTTATTGACTGATACTCTTTAATTATGAAAAATACTGAAACTAAT
The DNA here is from genome assembly GCA_032716605.1 of Paralithodes platypus. Lineage (NCBI taxonomy): Eukaryota > Metazoa > Arthropoda > Malacostraca > Decapoda > Lithodidae > Paralithodes > Paralithodes platypus. Next base: position 19,780,440 of record CM064534.1, on the reverse strand, counting down.
TAAAGTCATGTAGTATTTATAAAGAATTATTATTTAACCGAAGCTTAGTAGGCTATGGTTATGAACCGAATAAGTTATATCTAAAGAAAGACTATTAATTCTATACAAAAAGTCTTGAAAGATAAATATTAAAGTAAGAATATTTCTGTCTCTTACCCTTTTTGAAATGAATAGATAGTTTTCTTATATGTCCTTTTAATTATATTTAATGTAATTATTCTTGGTTCTTGTCTTACGTTAATAGTATTATATTATTATTATCATCAGGATTAATATCAAAGTCACATAAAAAGTTAGATATATATTTAATAATTAGTTAAATGTATTTCTTAACCACGTAACATTGAGGTTTGATTATGAGTAAATTAAGTTACAGGATCGCTTCATAGATTCGATTCAGGTCTCACTCAAATAATATGAAAAGCAAAAATAATATTTTGAAGCTAAAAGAATTTTCTTCAGCTTAGGAAATCACTAGAAGTAATATTAACACAGCCATGTTAGTCTAAGGCGATATTACTAATATGAGACAATAGCATCACCGTACTAAGCACCGTTAAGCAATGTAAGCTTAATTAAAAGAAAATGAAAGAACTCGTAAGTATTAATATAAAACAATAGTATTACTTTCATCATAACCCAATTACTTAAAGAGTTGCTTTAGTCCACAAGTTAGTCAACTAAAATAGTTAAGTACATAATAATAGCGTTAACGTTAATTCCCAATCACATATCTCACTAACCAACATAACGTAAGTGTTTACACCGAACACACTTAACACACACTTATATAATCTGACTGACAGTCACAATCCCATTATAATACTTCACCCCGTCTTCCTCCAGCTGCAAGTTCACCTTCCCCAACTCCAAATGAAACTGATTTGAATGCCCACTACTCGGGTCTTATATACTAAACAATGATGGTGTAGGAACGAATCAGGAGGCGAGTGATGGTGCACGCCCCTATCATAGCTCCTCGAGTTGCATAGCTGGTGCGTGGACCAATGGAGTCTCCTGGCGTCGATCATACGTCATAGCGTCGGGTCATCAAAGTAGTTTGCAGGGTCCCCTATAACTCACGCAGGTGTGAAGGCTTGTTTGCTGGTATGCGGACGAGCTAGTTTCCCACTCGCTGGTTCGCTCGCTAGTCTGCTTCGCCGCTTGGGTAGTTTGACACTCCTTCAACTCTAATTCTAACTCTTAAATTAGCATACAGGGCTTCGTATGTCAGAATACACACATGGTACACTTACACCTAATACACACACGCACACATAATAATTATACCTCCCCGTGGCGTAATAGATAGCGCGTCTGGCTCACAACCAGAAGGTCCCGAGTTCGAGACCCGGGCTGGGAAGAGACATTTGGGCAAGTCTCTTAACGGTGTAGCCTCTGTTCACCTAGCAGTATAAATAGGAACCTGGTGTAAGTGGACGAAGTTGTGACGTCCCATCTGGGGTTGGTGATCGGTTACAAGATGAGATGGGTATCGTATTGGTCAACCTAAAGCTACTGGTCAACCTAAGCCTTCGGGTGAGACTGGTACCGTAGTGAGAATGGTACCGTACAGATTAACCCTAAGCCTTCGTTTCCAAATGTCGCCAATTGGCTAAAATACAGACTACACACACATTCACAGCCATTCCAACGATACATAAGCACTTAACATGCATTTCACGCATTAAATTCCCAGTTAAGGAGGCATGATAATAATGAGCTTAGCACGCATTGCGTGGATTCCCCTTGACGAACAGGAAAGTGCGTGAAAGTGAAGTACATACACATATGGTACACTTACACTTAATACACACACGTACACATAATTATACAATACATACACTCGCACTTAAGAGGAGTTTTTGTTTAACCTTAAGGGGAGGGGGTGTTTTTTTCTGCCAGTATCACAGTATCCAAATAATTATAGTACCGTGTTCATTATGAAGCATCTTGGTATGTATGTTCGATATCTCTGTTACATAAGATACTAATGAATGGTGACAATAAATAAAAATCTTGCCACAATTGGAGAAAATTAATGTATCGTGTTCATTATAAACTATCTTGGTACGTGTGGTCGATATCACTGTTATGTATTATACTAACGACTGATGCCAATAACATTAATAGAAGTCTTGCCACAATTGGAGAAACTTAATGTACCGTGTTCATTATAAACTATCTTGGTATGTGTGTTCGGTATCACTGTTACATATAATATACTATAGTATATTTGACCTCATCTGACGGTAAGTTGAATCCATTTTGCAGCTTATTTCCCGATACTTAATGGAAATATAGGAAACTGTATGTATCTGCATCATATTAATGCCAAGTTTTCATAATTTACAACATATTTCGCTATAAAATCAACATAATAGCGGAATAATCAAGAGTTAGACAAACACTTTACCGTCAGTTGGTGAGAAACCGACTATAACGAATGGTGACAATAAGTAGAAGTCTTACCACAACTGGAGAAGAATAATTAATGTACTGTGTTCGTTATAAACTATCTTGATACGTGTGTTCGATATCACTGTTACATAATAGACTGACAAATGGTGACAATAAATAGAAATCTTACCACAACTGGAGAAGACTTAATGTAATGTGTTCATTATAAACTATCTTGATATAAGTTGATACGTGTGTTCGAGATCAATGTTACATAATCTACTAACGAATGGTGAAAATATAGAAGTCTTACCGCAATAGGAGACAAATTAACGGTTTCTTAGAAGGAATACATGTATGTGTTCGTCATAGCCAGCTACTCCTAGTACTAACAATATATTTTCTTGTAGCGTGTTTGATAGCGCATATACTACTACCACCACCACCACCACTACTACCACCACCACCACCACTAGTACCACCACCACCACCACCACCACCACTACTACTACCACCACCACCACTAGTACCACCACCACCACCACTACTACCACCACCACCACCACTACCACCACCACTACTACCACCACCACCACCACCACCCCACTACTACCACCACCACCACCACCACCACCACTACTACCACCACCACTACCACTACTACCACCACCATCACCACCATACTACCACTACCACCACCACTACTACCACCACCACCACCACTACCACTACTACCGCCACCACTACCAACACCACCACTACCACCACCACCACCATCACTACCACTACTAACACCACCACTACCACCACCACCACTAGTACCACCACCACCACTACTACCACCACTACTACCACCACCACTACCACTACTAACACCACCACTACCACCACCACCACCACCACCAGAACTAATAACACCACCACTACCACCACCACTACTACCACCACCACCACCACCACCACCACTACTACCACCACCACTACCACTACTAACACCACCACTATCACCACCACCACCACTACTAACACCACCACTACCACTACCACCACCACCACCACCACTACCACTAATAACACCACCACTACCACCACCATCACTACTAGTGGCGCCACTGTCGACTGCCCAAGCACTGTGAGAATGCTCCCGAGTTTCTTCCAATTTTCCGGTATTTATCGGTGAACTGTTACGCTATGGACGGTATCACATACATGTGAAGTGAGCGGCGATCCATTTCCGAGGAAACATTGTTAATAATGGACCTATGAAGAATGCAATAACAGTGTTATACAAGTTGGGTTGATCATGGCGTCCAGTGTAAACAAACATGGCGACGGCGGAGTGATCTACACCATATAATACTGACAGTTTACCTCGTCTTTTATCAATGGCACCACAAGATACTTTACCAGTGCTATATAGAGATGCTGATTGCTATGGTGATATGAAAATATTCAGCTGTGTTTAATAGTGATAATTTCGGAGATTAGTACCCCCATATCCCATTAACCCGTTGAGCCCCGGCTAGTTATAATATTTTGTTCACCCCAGTCCCAAGCCATTTTCACTTATTTTTTTTGTTTGCTAAAATGGAAGACAAGGATGAGAAATGAAAAAAAAAAAAAAAAAATCACCTCTGACATTTTTTTTTGGGGGGGGGGGAGCCTCAAAACAATTTGTTGAGCCAAAATGGAAGAGAATGGTGAGAAATGAAAAAAAAAAAAAAAAAAAAAATCATTTCGGTCATTTGGGGGGCGGGGGGGGGGGGGGTTTCAATAGTTCGTCTCCCCCGCATGACCACCCGCCCGGGAGCACTAGGGTAAAAACTGAGTATGGCATTGTACGGCATACATCCTAAGGAGTATCTCACATAAATCTCAAGCCTCTAGCTCCCATACGACCGGAGTAATGAAGGTTCAAAGTGGCGGTGAACTAGGGGTGTAAACTATCCCCACTAAGCCCACCACCACCAGCCGCGCGGCTGTCTCGGCCCGCTCACACCTACTGGCCCGGCTCCCACACACACTACGGTACCTCCCCCTCCTATTCTCCCGCCATTTCCTACCTTACGAGCCACGTAAGTGTTTTTTATATGTCGGACGCACGTGATGCGTCGCTGGGAGTTGGTGATCAAAGACTGCCGACGCAACACGTGCGACGCTGGGTCTCACCGGGTTAACAATACGTCAACATGGCTTCATTCCTGTAAGAGTTACCAATTACCTTTAACACCTTACGAGCGGCCTATGCGGTTTATTTATGTGTACCGCACAGCGGGGTGTTTTTAGCCAAAATAGGGCTGTTTACGTGATCATTTTCATGCCTAAATAAGACCCAGAACGTAAAACAAGTACCTATCCCTGAAAGGGCATAAACAGAGCTTTCGAATGACACCATAACGATCCTTGTATGATGGATAGTTTTCTTGCAATAACCGTGCAACGCGAGTGCAAAAAGCAGGTAATTCGGTACTTTCAGTACATAATTGAGTATGTAGCGAGTGAGAGAGGGAGGAGGGAGCTGAGATTTGTGTCAGTAGGTTCGCCGCGGTGGTCTGGAGCAGTCATACGCTCGCTAGTCTCCTGCCACCACTTGTCTCTCTCTCTCAGCCACATTACGTGCTGAAATTGCCACTCGAGTTATGTCGAGCGCCGCCACATAGTCCAGCTTTTTTTAACTCGACTTATGTTGCTCGCCGCTAATTAAGGGTTAATAATGGATGAGAACGGATATGTTGTGAACAGCCTGTTGTGCTTTGTGAACTCAGGGAAAAATGATTATCCATACGATACACTCTTTGAAATGGTCCTATCATTCTACTGCTATGAGGAAGTTAAAAAAGGAAAAGAAATCTTAAGCCGAATTCTGAAGGAAGACGTTCCATGGAGACGAGATTCTGCGAAGAAGAAAAAAGAAGTGAAAGATGTCATCGACCTTCATGAACGAATAATTAAGGAAAAGATACAAGTAACATTTGTGACTGACTCTCATAAGCGAATGCCGCCGATTGGACTGGAAATGCTGGGCCCACTTTTATCTGATCTCTTTGAGAATACAGCTAAAATCAACGAGGTTTGGCCAAAAATACTTTATATAAAAACTGAAGTAATAAACACCGAAAATACAGTTCATGTAATGAAAAATTACCTAATTGATTTGAAAAGCAAGTTCATGAATGCCGTCAACGGGCTAGGAGATGCCGCTAGGGATGTTACCATTAACGAAATCAATGTCCTAGATGACCTCACCTCATTTAGACGCGTCATTGGACAGCCTGAATCACCGAACCAAAGGGAGACTGCAACAAACGCAAACCATGCAGGTGCTAAGTCGAAGTCGTTTGCAGAAGCTATCCAGACGAGTTCGACTCCAAGTGAATCAAACCGACCTGGAACAAGCGTGGAAAGAGGGAGAAGGAAGAGCAGTGGTGGAGAAGGCACATACGCGAACAAGATGAGAAATGGAGGGAGGAGATTGCAATGCACTCTACGAACAGTGATAGAGGAACAGCCGCCCCCGACAGAGTGACTACTGACAGAGAGATGCCTGCAGTGAATGAACGGAGGGAGAGTACTGCTTCATCAACAACGAGTGAGGAGGGAGAAGGAGGAAGACCACAGCCGAGGACACTCAACAGTACCCCTGCATCTCGTGTCACCGATAGATGTACAGGAGCCATCACGAAGGGAACCCAACGGGGCCCCTACCACCGTGGGGGTCACAGGGCTCCCACTAACTCTCCGACCCAACGAGCTGGGACTCCCCAAGGGAGTGACGGCTGTATGCTGGTGGAGAGCAAAAATGAAAAGAGACGAACCATAAAGAAGTTAAGTACTGGAGTTACAGGTCAAAGAAAAAGTGAAAGTTCATTTAGAGGTGTCTCAAAAACGGCAGATATATATGTAGGCAGAGTTGACCTTAACCCTCCAGCCCCAGCTATGTATTATATATATATTCCTCGAAACCCGGGTGTTTTGGCCGAAAAACGTCTAGTAGGCTACCGTATATTTGTTAATCTGACTGCTTCCCGCATTCCCGCGCATCCCCAAGCGTAGCTGTGTTATTTACCTGTAGAATGGCATTAAGTAGAGCTCTCTAAGTCAACTGGTTGAGTTGTGATGATGATTTCATTGGAGATAACTTTATGGCCAAAACAGCCACTTTACACTACTTTTCGATACTTAACAACAACATACAGGCACACACGAACAAGCGACGCTCTCCTTCTTGTGGCCGGAGATGCGGGGCGTCGGTCCAGCCGGCTGTTGTTTACATGCGTCGGACCGACGCCTCGCACACGAAGCTCACAGGCTTTCAACCACTGGGCGTTCAAGAGCCCTTCCGGGTACCTGTTATATGCTTTTTTATGGGCGTTCAAGAGCCCTTTCGTGGTGAGAGGGTTAATATGTCATGTGAAGATGTAAAGGTGTACATTAATGAAACATTTGGCATAAATATTAGGACAATAAATGAATTAAAAATAAGAACAGACGAACATAAGGCATTTAAAGTAGGAGTAAAACTCTCTAAGAGGGATCAACTGTTCAACCCAGCACTTTGGCCTGAAGATGTCATCATTAATAAATTCTTTAATAGATCTAAGGGACTAGAAGATAGGATTGCTAAATAGTGTGAATTTACGGTATATAACAGTCCTGGAGGTAACTTATTATTCTCCCCGCATAACCCCCATTTTCCACCCCTCTCCACTCCACCCCGCTCCCCATTCCTTTGATTACGTATTTTTGCTTCTTTTATCTTCAGTGGATTATCTGTTGATCTATAACTATATTGGTAATATTTGTACACTTTTAATTCTGGTAAATAGTAGTTCATGCATATTGTGCATGCGTACAGTATATGTATATTCATACATTATAAAGTATTGTACTTTCAATCATAAGTGTAATGGATAGCTATGACCTAAGAATGTGTACATTTACTTGCTGTTCTCTGTGGAAAAATATAGAGCTTGTCAGAGATATAATAAAAAGTAAATACGATATTGTATTTCTTCAAGAAACTTTTATTACAGAGGACAACTTGGGGATCTTACATTTTATAGACGAGCATTACGAGAGTGTAGCTACCTACTCTGAGAGAGCCCTCGCAGCCATGTCTGGTAGGCCTGTGGGGGGGGGGGGGGGGGGATGGCTGTTCTATGGAGGAAACAGGCACCTTTTATTGTTAAAGATTTTATATTAAATGATAATTATATGGTAATGATTTTAAATGTGAATAATGTCCAGTTAATCCTAGTCAATGTTTATATGAACAGTGACTTGTGGGAAATTACTACCCTTAATAAGTATCTCTATACTTTATCACAGCTAGACAATATACTAGAAAATTATAATGTTAACGCCATTTTATATATAGGCGATTTTAATGCCGACCCTTCCAGTGGACGAGCCTGGCAGAGCCTTACCAACTTTATGAACACCAATAATCTAACATGTTTTGATGTCAATAATCTCTCGAATGATACATTTACTTTCATAGGCTATGGAAACTCTCAGAGTAGATGGCTTGACCACATTATAGGAAGAAACTGTGAATTTGTAAATATACAAAATATAAACATTTTAACAGAAGTAATTGGATCGGATCATTTACCAGTGGAATGTTCAATTGTTTTTAATAATGCACAGCTAGGTAATATTAACATAGAAGAACAAAATGAGGATCCAAAAACTAAAACTTATGTAAATTGAAACGAGCTTAAGCCTGATGATTTCTCACATATTAATGATCTAGTCGAATCTAAACTACAAAATGTACTTGATAATTCTCTATTAAACTGTAGTAGGTTGTCATAATAGTAACCATCTAGGACATATTGATAAGCTTTACGATAACATTGTGAATGCTGTGAGCGAAGCGAGTGATATATTTAGAAAACGATCTATAAAAGTAAACAAGTATAAAGTTATCCCCGGGTGGAACCGGGAAGTGAAACAGTTTCACTCAGTTGCCAGAGCTCACTATCTTACGTGGGTAGCGGCAGGCAAACAAATTGGAACTATTCAACACACTCATATGATCAATTCCAGAAAATAATTCAAAGCTGCACTGAACGATTGTCATAAAAATAAAAATAAAGAAGTTTGTAAATCAATAATTGAAAAGTACTCGCACAAAGATAAAAGAAGTTTCTGGAAAGAGGTGAAGCGAAAAAAAGGTAAATTAAAAGATACAAATGTCATCGACGGTGTGAATGAAAGAGAACAAATTACTGATTTATTTACTGACAAATTTCTAAGTATTCATGAAGACACTGCATATGTAACGGAAAACATTTGTATTGAGGAATTTAAAAACACATGGAATGATAGTCGCAAAATGCATATAACAGTTTCAAGTGTCAGCTTAAGAAAGATGATTAGTCAATTAAAATCCGGTGTAGGTCATGATGGTATACATGCTCTATTTCTTAAAAATGCCTCCGAACGTGTCTTGATTACGTTAATGTATTTCTTTAATATTTGTTTCCGCCATTGTTATCTGCCTCATGAATTATTAAAAGGAACTATGACACCAATCATTAAAAATAAAAAAGGTAACGTAACTCAATCGGACAATTATAGACCCATAATGCAATCCTCTTGCTTGCTCAAAATATTTGAAATAACTCTTTTAAATATCCTAGAAGACAAAATACAGCTTAACCATAGACAGTTTGGATTCCGGAAGGGTATGTCCACTACTGATTGCTGTTTCACACTGAAAGAAATAATGCATAGGTATTCAAAGATGAGTAAATCAGGAATAGTAACTTTTATAGATTTTTCAAAATCATTTGATAGCGTAGATCATTTCATTCTAGGTTCAAAACTAATGAAACTAGGAATTCCTTCTGATATAGTCTATATACTTATGCATTATCTCCGAAATCAGCTTGTTAATGTGTCTTGGAAGGATTATAGAGGATCCTATCATTAACTAGAGAAAGGAATTAGACAGGGAGGTATTCTATCACCTTTCCTTTTTAACATAATTATATGTGAATGAAATTATCAATGAAATATGTAACATGGATATTGGCTGTACACTGGGCATTAATAGGTGTAATATACTTGCTTATGCAGACGATATTGCACTTATCGCTGGATCAAAATCTGATATGAGTATTCTCTATACTAAATTATGTGAATTGGTAAACAGCCATAAACTTTTCATTAATAAGACAAAGACAAAATGCTTTATATTTGATAATAAAAAAAAATCACAAATCCTATTGATGTTATTACAATGAATGGCGATACCTTGGATGTAGTAACCTCTTTTAAATATTTAGGTCACTTCGTAAGCAGTAATTTTGAAGATACCGAGGACATAAAATATAGACTTAATAATTTGTATGCAAGTTTTAACAGTGTCAAGAGAGATTTTACTTACGTAGATTTAGATACTCTTATTTTCTTGTTTAGTTCATATTGTAAGCCTGATTTCGGATTATCTCTATGGAACCATTCTAAAACCAAAAAATCATGTATGTTCAAAACTTTTAATATTGCATATAGTAAAGCCATGAAAAATATGCTGGGTGCACCTGTTTATGCTAGCAGCCATGAATCAGCCAATGCATGTAACCTGTTATTATTGAACCATCAAGTAACACTGATACAATGTCGTTACGCAAAAAGACTTGAAAAATCTCCCAACTACATAATAAGAAGCAGTATGCCACTTTTAAAAGCAGGTTATTTTTATAGTTATGTACTCAAATTGATGAGGGAAGATTATAATGTGAGCATTGCGTTTGAAGAATTAGATATTTTTATTTCTAGGATAAATTGGATCCAAAACCATGAAGAACAAAGAATCCCAGTGATATTATAATCAGGTAGACAGGTTTGTAATTGTTTGATATGGGCTAGCATATTATGATCTATCCATGCGTAATACCATGGCTATACATGTCAAATGTTACAATGTGCGTGTAAGTAGAATACTTGCCCAAGTTCATGTGATAGCATAATGATATTTTGCTGTAACTTGTAACTTCTGCTGTTTAATAGTAGAACAGTATGAATTTGTGCCGGAGATGTACACTCGACCGAGAAGCGGTCTTTGCCCTGGCGCTCTGAACATTCTGGAGGTGGGTCGAAGTCTTGTGGTGGTGCCTCACAGACGTGTGTTTCCCCCGATAGATTCATTCCGTTCACACTGGATTTGTTGTGGCTCGCCGGTGTGAGGATTGTTTTTTGGTCGAGTGTGCCAATGAGCTTGATATTAATGCCCGCCGGATATACAGCGGGTATTATTTTTATTATTTTGTATTATTTTTATAGTCGATTTGTAAATAATTATACTACATTTTTATTACTCTATTCTGACTTATTCCCCTCCATATGTAATATATGTAAATTTATGTATATTATGAAATAAAGACTCATTGATTGACTACTAACACCACCACTACCACCACCACTACTACCACCACCACTACCACCACCACTACTACTACCACCACCACCACCACTACCACCACCACTACTACCACCACCACCACCACCACCACCACCACTACTAACACCACCACTACCACTACTAACACCACCACTACCACCACCACTACCACTACTACCACCACCACTACCACTACTAACACCACCACTACCACCACCACTACTACCACCACCACTACCACTACTACCACCAACACTACTACCACCACCACTACCACTACTAACACCACCACCACTACCACCACCACTACTACCACCACCACTACCACTACTACCACCACTAACACCACCACTACCACCACCACCACTACCACTACTAACACCACCACTACCACCACCACTACTACCACCACCACTACCACCACCACTACTACCACCACCACTACCACCACCACTACCACTACTAACACCACCACTACTACTACTACCACCACCACTACCACTACTAACACCACCACTACCACCACCACCACCACCACTACCATTACTACCACCACCACTACCACCACTAACACCACCACCACCACCACCACTACCACTACTACCACCACCACTACCACTACTAACACCACCACTACTACCACCACCACCACTACCACTACTAACACCACCACTACCACCACCACTACTACCACCACCACTACCACTACTAACACCACTACTAACACCACCACTACCACCACCACTACTACCACCACCACTACCACCACCACTACTACCACTACCACTACCACTACTAACACCACCACTACCACTACTACCACCACCACTACCACTACTAACACCACCACTACCACCACCACTACTACCACCACCACTACCACCACCACTACTACCACCACCACTACCACTACTAACACCACCACTACTACCACTACTACCACCACCACTACCACTACTAACACCACCACCACCACCACTACCACTACTACCACCACCACTACCACTACTAACACCACCCCTACCACTGCTTTGGTCAATACTATTAAGGGAGCCCACCTCGCTTTTGTTGTATCTCTCTCTCTCTTTCTCTCCCTTTCTCTATGGCTTGTATCCATTCGGCCCCATTCAGCCTACTGTTTTAAGACGTTTACCCCCATCCAGGTGTCAATATTTTCCTTGCGAGCGGTAGCGAGCCTGCATATATATATTTATATTTTGACAGCAAGCTAAATTTTTAAATTTGTCAATAGAAAAATGTCTCCGGCGAAGCCGGATTTCTCCATACAATGCTGGCTCGCTATCGCTCGCCAGGAAGAAATCGACACTTGTATGGGGATCTATCTATCTATCTATTGCCGGACGCCTTACTCCCCTTACGAGGGTGGCCATACACAGAATGCCCCCAAGCGGACCTATTCCCTGAGAGAGGGACAACCTGAGCCAGTTTAGTGAAGGACTTACAGGATTGACCACTCAATTTAGGATCCGTCCGACTCCGAGGCCCTCTGTGTATTTTGTTAGCACTATTTTTCTACAGTGGTGTTCGGCTAATCCATCCACTAACCTGCCTTACCTTTAGGTAAGCAGTGCGGATATGTATCAGGTTTACTCCCCTATACAGGTTGCCAACCAAGGCTGACGAGTCCCATCCACCCAGATTTGTATAAGGTTGTCTCCCCTAGATGAGTTGCCGACCAAGGCTAACGAGTCCCATCCACCCGTTGTATGGGGATAAACGTCTTCAAACAGTTGGCTGAATGGGGCCGAATGGATATAAGCCAGGGAAAGAGAGAAAAGGAGAGAATGAAAAACGGTGACCCCCTTAATTTTTAAGTGACTCCTTCTTTTGTTTTGTGTATTTTGTTTCCTATTTTGTCACTAGTCTCCGTTTTCTATTGTCTGACTATGATTTTGTTTCTTATGTTTCCTATTGTGTATGGTTTTCTTTCCATTTTCCCTTGTTTGATTTTTTGTTTGTCTTCCTATGCTGTGTGCTTTTCTCCGTTTTCTATTGTCTAAGTACTTCTTGTCTATTCTTAACTGGAGGCTGAACCTCGGCTGAGCCCAGAAGTCAAAATTTCAATTTTGTTTGTTCTTGTTCTAAAATGCTTCTTTCAACATAGGAGAATAGCATAGGAGGGACCAAAAAAAACATATCGCATCCATAACCCCCGGGGCGGGGGTTCGCCCACGCCCCCAAAAAACTTTTTGTTTTGCCTTCAGCCACCAAAATATTTGTGTTTGTGTCTTTTGTCTAAAAGGCTTCTGTAAGCAATAGAAATGATCATATGAGGGCATAAACACCCATATGACATCCCCTCTGGGGGCCCCAATATCATGGATTTTGGTAAAACAAAAATGTTTAATATTTACTCGAGCCTACTTGCTCATAAAATTTTAATTTAGTTTGCCATAAAACTCCACCCTCTATGACCGCGCTGTCATAGAAAACGCTTTCTAGGAGGCCAAACTAATTCATTCTCCCCCAAAATGGATTTTGGTTTGTGATAATCTAAGAATTTAGCTGGCCAGCGATCATATATTGGCACTTCCGAGTCTAACTAAATGTTGTTGTATTGCTCAAATTCATTCCCCTTCTAAACACTACAAATAGGGGTAGCCTATATAGCAACGCCTGTACGTTCTAATAATGTCCGTTTTGCCGAAAATTTCAGAGATTCGACCTATTTCAAGTCGAAATCAGCTGTACCCCCAAAATAATTATATAATAAAAAACAATTAAGCACTTTCGATTATTCAATATGGGCAAGCGAGAACGCTACGTTGTAGGGGATGCTTGTAGGATACGCCATGCAAAAATTGCGGGAAATTTGAACAAATTTCAGTGACTAGATGATTTTACAAATAGTGCAATGAAATTCTGCGCATGCGCGCGCGCACATAGAGAGCTGATTTGTTTTCAGCAAGTCTTAGTATTTCCATTGGTAATAAGATGGTATACTGCCAGAAACACAATCTCTCATACAGGCTGACTTGGGGGTCAAAGGTTCAGCTTCCCCTTGTAACTTGGTATTGGGCATTGGTATATAGCATGATAGTTATTGATTGTGTGTGTGTGGGTGTGTGTGTGTGTGTATGTGGTTTTATGTATTTTATGTTATTCTTATAATTGTGTTTACGTGTACGTGCATATGTATGTGTGTGTTTGTTTGAGGGAATATATGTGTATGTATGCATTATTTGTGTGTATGGATATGTGCCTGTAGGTGTGTGCGCACATATGTGCATACGTGTGTGTGTGTTCATGTATGTGTCAGTGTTTGGAGGGAGGGAAGGGGGGTATTTGTGTGTATGAATATGCGCCTGCGTGCGCGCATGTGTGTATTTGAGGGATCATGCGTATGTGTGTCCTTGGAGAGAGGGAAAGGAGGTATTTGTGTGTGTGTGGGTATGCGTTCATGTGTGTGTGTATGTGTGAGTATATGTAAGGGGGTGGTGTGTATGTGTGAGTATATGTAAGGGGGTTGTGTGTATGTGTGAGTATATGTAAGGGGGTGGTGTATATGTGTGAGTATATGTAAGGGGGTTGTGTGTATGTGTGAGTATATGTAAGGAGGTGGTGTGATGTGTGAGTATATGTAAGGGGGTTGTGTGTATGTGTGAGTATATGTAAGGGGGTTGTGTGTATGTGTGAGTATATGTAAGGGGGTTGTGTGTATGTGTGAGTATATGTAAGGGGGTTGTGTGTATGTGTGAGTATATGTAAGGGGGTTGTGTGTATGTGTGAGTATATGTAAGGGGGTTGTGTGTATGTGTGAGTATATGTAAGGGGGTGGTGTGTATGTGTGAGTATATGTAAGGGGGTTGTGTGTATGTGTGAGTATATGTAAGGGGGTGGTGTGTATGTGTGAGCATATGTAAGGGTGTTGTGTGTATGTGTTCATGGGTGGTTTTATGATCGCGTGTATGCGTGTCTGTGTGAGCGTAAGTACTGAATGTGCAAAATATGCGACCCTTTGCTACCTTTCCCACTTTTTTCTTCTTTTTGTTTACCTCAAAATATAAATGTTTGTACTTGTGAATTTTAGAAGTTTACTGTCCATCAAATATTTATATGGTTCTCAATATGACTACCCACTAAGGTATTATTGGTATGAAAAGGGCATATGGAGTGTCCATAATAATGTACCTAATGTAATGGTATATTGATGGTCATATACCCATCTTATACAAGGATAGAACAGTATTCTCGTGTCTCCTTTTCTTCTGCTCTCTCTTGGAAGGACCATATTGCCAGTCTTGCTATGGCGGCCTCCCGGAATAGTCCATGAGCCAAGACCCGAATTTTGGGATATCGGTACCACCCGGGGTGACTAATTCTCTTAGGTGTTTTTAGCTTGCTACATGTCTCTAGTTTATGTTTTGATATGATAGCCCTTGCACATTGGTAGCTTAATGGTCGTTATCACTTCTTGAATAGACATACCCTACCGAAAATTCCGAAATTTTTTAAAATGTCAAATTTGGGGACAGGAATGCCTAAATGTCAACAAAATGCATATAGTAATTGTCACATTTAATACAAGTCCTGTAAATACACACTAAGCATGCCATGGGCTTGTACATACTATTATGGCAAATTACTACTCCTAAATATCATCTACGTCAGACTCGGAATCTGACTGTTGTGCCACCGGCTCTTCTTCAATAGCCTTGTTCTGACATGTCTGTAACCTGCACATGTCCGTGCATTTTAGACCATTGCTGAGGCAAGTACACTTAGGGAGTTCGCATGACCGCACACACTTGCAAGACAGTAGCTGCATAACAGCATCTGGTGCTGGTGAGCCTCGCATCCAGTTGACGGCAAGCTTACCGTCCTCATCTGTCATCCAACCGCAGTCTGTTGGGTTCGCAACAAATGGCTGGCTCTGAAGACTTCTCCTCCAGATCGCAGCCTGGTAGTTTGCACGCAGTGCATGCATGAAGAGGCAGTCCTCACAAGGAGGGAGTTGACTTGACTCTACCTCTCCACGTCTTGCACAGAACAGCTCATACCGAAGCTTGTTTACCTTAGTTGTGTGGGTAGATGGTAGGTACATGTGGCAGGTGATTTCCTGTAGCTTCTCAAAGAGTTCAGGAGACACTTCCCATGAGCGTCCAAGTTCGTGAAAAGCATGCTGGTATGTCTTGTCCATCTTCATCTGCTTGAGTGTCGTCATCTTCCCTCGGCCAGCGAATGCACTGACGGTATCACAGCCTGTAAAGGCATGCATACCAATCAATGAATCACACACGCTGCCTCCCAGTGTGCGGCTCAGTGTGGTGATATCCAGGAATCTTGTCCGTTTCTTCGTCCCGCACTTCTGGAACAGATGGGATGGGATCTTGTGGCACATGCCAAGACACAACACCATGACGTCTGTATCTTCTGCAGTGATGATGACAGACTTGTTCCCAGATTCTGCTGCATGAAGTGCATGGAGAAGAAGGCGTGTGTCTGCTTCTTCTTGAGTTGACTTAAGCTCAGGAGCCTCTTCCCACTGCTCTTTGGTGATCTTGAAGCAGCGCTGCTCACATGTGACATACAGCTCCTTGTCCTTGAGCTTCTCCCTGTGCTGTGGTGCCTTCCATTCTTCTACCAAGAACTTGATAAGACTTGCCTTGTTGGAGGAACTACCGAGTAACTTTCTCCACTGCTGGATGTTGTGCCCAGGTTGAATGTTCTTGAAATGAATTCCTGTGCCTGCACTTCTTTTGGCTCGTTCTGCATCCTTGATGGATGTCTCCTTGTAGATATCAAACACAACATCAATGCGCCTGCTCTTAGCACCTTCATGAACAGCGTGACTCAGTGCTGTACCTGCAAGCTGTGAAAAAGTTTTGTCGTTTCCCTTCAGTTTGTGGACCAGGCTCATCCCATCAATTATGGTAGCAGAGGGCTCGGGTATCACTTCTGCAGGAGAAACATTCCTCTCTAACTCCTTTGCGAGGGCAGCCTTGTTGGTCTTGCGGAGAGACCCATCACCGCTGGCAAGTGCCCAAGGCAAAGGCCCCAGGGGATGAGCCAAGACATCACTCATTTTGAGCTTTCTGTTCTCGGCAACAAGGATCATCTGGCCAAATAGGTTCCTGTCAGCCTTTAAGATAACCTCCTTGGCATGGTCTTGTGAGCGTGGCTTCATTCTGATGTTAGTGAACGTTCTCAGTTTCGTCTTCGTCATCGTGTCATGAAACTGTATAGTTGGCGTATCGATCTCCAGGCGCTCTTCCTTGAAGGCTTGATATGCATCCTCTCCTATTCTGTAGGCCCCTAGAAGGTCTTTGACAACTTCTGGTGGTGCCATAGTCGCAGTTGACAAACTGACAAGATCTTCTTGCTCTGCGTTGAAGGGGTTCAACCAGCTGGTCTCCATCAGTTGAACTAAAGATTGGACATCGGCCTCATCTCTTCTAATCCTGGGCATCTGTAGGTCTGGGTGGCTGAAGTCAGTATACTTTTGGCCTACTACCATAGTCCTGAGCTGCCTTAAGTACCTGCTGCGATACTCCGATGTCAGGTAGTACCTGGCGACAGCTCCGCCTTTCAGGCTGAAGCCTTTTGTGCCCCCTGGTGTCTGGGTGTCTTTGTTGATCGTCTCTTCGATTGTCTGGTCCACAGGGATCCGTCCAAAGGGATTCTTGCTACCGATCTGGACCGAAAAGCCACCTTGCATGAAGTGTTCATGGACCTCTGGGTGTTCAATGGGCAGTCGAGACATCAAGGCATAGTAGTAGGTTAGGAACCGGGCATAGTTCACTTTGTCATAGGCAAAACACCACGGTATCATCTGTCGGATTGCTCCTAGGTGGAGCATCCAGTTGCCTTCTCTGGAGGCTCGAATTAAGTCCAGCATGATCTCAACCATGTCCAGGTATGACATCCAGAATGCTGAGAGGTTGTGTTCATCTCTGAGGGTCTCAAGATAAACTTGGAAAAGCTTCATGATATGTGTGCATGATTCACTCTCCATCAGCTCTTGAAAGAGTCCCTGAGACACATTGCTGTGAAAGCTGTTGATGTCCTTCAGTGTTTCATCTAGATGGTGTATGTCCCTTGAATGGTTTTCTTCTAGCCATGAAAGGAAGCCTTTCCATGCAAGCCTCATCAGTGCTTCATACACGAGCTTGTGTAGTCTCACTGCTCTGTTGTACCTCTTGCCGTTCATCACTCCTGACACTGATCCTTCTGCGATGATACCTGATTCCACACACAGATCTCTAAGACCTGCATCTTGAAACCTCTTTCCTATGGTGGAGATGAGATTACAGATTGTGTGGAAGACGCCCATCCTGATGATAATGTTCTTGAACTTCTCTTGTTTCCAGATAACTTCGGCAGCTTTGGCATAGAGTGCTTGATCAAACACGCACACAATCTTGTTAAGCTGTAAGGACTGCATGATAGCATGCGTTTGTTCCAAGATTTCATTAACGGTGGACATTTCTGTTGCGGGAGCATTGATAGTGGGCAGGTAGCTTACAGTGTCCTGAACCACTGCAATGTCTCTGCGCATTTTGATGTTGAACCCAGTCCAACTGCTGATGGACTGGTCCTCATGGTCTGACATTCGAGTAAGAAGCCAGATATGGTTCTTTGTCTTTGAATCCTGGACTTCCTTGGTAGTGTCGACATACGCAGTCTCAATCCTAGGTGGCCCTGCCCGCCGCCCAACATTGTATATTGGCAGCATTGATGATGTCTGAGTGATGCTTCTTATCTTGGACTTGGTAATCTCTGGCAGGACTTTCTCTGGCACAGAGCCTGCAACCTTGGACTGGACAGCAATGCCATTGACTCTATGAGAAGTACCTGCTCCACTTAGGGTCTCTTCAAGTCGGTCAATGTTATCCCAGGCCAGGGTTGTGAACACACCAGGGTAGATGTTTGCTGGCAGTGGAATGTCATCCTTTGAGCATTCCAGCTTCTGGATACAAAGGGCTGTATCGATCTCCTCAAACATTGAGTAAGACACACAGTGACCAAGACGATTCAGAGTTCGGATCAGTTCTGTGTTTCCTGTCAAAGACTTTACAGCATTGGTCAGCAGTACGTGCTTGGGTGGTTTTGTCTTGCCACTGGTAACAGCAAAGACCAAGTCACTGCCAAAGGAAGTGGCAAGACGTTGAGCTCTTTCAGAGGGAGTTTCACACTCACACTCTCCTGTCAGCAGGGTGTGCAGGAATTGAGTGACTGCTGCAGGAATGACATTCTGATCTGTATCGGGAGGCCATGGCTGACTCACATCTTGTTTATTGATCTCATTCCTCAGCTGCATTCCTGCTTTGGTTAAGACATCTTCAGAGTTAGCTGCTCTTGCTTCTTGCAGGTCTTTTGCCATTTTGTGTGCTTGCCGGGCAAGGTCGTCCATTGAGAGGCTGCGTGGATAGATTAGAAGCTTTCCTTTCTCATCTGGGACAAAGCGTAGTGATTCTCCAAACTCGGTTTCAATCTTTCGACGAACATGTTTCTTTGTCGCTGGTTTCAGTTGGATAATACCACGGGACATCATGGATCTCTCAAGCCTAGATGTGAGGTTTGTCATAGGCAGTACCTCTGGGTTGGGGAATAATTTGGTCCTTATATACAAGCAGAGTTCCTCGAGGGCTTCTGTCTCAACCTCTTCGTAGCGTGCTTCCTCGCTTTCTTCCTGATTTTCACCTGCACCCGACCTGGCGGCCGCTGGGAAATCATCTTTTGTGAAGAGTTTGTAGCACGACTTGTGGTAGTGACCCTCTGCAGCAACAAGGTCTCTGCTAACTAAACCAAGGATTCTCTGGTTGAGTTTCCTTATTGCTGCTCTGCGAATCTTCTCATCTGCTCGTAGCTCAACACACTGTATGAGTGGCTCCCTTGTCTTTGTTGTTTTTATGTACTTGCTTGACTTCTCGCAGAAGATACATACTTTGGCATACACCCTGCTAGTACTAAGGGCATCCCTTGATGCCCTCCTCCTGGGGTCGACGCTTGCTGATTCTATCTTGACACCCTTGGCAAGGATAGAATCCAGTGACTTCTTCATTGTAAAGAGACTACGACATTTACGGTGATAATGTATGTGTGGTATTCCTCCTTCTTCAAGGCCCTTGGCTGCTTCCAGGACTGGATCATGCTGCCTGATTTCTGCAGCCCTGAGCAATGTGTTCCAGGAGTCCAAATCCTGTGGTGACACCAGAGCATCGCTGTCATCATCAGAGCAGTGGATGATACAGTCGATCCGTGCTCTCTTCCTCGCAGATGGTTCCATCCTGCCGTCAAACAGTCGACACACACCTGCAAAAAATATCACCATTAAACCATGAACAAACAAACACATTACATGGAAACCACTCTACATATGTTTGCTCCTTCCAATAATAAATTATCCCCAAAATATAACAAAAAATCCCCAAATATGAAATAAACCCCTAAATATGGAGAAACTTGAAATACACATCGGAATAATTCTTGTAGAGAATCAAATAAGCTACAAGAGCTGTTAGAATATATTTTTCAATGTTCCCCATATTTAAGGATTTATTCTAGATTTAGAGGAAAATACCCAAAATATAGAGTATATTCCGAAATATGAGGAAATTTGAAAAATACCTAGGAACAACTCTGGTAGAGAATATAATTCTACATAGGTGTTCAAAGTTTCGCGATGATTGTGTGATGGATTTTAAAGAAAATGAGGAAAACGCCGAGCGTCACGCTAAAAATCTTTATTTTTGGGTAGCGCCCCTATTGCATCAAAAAAATTAGACTAAGCTACCAGTGCGAGAAGGCTATCATATCTTAATGTACTTACAGTCACTCTATAAACATTTTAGTACCATTCGTGTTTAGTCACCCCAGGTGGTACCGATATCTGGCCTGGCTCATGGACTAGAACACTAACATCTCTAACTCACAAACGGCTGCAGTAATCGAGCTAATAATTATATCCTTTGGGAAGAGTCATCCAGGCAAAAGGTGTGGAAATTGACAGCCCATTGGCTCTAAAAAAAAAATGTATTTTTTTAAATTATAGAGGTCTGGGTTCACAATTTGTGGCCTAGCTATTTGGAACACAGTATAGTACCCTCGCGTGGCGCCTGCTTAACCCATACAATACCAGGGACGTAATGTTCACTATCTTCTGGCAACTATAATACGATTTTATTCAGCTTTAGAAGGACCTCTAGCAATATTAAGACTTTAAACTATCTCAACCAACCCTTTTAACTACCACTGATCCTTCCTAAGCTGCATAATATCTTCTAAATAGCGCTACAATGAAATATATCTCACGTCGCTGGTACTCAAAGGGTTAAGACTGTTATTGTTAGTATGGAGTGAGTCTGGCTGCGATATACGAATCACCTGCACATACTGTCTCTCCTAATTACTACCCTCATTACCACCATCATCACAATTATTGTTAGTATATCATATACCAGCTTCTGCTGTCACTATATTATTTAACCTTTATCATTTCTTAGTGATCATAATCAAGTTTTATATATATATATATATATATATATATATATATATATATATATATATATATATATATATATATATATATATATATATATATATATATATATATATATATATATATATATATATATATATATATATATATATATATATATATATATATATGTCTACAAAGAGTATGGGAAAGGTGTATATAAGATCACTGGGTATATTGATATAGTCGGTGTTATTTCAGCTGAAGGTAAATTGAATTTTTTAGCCACTGATTGGTTGTAACATAATAAAACAATATACAGTACAGCTACTATAGTATATGAATTGTGATGTATTATATTTTATCTTTATTATTAATCTAGGGTTTCCATAATTAACCGTCTCAGTACTGATGCTGTCCTTTTATCGAATAGAACGATATGAAGTAACTGCAGTATATGTGATTTATTTAACTTTATGCAGGGTTTCCATAATCAACCCTTTCAGTACAGGTACCGTCCTTATACCTGTATTCTGGCTACTGTTAGACGATTGTATTCAGTTTAAAAAGGTCCTCCAGCAATAAACAGGCTTCGAACTATCTAACTTAACCCTTTCTCCTACCACAGATCCTTCTTCAACTACATAAAATCGTCTAAATATAGCTAGAATAAAACAAATAAAAAAAAACATCGCCGGTACAGAAAGGGTTAACAACATTTTGGCTATTACAAACATTGAAATCTCTGAGTAAACAAGATGGTTGACATGGCAATTTACCGCTAGCTGGAAATAAACATACTATAGTGACTTACCTTTCTAACGGCTGGAGTAATCGAGCTAATATATCTCTACCATTTGGGAAGGGTCAGCCAGGGAATAGGTGTGGGTGTGTTACTACCAATATACTTTCATAAGAGTATCATACTATCATGGACACTTTAATTAACCATTTCATACCCATAATGTTCACCAGTGTAGCAACAATACACAAACAAAAAACGGGCTTGATCGATAGACACCATGCGGGTCTTTTAACCTTGCTTGTTTTCTCTTTCTCTACTTCTCTCTTTGGCTTGTAATCATTCGGCCCCATTCAGTCTACTGTTTTAAGACGCTTACCCCCATCCAGGTGTCAATATTTTCCTGGTGAGCGGTAGCGAGCCAGCATATATATATTTTGTTTTTGACAGCTAACTAAATTTGTACATTTTTCGATAGAAAAATTTCTCAGGCGAAGCCGGATTTCTTCATATAATGCTGGCTCGCTATGGCTCGCCAGGAAGAAATCGACACCTGGATGGGGATAAACATCTTAAAACAGTTGACTGAATGGGGCCGAATGGATACACAAGCCAGGGAAAGAGAGAAAAAAGAGATACAGATAAAAACAAAAAACCTTAACCCTTTCGGTATTTGATGACGCTTTTTTACACTTTATTCTGGTTATCATTAGACGATTTTTATGCAATTTAGGAATTATCTCTATCAATCAAAGGAATTATCTCTATCAATCAGAGGGATACAAACTTCCTCCTAAGCTGAAATAAATCGTCTAATAATAGTCTGAATATTTTTTTTTTTTTTTTTTTTTTAAGAGACAATGAACGGAGGAAGGAAAAACACAGATAAAACAAAAAGGTCCATGTGCCTAAAGGCATCCTCCATTCATAAAATGTTTGTAACAACTGGATTTTAACATTTGTAGATTGTAAGTTTGTGGAAAGCAATTCGAGGGAAGTGAATTCCAAAGAGTAGTAGCTCTGGGGATAAATGAATTCTGATAAGCAGAAGTTCTGCATTGTGGAGGAGAAAGTGTAAATTCATGGGTGCTCTCAGCTGCCCTAGTTCTACGGGGAAAGATGTGGAGAGGCGGCACAATTGTAGCAAGTTCCTCGGAACAATTGCTGTGAAAATATCTGTAGAATAATGTAAGGGATGCAACGTTTCTTCGTATGGATAATGTAGGAAGGTCCTGTGTGATTGCAGGGTTATTGATTAATCTAATAGCTTTATTTTGAATTTTGTCCAACTGCCTCAATGCAACCACTCCACTTCCACCCCACAGAGGTGAACAGTAATCCATCTGAGAACGCACATGACTTTTATATATTACGGCCAACTGCTCGTCAGTGAAGAATTCTCGAACTCTGTACAGGAGTCCCAGTTTTTTAGAGGCATTCTTAGCAATGCTTCTAACATAATGTGTCCAGCTAAAGTTAGTAGTTAATGTTACACCGAGAATGTCAATACTAGGGGAAGTGGGAATATTTACATAATTACAAAATATATGGGAGTCAGTGAGATTCTGTCGGTTAGAAAATTGAATGTACTTGGTTTTCTGTGCATTAAAGGAAACTAGATTCTCTTGTCCCCATTCATTAATTCTAGAAAGGTCCTGGTTCAGAGAAATTGCAGTGTTTATTTTTGAATTTATAGTAGAAATAGTAAAAACGCGTGATAATCTCCAAGGGGATAATACATTCAAGTGTGTCACCTAAATATATAATGATAGATAAATGAACACTTCACTTACCCTTTTCATACCCATATTAGTTTCGAGTGAGCCTTCACCACCACCAATACCATCTAGAAGTACCACTGTCGTACCACCACCACCACCACATTTACAACTAACATATCTATCACCAATACTACTACTATTATGGATACCACTACTACCACTACTACCACCAACCCCAACCCCACCATGACATCTCATCCCCACTTCCTCCCCACCTACCCCCCCTCCCCCTCCCCCAATTCTCCACCTAAACTACAAAAAAAAGACTCACATTCACCCCTTCTCTCCGCCACCACTCACCCCCCCCCCCCTCCCCAACTTCCGACCCCCCACCCCACATCCCCGCCCCCACACTATAAAAAATACCCCCCCTTCAACCCTCTCTCGGTCACCCCCCCCCCCCCCAACACACACACACCTTCCAACCCCCCTCCACCCCACATTCCCGCCCCCACACTATAAAAAACACCCCACTTTCAACCCTCTCGCTCACCCCCCCCCCCCACCCCCACACCTTCCGACCCCCCATCCACCCCAGATTCCTGCCCCCACACTACAAAAAACATCCCACTTTCAACCCTCTCTCTCACTCCCCGCCCCCCCCCCCCCCCACCCACAAATCCCTGCTTGTGCCACATTTTGGCAGTTTATTCTGGCTATCACTAGAGGATTTTATACAATTTAGGAATTTTCTGTGGGAATTATAATGGTAAAGACTATCTCAATGAACCCTCTGACTTCCACATACCCTTACTAATGCGAATACAATTGCCTAATAGTAGCCAGAAAACACAAAAGAAATGCGTCATCATACCTTCCAAAGAGTTAATGTTTCCTTGTCTAGATTTCACATAAATTATAACCAAGGTTTTCTGCGAACTATCGATTTTGGCTGCATATATCAAAACAACTATAAAAAATACACAATAAGACACTGCGAGTCCCAGATAGAAGGTGCTACTGGCATGCACATTTGTAAGAATATATTTCATCAGAGAGAGAGAGAGAGAGAGAGAGAGAGAGAGAGAGAGAGAGAGAGAGAGAGAGAGAGAGGAAAAAGAGAGAGAGAGAGAGAGGAAAACAACGACACTATATTCATACCATAGTATATATTCCAATTTGAAAACAGTAACTTTTATTTGTACTCTATACTAGCCATTTTCGAGCAAAGCATATTGATTTATGAACAAACTAGTGATAGGGAATGCATGTTTCTTAACCAAGTTCATGCTAGTCAGTTTAGGAAGGGCCTCTAGTAAATATACAGTTTGCAGTTATGTGAATTAGCCCCTTTTACCACCACACATTTTTCCTAAGCTGTAGAAAATCGATGGTTCACTTTTTGGTCGATTTTTGCATGTATTCATTATTTTTTCTAGTTTCCTCCCTAGACCTCCATCAAATAAAAATAAATAAAAAATCCATTAGATCCGCCTACAATTCTGACACATGATCAGTACTCATCAATGCGATCACGTTGCCTTATGTATTATGCAAGAGATAATACAAATAGCTGGAGAATATATATGTGGGAAATGTTTTTATTTCTCTTTAAAAAAATACGTCTATAAAATGAAACTGTAAAACCAGTTAAAACTGTATTACGTGAGGACATTCATTTTTTTTCGGGTGGGTGGGACTCGTTAGCCTTGGTCGGCAACCAATCTAGGGGAGATAACCTTATAAAAATCCGGGTAGATGGGACTCGTCAGCCTTGGTCGGCAACCTGTCTAGGGGAGTAAACCTTATACAAATCAGTACTGCTATCTTAGGGTGAAGCAGGTTAGTGGATGGATTAGCCGCACACCACTGTAGAAAAATAGTGCTAAAAAATACATAAAAGGCCTCGGAGTCAGACGGACCCTAAATTGAGTGGTCAATCCTGTAAGTCCTTCAGTAAACTGGCACGGGTTGTCCATCTTACAGGGGATAGGTTCGCTTGGGGGCATTTTGTGTATAGCCACCCCCATTAAGGGGAATAAGGCGTCTGGCAATAGATAGATTCATTTTTTTTAAATGAATACCTCAAGCCTGTTATGAATGACTGTACGACAAGTGGGACATTTTGCAGGGTTGTTATTATCTGCTGCTGCCACAAGGATAGCTATGCAATCTGCACAGGAGGTAACGTTTCGGCAGGGCAGAAGAACCACTGTCCGTTACCTTTGCCTTAGGCAGATGCTGCACCGAAGTTCGTGAGGAAGATCTTGTGCATCAGTTTCGTTGTTGTCAGGGCCCTGCTGCTCATCCCCACTCTCATCAAACTGTCTGCAGGAAGTTGGAATGCTGAAACAGAGCTATCTAAAGCGTAAACGACAGCATTGATGTATTGGGTCAATGTGTATGTTCCATTTTGTAATTAGTCTTTGAATTTCTGCCTGCGTTCAATGTTTCTGACAAACTTCTCCTTTTTCTGACGGGTGATCTCTAAGCCAGCATCCAGACGCTCAATGTCCTTAATTGTGTCTGCTATCAGATTATTCAAATGGGTTAGGAAAGTGTAAATGTTCGGGCTTGTGCTGGCGGACAATGGCTTTCAGTCTGCTGTGATATGACTCTGCATCATTATTAGTTCCACAAGCAAAATCCAAAACAGAGAGCCGTTCTGGAGTGACTTTTCCAATTCAGGTTGGGGATGAGTTCCTTCACATTTTGCATTGCGAGATCATACAACTTTTGAGACTTTGAGGTCATCAAGATGAAGATGAGTGGGCATGAATGACCTTTGTAAAAGCCAAGCAATGTGAAGAGCTGGTAGAAGAGTGCTGGCACAGTGTAAAAAGTACCATCAACATTCCATTCCTTAATTGTGGTCATCAGTGCTACCACTGATGGTGGTTCATAAGGACAGCTGGAACTCCTGTTTCACCACCTGGCCTCCCTAGCTGATCCTTTCGGTGCCTCATCAATATTGAGGGCAACCCAAGCCTGCCCTCCGAAACACCTTTTTCCTATTAATTATCAATACATTATTCTACAAACAATGTACATATTACACTACCTTCTTACAAAGTAAAACACACACATTATTACTAAAGCACGACCCGCCTCGGAATTCCCGGGGGGGGGGGGGGAAGAGAGAGAGAGAGAGTCCAGAATTGCCCCCATAGCGACCCACCAAAATGCTTTGGACCACTACCTTATAGTCTTACTGTTGATTTCTACAACATTCTTGGCCTATTCTCTAACTTCCACTGAACACCAGTGTCTGGGACTACTGACAGCAAACCCTTTTCTGTATCCTCCAATTATCTATATCCTCAGTTTCAAGCCAAAGGTGGATGTTGCGTATATGTACGCAACAATCTTGGGGTCTCTCGCGATCCCAACTTTGGTTACAAAGGAGTACAAAAGAAATCAAGCAACAACAGGTCCAACGACCCATCAAGGCTTCTTCCCCTAAAAATCACTGATGGTCAAGTGTCCAAACAGTGGTTTAGAGTGAGTAAGGGAAAAATTGAAAGGGAAGACTGCCCTGGGACAAATATCCATGGCAGGATTAGGAGATGTTAGTAGGGGACAGGTGTTAGTAATATAATAGGAAACAAAAATAACTGTATTCATTTACAAATGCAGTCAGTCGTGGATTTAACCCTTGTCTAGCGGTGCTCGACTTAAGTCGAGTGAAAGAAACTGGGAGAAAACGGGTGAAAAATGGGTGAAGATAGAGTGAAAATGGGTGGAACAGTAATGAACCATACGTCCGACATCTGTGGCCTCCAGGCCCACACTAACTCCAGTTCCCCCACCGCACGGGTGGATGACAATGTGACCAATAGTTAGCGAAAAGTGAACAATGTAGCAAAATCAGCTAAACTTCCATCTTTGAGGTAACACTGTCAGGGCTCCACGAGTGCTACGTAGATGTATGTGGTGTCATTGTGTAGCGATTTCCGCCTAGTTTTCGGCACAATACAGTTCCTTTCATACTGATGGTTGATATAGCAGTCAGAATGGCCTGAAAAGGCCCAAAACGGCCACAGACCCCCCCGCTAGACAAGGTTTTTTTAAGGCAAGTTATTTGTCTATGCTAAGTTTAAAAGAATCAATGGTGCTGTAGTACAAAGGAGTACAAAGGAAATCAAGCAACAACAGATCTAGTGACCCTTCTAGGTTGCTTGTCCTCCAAAACACTGAGGATCAAGTGTCCAAACAGTGGGTTAGAGTGGGTAAGGGAACATTGGAAAGGGAATTACTGCCCTGGAACTAATGTCTGTGGCAGGATTAGGAAGTTAGTAGGGGACAGATGGGTTAGTAACTGAGGGGGGGATAAAATAAAGTTATTCATTTACAAACGCAGTCAGTCGCGGGTTTGATGCGAGATATTTGTCTAGGCGGAGTTTAAATGAATGAACGGTGATGCAGTCTATAACGTTTCGGGGAAGCCCATTCCACAAGTTGACAACTCGATTGAAGAAGAAATTCTTAGATTCGTGGGAGTTAAAAGATTTACCAATAATTTTGCAACCGTTTCCCCGCGTGTAATTAGATTGGTCGATAGTGAAGTACTTACTAGAGTTCATATTGTCGATGCCTTTGATGATTTTGAACACTTGAATTAAGTCACCTCTTAATCTGCGCTGGGTTAAAGGAAATAGATTTAATTCTCTAAGACGCTCTTCGTATGGTTTGTTCTTTAGGCTAGGTATCATTTTGGTAACTCTACGTTGAACTCGTTCTAGCTTGTTTATATCTTTTTGGTAATAAGGGCACCAGGATTGAACGCAGTATTCCAGAAGAGGGCGGACTAAGGAATTGTAAAGGGTTAGGATAACTTCTTTGGATTTATGCTCAAATGACCTGCCTATAAAGCCAATTATTTTGTTTGCCTTCTTAATAACTTCTGAACATTGTTGACTCGGTTTTAGGTTACTCGATATTGTTACTCCCAGATCGGTTTCTCTGTTTACATTCTTAAGCTGAGTGCCATTCATCGAATAGTTTGCTTTCTCATTTAGGTATCCGATATGTAGTACTTTACATTTATCCGCATTGAAACTCATTTGCCAAATTTGGGCCCAACATGACAATTTATCTAGATTGTGTTGCATATCGTCAACTTGTTCTTTTGAGAGTACGCTATTTGCAATTTTTGTATCGTCAGCAAATTTTGAGATTGTACAGGTGAGACCCTCATCTATGTCATTGATGTAAATTAGAAAGAGAATTGGTCCTAGTACCGATACCTGGGGTACCCCGCTACTTACATTGGTCCATTTAGATGCCTTACCGTTTATGACTACTCTTTGCTCTCTGTCGCTGAGCCAATTTTCTATCCATTTCAACACACCGTCTTGTATTCCATGCGCTTTTAGTTTTAGCAGTAAACGTTTGTGGGGAACTTTGTCAAAGGCCTTTTGAAAATCAAGGTATATAATATCTACAGCTTTACTCTCATCGTAGAGGTTGAGGATATCGTGGAAGAAGTCTAAGAGGTTTGTTAAACAGGAACGTTTTTTACGAAAGCCGTGTTGAGTATCTTTAAGAATGTTATTTTCCTCTAAGTGATTTACGAGTCTGTCTCGTATGACCGTTTCTAGCATTTTACATACAACTGAGGTTAAGCTAATTGGACGATAGTTACTGGGTAGGGATTTGCTGCCTTTTTTGAATATCGGTGTTACGTTGGCTAGCTTCCACTGATCGGGCATAGTTCCAGACTGCAAGGATTTATTGAATAGTAATGTCAGTGGTTTGGAGAGCTCATCCTTAGCTTCCTTTAGAACTCTAGGCGAGATTGTATCAGGTCCAGGCGTTTTATTTACCTTGAGTTTATCTAAACAATTCAATACTTCTCTCTCTGTAACGGTGATATTGCTTAGAACATCTGAATTATCAATCTGAATCGGCGATGGTGTAGGGATATCACTGAGGTCTTCTGTTGTAAAAACTGATGCAAAGAAAGTATTGAGGGCATTACTCATTTGTACTTCGTCTTTGGTGTATTCTCCATTTTCATCGACTAACGGTCCAACAGTTGAAGTAACTACTTTTTTCTTTCTGATATAACTATAGAATTCTTTCGGGTTTGTTTTACTTTGATTCGCAATATGTATCTCTAAGGTCTTTTTACTTTGCTTAATTAACTTTTTGGCTTTGCGTCGTAGCTCTACAAATTTCAGCCGTTCTTCGTCATTTTGTGAGGATTTTAATCTATCATTAGCACATTTTTTAGCAAGCAGGCAGTTTGAAATATCTTTATTCCACCATTTGGGCTTATTATTATGGCCTGGACGCCGTATTTTCGATGGTATGCAGTCTTGCACTGCTTTTTGGTAAATGGCTTCGAATAACTTCCAAGATGTATTTATGTCGTTATTGTGAATTAAAAAGCTCCAGTCAGTTTCTTTAAACATAGCTCTAAGTTTATGGAAGTTTGCTTTCTTGAAATTAGGGACTTTTTCGATGCTACTATTTGGTTCGTTACTAGTAAACTTTAAAGTGAAAGTTATCGTACGATGGTCGCTGTTACTGAATTCATCACCAACATTCAAATTCTCTATTAATTCTTCTTTTGTTGCAAGTACAATGTCAAGAACGTTATTACCACGGGTTGGCGTTCGAACAAATTGATAAAGCGAACTCTCTTGCAAGTTCGTATACAAGTCATGTCCGGAGTTTGAAGTAAGAGTATCGCCCCACTTGGTCACAGGTAAATTAAAGTCGCCAAAAATTACGGTATCTTGTGAGTTACTTACATCTGCAATTTGTTCGTAAATTTCTCGGTCAGTTTGCACTGATTGAGCTGGAGGTCTGTATATTAATGCAAGTATTATTTTTGTACCTTTATTATTCTTTATTAGCACAAAAGATGCGTCGACGTTCACAATTTGAGGTTTTGACAAGAGGGTAGGGTTAAGACTTTCTTTGATATAAAGTAAAACGCCACCTCCATTTCGATTTATTCGGCTTTTCTCAAACATTACATAACCGGGAAGTGAATACTCTGCTAAAAAGTCTCTATCTTCTGTATTGAGCCAAGATTCTGTTATGCCAATCACATCATAATTTTCTGTAAACACTAGCTCCTCTAAATCTGAAAATTTATTGCGTATGCTACGAGCGTTTGCATAGAAAACTTTAAATTTGTTATTTTAGAACTCACGGAACGCTCTTTAATAATATTTTTGGTTCTTGTCGGATCTACATTTATGTTCATGGCTGTCCTCGGTCCTCGCTGTCTTCGGTCCTTATCGCTGGTGGTCCTCGGTTGCCTCTGTTTTTTCTTGGCGTTGGATGATTTATGTCACTGCTGCTTCTTCTCGGATGGCGTTTTTTTATCCATGGCTGCGGACTGCTTCGTGTAGGAGACGACCCATGCGTGCTGAACCCACAGGGTTTAGATGAGTGCCATCCTTGCGGAACAGAGTAGGCTGGTTGTAGAAGTTGTCCCAGAGGTTGATGAATTCAACTTCTTCCCTCAGACACAAATATTTTAGTCGGCTATTTGTGCAGAAGGCCTTGTCGTAGAATTTGTCAGGTGCGTCGATCTTGGGGAGAATGCCTGAATGTCTATGACATCTCGGGGAAGCCCGTTCCACAAGTTGACAACTCGATTGAAGAAGAAATTCTTAGACTCGTGTGAGTTAAAAGATTTACCAATAATCTTGAACCGTTCCCCCGCGTGTAATTTGATTGGTCGATAGCGAAATATTTATTACAGTTCATATTGTCGACGCATTTGATGATTTTGAACACTTGAATTAAGTCTCCTCTTAGTCTGCTCTGTCTCTATTCTAACGTCTTACCTTCTTTCTGGAAGTTTGCTCTCATTCAACCTGTCGCAAAGAAGGGTGACTGCTCTCAACCATCCAACTATCATCCAATTGTTCTCATTTCTTTGATCTCTAAAGTTTTTGAAACTATTCTTAACGTCAACATTTCTTAAGCATTTTATCTTCCCATAACCTACTCTCAGACTGCCAGTATGGCTTCCTTAAGGGCCGTTCTACTGGTGATCTTCTTTCTTATCTTACTAACTCTTGGTCATCCTCCACTCAGGACTTCGGTGAGATTTTTTCTGTTGTGCTAGACATATAGAAGGCCTTCGATAGAGTCTGGCACAAATCACTTATTTCCAAACTACCCTCCTTCGGTTTCTATCCATCCATCTGCGCCTTTGTCTCTAATTTCCTTTCTGGCTGTTCCATAGCTGCGGTTGTGGACAGCCACCGTTCACTTCCTCAACCTATTAACTCCGGTGTTCCTCAGGGCTCTGTCCTATCTCCAATTCGCTTATCATTATTCATTAACGACCTTCTCAACTGCACCTCCAGCCCCATTCACTCATATGCTGACAAATATGCATTACACTATTCAACTAGCCTTCCACAAAATTATTCAGAGCAGGAACTCACGTATATAGGCCATAAAACACCTATCTTCTGATCTCCCTACTATCTATAATTGGGGCAGAGAAAGCCTTGTTACATGCAATGCTGCCAAAACTCCATTTGTCCTTCTGTCTACTCATTGCTCCCTTCCAGAAAACTATTACTTACTCTTCAACCACATACAAATTAACCCTTCATCTTCTCTCAACATTCTTGGTGTCTCTTTTTCTTTTGATCTCTCTTGGAAGGATCATATTACCACTCTTGCTAAAACAGCTTCCCAGAATCTGGGTGTGCTCAACCTCCTCAAGGGGTTCTTTACCCCTGTGAAGCTTCTTGCTCTGTACAGGGGCACAGTATGCTATTGTTACGCTGGCCAGCTTGGCAGAATGTACTCGTGACTCACTAGCGCTCACCAGGGCAGTGAAATGGGCTATAATAATCGTAGAACGATGTTCTTTCTTTCTTAGTATTCATGTTGTCACAGACAGATCAGTGTTTGCCTTTATTCTTGTCTGTGACACTTAGAAGTATTTTATATCATTGATAGAGTTATAAGATATGCAGTGTGTTAGTTGCAATGAGAGAGAGAGGGTAGAGCGAGGAGGTAGTGTGTGGGTGTGTATGTACGTGTGCATTCCTCGCTCGGTAGGCCCACCCGCTCCCTATTGGACGGCGGGCCTGGCATGTCATATGACGCTTGCTTTTCATGTGACGTAGAGGCCTGTGGTTGGTCGCCGCCCTCCTGGCTCGGTGGTGGGGCTCCTACCCTCTCCTCTCCTCAGAGCATGGCACTGAGCGCTTGGTCCTAGACGTCCCTCGCATTCTGTCTCCAATCTAACCCCCTTTACTGCTGTTCCTCTCTCTGAACTCCTTCTTTTCAATACTTCTTATCTTTATTCTATTACCCATCCCTTCTGGTTCTCGCATACGACTTCCATAGTCGGCCAGTCGTATTACCAGCGCCTGTTCTCACATATATGTTTTGCACTAGCTTTAGAGGTTATTAGAATCATAGTCATAGGGATTCATAGTATTGGGTGCTTCTAATTATTTGGTTGTTCTTTATTACTATTTAATGCTAGACAGTGGAGGGTATCTTTGGTCGTTGTCTGAGTCATGTATATGGCAAGTCAGAGCCTGTACGACTTTGACGGAGCTAGGTAGCCTGTAGTACACCCTTGTGCATATTCTCCTTTGCGAGCTTAGCAGTATACAAGCGAAGGGCTTTTGCCTACTCATGCTTGTATGCTTGCTAACTCATTTTGTTGACCTTTGAGGAGCGCCAGGGTAAGACCAGATACTTGAGATCTGGACTTACTAAGAGAGCCTCCTAGTCACTTAACGTAAGATAAGGGAAATCTGTTCAGGGGAGACAGTAGGCTGCGAGCATGCTTGAGTTCTGCCTAGGCTCCCTGTACCTTTATACCGCTGCTAGACTTTATTAGTAAGAAAGACAGCATATTGTTTATTAACTTTAACTTCATATGCTTTAGGAATTATTCATGTATTGTTTATGCCTAGGTTGATGCATAGTGCACAACCCAGTATGGCTGTTACGTTGGCTAAGGAAGTACTGTTTTTGAGTGGCTGTTGTTAGTGCTGTCACAGAGTTGTTGCACTCTCTTGTGTTCATATATATGTATCCTACTTTTTGGTGTATCTAGGATACACGCTTTGGTGTCGTGCCCCTGCATTATTCCAGTTCTATATTCGACGAGCATCTTAGAGCATCAGACGTTTGTCAGAAGATTCCATATCTGTTTGCTGTAGGACTAGACTTAATATGTTTTCATAGAGCATTGAAGAGTATAGTGTTGAGTTCAGACTCACACGAAAGATAACGTAAGCATATAACCTTTTATTAAATCTTGTCATAGTTTATTTAAGCATTGTTATTATTTGAGAGCTTTTTATTAACGTAATTACTCTTGTTGTGAGTAGGCTTTGCCGTCACCGGAAAGCCTTTGTAGAAGTACACTTAACCCAGTTAATTGATACCCCGTTATCCAGTAGATTAACTCTGGAGGGTTTTAAGTGTTTTGTTCACCGGCTTAATAGTTCGAGGGTTTGGAATTAGCTACCGTTGTTGCGGATCTAGCCTATCTTATAGTCCAATAATAAGTGCCCTTGTTTATTTCGTTGTGCCGGTCGTAACAAATGGCGACCTTAGTCCAGTATATAGTGAACTGAATTTTGATTTTTTTTTTGAGAAATCTTATTGCCATTTGGGGTTGAATTTATTTCTCGCAGTGTTGGCAGTGTACATTGTTTTGAGGATATATGGAACTTGTTGGAGTTTATTGGTGACCTAGTATTACACTCAAAAACATCTTCGAATATTTTTTGTGAATAAAGCTACGCGAGAGTTTGGCTACTTTTGTCTTGACTTGGGATTTTTTTTTTTTGACTCCATCATGTCACTGGACGGGTCTGAGCATAGTGAGGGCACAGTGCGAGAGACAGGCGAGAGGGTGGAGACGGTGGAGTTGGTTGACAGCGTTTGGGTGGTGAACGGCGAGGAGGATGCTCGGAGGTTTTTGGAGGAGCCTGTGACGGCGGACCGGGTGTCGGGGCTGGACCGGTACGGACTGCAGTGTATAGCCACGGTCTTAGGGTTTTCTTGCACTAGCTGTTTGTCAAGAAGTGAGCTGGTTACCTGTGTGCTGGGTGGGGTGCATGAGGCTTCGGGTGGAGCGGGAGCTGGGGCACCTTCGTCCCAGCCCCCAATCCACTCAACTCCTATCATGGCGCCCCCTCGGGTTCCGGAGCCGAGTACGTTCCCGCAGGCCGATGTCTCCTGGCGGTTGGGTAAGCCTCTAGGTGACTCACTGGGTGGGTCCCCAGGAGTAGCACCCCCTCCTCAGTGTTTGTCTCCCGAGATGTTGTTTCAGCTCGAGCTCACCAAACTCGAGCAGCGAAAGCATGAGGCTGAGCTCAGGCAGCAGCAGCAGCAGCGAGAGGCTGAGCTCAAGTACGAGTCTGCAAGGTATTGTGCCGATGTTGACCTAGAGAAAACTCGCATAGAGGTGACGGGGAACCGTTTCGTCCAGGGGGGTCGACCCCATGACCAGTCCCTGTCGCATCTACTAAAGTTGGTTCCAGTGTTTGATGAGTTAGGAGTTACAGAATTCTTTCTCCTTTTTGAGAAAAAGTGCCGGGAGAACCAATGGCCCGAGGAGAAGTGGGCAGCCCTTGTTTCTTCACGATTGACGGGGAAAGCACTCAAGGCGTACGATGCTTTGCCCCTAGATTCCTGTGTGAATTATAAGGTGTTGAAAGAGGCTGTCCTGAGGGCGTTTGAGTTGCAGCCAGAGACCTATAGGCTGAAGTTTAGGGCTGTTCCTAAGAGAAAGGAGAGTACTTTCCAGGAACACGCTAGAGAGCTGTCAGATGCGTTTGAGAATTGGTTGAGGTCGGAGAAGGCAACTACTTTTGATGCAGTGAAGCAATTAGTGTTCTTAGAACAATTCTTTAAGTGCACTGGCAGTGACTTGACTCTTAACCTGAAAGAAAAGCAACCTAAAACTCTGCAGGAGGCGGCTGAGTTAGCTGACCTCAGGTTGTCGTTAATTCGTGGGTGCGGGTCTGCCCAGAGAGCTGAGGCAGGTAACAAGGGGCGTACCCCCCCCCCCCAAACTAATGATAAAACAAATTATCCTACTAAGAGCAATGTTGCCAATTTTGAACCCAAGTCGAAACCCTTCTCTTTAAAGAAAGGCCAGGGCCCTTCCTCACCCCAGGGGAAGTCAATGAGTGAGGTGGAGTGTTTTAAGTGCCATAATAAGGGGCATATTGCGCGCTCTTGTCCGAGCACACAGTCTACAGCGGTGGTGTCTCTAGTGAGCAACATCGGGGTGTCTTTGAGGTATTCCGCGTTTGCCCGGGGTAAATCGTCGGATGCGAAGTCACAGTCGGTGCAGAAGCAGCAGGAGGACTCGTCACCCGTCCGAGATGCTTTTTGTGGTCATAGGGGACATGGCACTGTGAGGTTGGCTGGTGTGGAACATAGGCTTGAGTAATTGCGTGATACAGGTGCCTCCCAGACGTTACTTAAGAACTTCACTGGTAAGCCTATTAACGCAGCTCAGGTTGTAGTGGTTCAAGGCATCAATGCTGTGCGGTCTTACCCGCTGGTGAGAGTGGAGCTTGTGGTGGATGGTGTGACACAGGAGTTGGATGTGGGAATTGTAGAGAAATTGCCAGTTGAGGGGGTCGACCTCCTTCTCGGTAACGACTTTGCGGTGCCTACTTCTGAGGTTTCACCCTTAGTCGTTCCCGAGAGGGCGGCCGACACGAGTAGGGAGGGGCAAGAGGGGCTTGAGAGGTGCCAGACGCAGCAGATGGCGTGTGCTGTCACCAGATCTCGGTCTGCTCAGGTGTCACAGCCTAGTACCCAGGTTTCAGACCAGCGGAGGAAGGGTCGGAAGGAGAAAGTCAAGGCTGGTGGTCGGTTTAAGAGTTTGGACCCAGCGACATTCCTTGGTGACTCGGTACTTGCACCAATTTTTAGGTCCGGAGTGGCCCCAGAACCTGTCCCCCCTAGTGACATGGTAGGGCGTGATAGTACTCCGCGACAGGAATGTTCCCAGGTGAAACCGACTAGGCTTGAGCAACCCAGTATCGGGGGTGGCCACAAGTTGCTCCAGGAGCCCTTGGACAGGTTGGCACCCTCTGATATACGACGGATGCAACTAGAAGATCCTAGTCTTGAGAGTTGTGGGAACGGGGCTATTGAACTCAAGGAGGACGGGGAAGCATGTCATGTGAACCTGTTGAAGGAGTTTGTGAGGCGCCCATCTGAACAGCCTACTGTCCCTGTGTTGGTCTGCAGCGGCCAAGGTGGAGAAGGAGAGGGGGGCAGTGAGGCACAGGTGGAGGAAAGTTGGGATTGTCATGTCTCGGCGAATCAGTGGGCGGCGAACACGAGTCAGGTGGCTGTGGAAGCGCTTGAGCACCTGCCTAAGCAACAGCGTGCAGCGATCCAGCACCTGTTCTGTTTATACCCCACTGTTTTTGCCGAGCACCCAGGCCTCACAACTCATGTGGTGCACGATGTTCCGCTGGCAGGTCACTTGGGTGTGAGTAAAACGTTGGCTCCGTTGTCTAAGTTGTTCAAGGTGGGCGACGAGGCTTTGGCATGGTTGTCATTTCAGGGTCGACCCATGGCTGCTAAGGGTGGTGGTCAGTATCAGGACATTAAGCAGATTGGTGAGGTTAACTATGGAATAGATACGCCCGACCGTCGCATAGCCTCCCAATACTGCCCTAGTAAAATGCAACAGCCCTACCATAGACCGACTGTGTCTGGCCGTGGCGCGGAAGGCGGTGATGCTGCACACGCAGGTGTAGTCGCAAGGAATGCGGGGGTGCGCATGTACGGTATCGGCGGGAAGCCTTAGCACTTATGAACTATGGGAGTGACTGCACAGGTGGTACAGATTGTCCCTCTCATGACCTGCCTGTTTTAGGGACAGAGGTGGAGAAGGAGGGAGACTATAGTTTAGAAACTGCAGTCCCGGCTGGGTTGTGGGAGGGCAATGAGCATGTTGTTTTTCAAGATAAGTTGCAACCTCTTGTTCCTAAGCGCCAAGAGAAGTTGTTTACTAGGCTGTGGCAGTACGTCCGCATGTTTGTTGATTCTCCAGGCCTGATGTCCGGGGGGGCACCCGACATAGAGGCTGGAGACAGTGCAAAGCTCAAATTGGCTCCCTACCGTATAAATCCTGCTCGACAGCCTGTCGTAAAAGCAGAGCTGGACTACATGTTGGAGAAGGGTCTGAGGGATAAGGGATATCGTGAGTGGTCGTTGCCAGTGACTTTGCAACCTGAGTTGAGTGGCAAGATCCGTGATTGTGTTGATTGCAAGAGTGTTGGTGCATTATCCCTGACAGACGCCTATACATTGCCCAGAGTTGACGACCCCATAGGGCGCATCGGGGCTGCCTCGTTTATCACTAAGGTGGAAATAGTGAAAGGTGATTGGCAGGTCCCGTTGCCGGCGAGAGCGAAGAGAAGTGCCAGTCTTGTGATGGACTGGGCAGTTTATCAGTGTCAGGTGTTGTTTTGCTGCTGGAACACAAGTTGGATGTGTGGCATGTTAAGGGCACTGATAATGTTCTGGCTGATTGTTTGTCACGGGAGGGTATGTTTTAAGGAGAACCCTTGCCGTTCAGTCAGTGTTGGTTTGAGTTTGGAGAAAAATTAGGTTTGCCCCTGTAGTGCAAAGCCGCCAAAAACACTATTAAAATAATACAAAAACCTCACATAAAAACTCTTTCTTTTGATAGTATATAAGTGCAGTATGTTACAGCAAGAATCTAAGACATTCTGAGTTTTTGTTCTTAGTAGGCTAAGCTTGGTGAAGCTTGCTCGTTGAGCGTAATATTGTTAAGTGATACTATTATTTTGGGGAAGTGTTGTGTAGATTTTTTTCATATAATGAAGTGTTTTTACGTTTGTGATTGTGCATTGTTTTTCACAACTTGGGGAGTAGCTGGGTGATACGGGGTTTGTGGGCATTCTGTCTGGTCAGATGTGGCGTTTACTTGAGGTTAAAACGTCCCACATCTTGGGCGGGGTGTTATGCTGGCCAGCTTGCCAGAATGTACTCGTAACTCGCTAGCGCTCGCCAGGGCAGTGAAATGGGCTATAATAATCGTAGAGCGATGTTCTTTCTTTCTTAGTATTCATGTTGTCACAGACAGATCAGTGTTTGCCTTTATTCTTTGTCACAGTATTTTATATCATTGATAGAGTTATAAGATATGCAGTGTGTTAGTTGCAATGAGAGAGAGAGGGTAGAGCGAGGAGGTAGTGTGTGGGTGTGTATGTACGTGTGCATTCCTCGCTCGGTGGGCCCACCCGCTCCCTATTGGACGGCGGGCCTGGCGTGTCATATGACGCCTGCTTTTCATGTGACATAGTGGCCTGTGGTTGGTCGCCGCCCTCCTGGCTCGGTAGTGGGGCTCCTACCCTCTCCTCTCCTCAGAGCATGGCATTGAGCGCTTGGTCCTAGACGTCCCTCGCATTCTGTCTCCAATCTAACCCCCTTTACTGCTGCTCCTCTCTCTGAACTCCTTCTTTCCAATACTTCTTATCTTTATTCTATTACCCATCCCTTCTGGTTCTCGCATACGACTTCCATAGTCGGCCAGTCGTATTACCAGCGCCTGTTCTCACATATATGTTTTGCACTAGCTTTAGAGGTTATTAGAATCATAGTCATAGGGATTCATATTATTGGGTGCTTCTAATTATTTGGTTGTTCTTTATTACTATTTAATGCTAGACAGTGGAGGGTATCTTTGGTCGTTGTCTGAGTCATGTATATGGCAAGTCAGAGCCTGTACGACTTCGACGGAGCTAGGTAGCCTGTAGTACACCCTTGTGCATATTCTCCTTTGCGAGCTTAGCAGTATACAAGCGAAGGGCTTTTGCCTACTCTTGCTTGTATGCTTGCTAACTCATTTTGTTGACCTTTGAGGAGCGCCAGGGTAACACCAGATACTTGAGATCTGGACTTACTAAGAGAGCCTCCTAGTCACTTAATGTAAGATAAGGGAAATCTTTTCAGGGGAGACAGTAGGCTGCGAGCATGCTTGAGCTCTGCCTAGGCTCCCTGTACCTTTATACCGCTGCTAGACTTTATTAGTAAGAAAGACAGCATATTGTTTATTAACTTTAACTGCGTATGCTTTAGGAATTATTCATGTATTGTTTATGCCTAGGTTGATGCATAGTGCACAACCCAGTATGGCTGTTACGTTGGCTAAAGAAGTACTGTTTTTGAGTGGCTGTTGTTAGTGCTGTCACAGAGTTGTTGCACTCTCTTGTTTTCATATATATGTATCCTACTTTTTGGTGTATCTAGGATACACGCTTTGGTGTCCTGCCCCTGCATTATTCCAGTTCTATATTCGACGAGCATCTTAGAGCATCAGACGTTTGTCAGAAGATTCCATATCTGTTTGCTGTAGGACTAGACTTAATGTGTTTTCATAGAGCATTGAAGAGTATAGTGTTGAGTTCAGACTCACACGAAAGATAACGTAAGCATATAACCTTTTATTAAATCTTGTCATAGTTTATTTAAGCATTGTTATTACTTGAGAGCTTTTTATTAACGTAATTACTCTTGTTGTGAGTAGGCTTTGCCGTCACCGGAAAGCCTTTGTAGAAGTACACTTAACCCAGTTAATTGATACCCCGTTATCCAGTAGATTAACTCTGGAGGGTTTTAAGTGTTTTGTTCACCGGCTTAATAGTTCGAGGGTTTGGAATTAGCGTACCGTTGTTGCGGATCTAGCCTATCTTATAGTCCAATATTAAGTGCCCTTGTTTATTTCGTTGTGCCGGTCGTAACACTATATATTGAGCATTGTTCAAATGCGTGAGGAGGATCCTCTCACACAGACACTAGACACTAGACAAAGTAGAAAAGAAAGCCTTCCGTCTCATTAACTCTCGTCCACTCACCAATGCTCTGTAGTCTGTCTCTCTTCGGTGCAATGTTGCATCTCTCTCACTATTCTACTGCTAATACAAGAATCAGTGTTCCTCAGAGCTCTCTCAGTGTATACCACCCACTCTTCATAGAGCATGTAGCACCCGTCTTGCAACACAATCCCGCCCCTACTCTGTGCAACTCTCGAACCCAAAAGTGAAACGTTATTCTCAATCTGTCTTCTATTCAACAGCTGAGCTCTGGAATTCTCTCCCAGAATCAGTGTTTCCCTCTTCCTATGACTTAAGTTGCTTCAAACTCCGTGTGTTCAGGCATTTTGGCTCAAACGTCTCTTGATTTTGGCCCTGTCACGCTTTCAACTCTGGGAGAGCCACTCGCCACAGGCAATTCTGCCTTTTGTCTCCCTCACCTAAATAGAAAAACAAATAAATATGGGGAAGTGACTACTAAAACGGAGGTTTATCTTCATGAACCCTCTACACGCCGTATAACAGGGGTAAATATAGGTGAGAATAGCTGTCGATGCGGTATCAACGCTCGAGCTGAGCATTAGAAACATAGCCGTCGGGACATGTTCGATGCTGGGGCTGGAGGGGTTATTACTGATATACTGCATTTATATCAGCTACTGACAGAGGATATTACAAACCTGACCATTTGTTTTATGATTTTCTTAGTAGTACTTCAAATCACATTCACCAGTTTTAACCCAGCAAGCACGATAGGCCTCACGGAAGTATCTGTATAGCATACGTGATAAGCCTCACAGAAGACAGCCCATAAAATATACCCAATAACTGCCCCACAGGCACTCAAATAGAAGCAATATGTGATTAGGTAGTATAATCACTCTCCAGTACCTTCTTTCCTCTCCCCTGCATGTGTCCCCCCCTCCCTCTCCTTCCCTCACTTCTCCCCCCACTTCCCACTCCTTAATTATTGGCTATTATTCCTCTAATTTTCGTCATTCCTCCTCTCCCCCACTCAAAATAAGATGAGTCACACTCCCTCACACTCCCTCCTCCCTTTCACATGTACGGAAGATAGCTGGAGGGTCAGTGTGCCTCAAACAGGCTCAGCTAGCAGGCCTATGTTGCATGCTCTCTCTCGCCTCCATACACCCCCTCCCGTCACAAATATAAGTTTTTCACTAGATATATGTTTACACATATTTCCTGATCTTCGCTGTTCATATGTGCATCGTATAAGTAATATAAATGCACATGGAGAAGAAATAATGCTTTACATGGTAAATATAGCAAATTCTGTTAGAATCTATATATTTTTTTTAAACACGTCAATTGCCCACTCCTCGGGTTAACCAGCGATCTTCTCAACAATGTCTACAATGTGTACATAGTTTGCGAGTGTCCATACCTTTCTTGTATAAAATAAAAACACAAAAAAAACATGGCCACAAATCCACAATTTCTTCACTTACTTTCTTACCTCCAACAATAGGTTACGAAGTATCGTAGTACAGAGGCTTGGGGATAAATGAATATGGTGAAAAAGTTGTAAAGAGCGGTGACTGTATTTTATTATCATGCAGAAATAATGCATAGCCTAGTACTGTTGTGAATGAATGTCCCCACGTACTGAGAAAATCATTACTAAGTTCACCCCAAAGCTATTAATATAAATGTGGGGGTATATTATTCCAACAGCCTTTCACAACAAAGGTACAGTTGTGGTCCGGAGTACTTGAACACCTTCTAATTATATAAACAAGACAGTGACCATTAACCCTTTGAGTACCAGCGACGTGTGTTATATTATATTCTATTTAGCCGATATTATGCAGCTTGATAAGGATCTGTTGTAGTTAAAAAGGGTTGATTGAGATAGTTTGAAGCCATATTAGTGTTAGAGGTCCTTCCTAAACTGAATAAAATCGTTTGATTATTGCCAGACTATAATCAAAAGGATGTCACTGGTACTGAATGGGTTAACAATTGAATCCCACTACTGTGATCGGTGTGGTTCAAGCAGTTTATCAAAATAGTTCGTAAATGTATCCTAATGTTATTGTGCATCCATAAATTGTCATTACATTCCTGTCCTCGACAGTACCAGGGTGATTAGTCCTCTACTGCACCACTTCGCAACATATTCTCACATTTATTCTTTACAGCTTTACAATCCATGAGTAAACGGTTTTTCAATTAAATTAGCACAACATGTATGATACAGCACAAACTATTACAGACCCTCTTTCATTTCTCCTACGACTTTATATCCCTCAAAAGCTAAGTTGATATAATTCGCACATTGTATTTCGCTTGCAATCAATTTCTTTGTGGAATGTTAATATTTTAAGTACATTTGGCATTTAGTTTCTACTTTCATTTAAAGAGAAGCGGAACAAAACGCATTTCGGAAGAATCACAAGCTCTGTTGTTAACCCGGGAACTGCCGGGAGACTCTTAAGAGTTCCCCCGGCGGACTGCAGGGAGACTCTTAAGAGTCAGAGAAAAAAAAAATCAACTTTTGACATCAAATTTGTTTTATTTTTATTTTTTATTTTTTGTTTTATTTTTGTTTTGCCCCTGGGTCATGCAAAATCTCAGTCCTCTACCTCCCCTCCTTCCCCACTTTCCTCCTCTCCTTCAGTTATCACCTATTTTCCCTGTTATTCCCTTATTCTGAGGTATATTTTCGTGCTAACATTAGAAATCCGGTTGCAGGGTGTGGTCATCACTGATAGCAAGCGAATGCAAGAGAGAGAGAGAGAGTATCGATCGACTGTGTCTCAGTGGCCTTGGGGGAAATTGGCGGGAAAGCAGCTTGCCTCACCCATACATTATACAACTCGCGGGCTATATCTCCAATTTTGACCATCCAAACGCTGTTTTCACTCGTTTTATTGTTGTTTCAGGTTAATACCTTTATAATCAACCCATAATAGGCACATATGGATAAGTATTAATGCTATTAATGGTACAATTAATATTTTAGTGACGGAAACATCTCAA
This sequence comes from Paralithodes platypus, assembly GCA_032716605.1. Lineage (NCBI taxonomy): Eukaryota > Metazoa > Arthropoda > Malacostraca > Decapoda > Lithodidae > Paralithodes > Paralithodes platypus. The sequence goes on along the minus strand of CM064534.1, from coordinate 19,736,891 downwards.
ATACATGCGCACAGGGAGAGGTGTCTAATTACCCCCATGCGCACTTCAGAGGTTAATAGCATAATGCACCGTTACTGAAGTTAAGTTAAAATAGGACTTCGGAGTCTATCAACCCTTCTGGATTATTAAGTCCAGAATAGCGTCAGGACTAGAGCCCCTTTTCGAGAACTCTAGTCCCTTGTTTTACTGAAGAGGTGTTCACTCTGTAGCGTATCCAGCAACTTTATTATATATTTGTATTTTAAAAGGGCAACTGCTATAAAACTTCAGAACAGTCCCTAGCCAAAACCTTTCCCCGGAGCTGACAGACCGACAAACGGACAGACATCAGAGGCTCAAAGTCTCATACTTGTTGTGAAAAATTACGGGACTAGATATGAGCTTCCTTCCAGCAACCACGCCGGTTTTATATCCCACCAAGATGGGGCAGGTTAGTGCCTCATAAATGCGTTTTAGATTTACAAGAATAATTTGTTAATTAAAAGTTAATTTATTTACTTATCCTCCAGATTATTTCATGAACTCTTAAACGATCTCCCGAGTTAAATTTGTGTTTATACTGTACTGTATATACACTTATACAGTGGTAAGGTATATTTGTGTTTATACTGTACTGTATATACACTTATACAGTGGTAAGGTATATTTGTGTTTATACTGTACTGTATATACACTTATACAGTGGTAAGGTATATTTGTGTTTATACTGTACTGTATATACACTTATACAGTGGTAAGGTATATTTCTTTACCACACAGAGATTCATATTCACTTAATCACGTAGTGTGTGTGTGTATTGACTTTAGGTTATACTATACATATGTAGTGCATACATATAGAAGCACAGTATACATATGGTCGTGAGAGATCAATAGTGTGTTGCTCCGAGTGCTAGAGTAAACTTATTTGAGTTGTATATTCGGAGGTGTACTGTATATGGAGGGGCTGGCGTTCATACTAGCCCTCATATTGCAACTGGCCAGGGGCTTAAGAATTGGGATAACTATTTGGGCTGAAACTGGAAGTACAGTAATAATTTAAGCTTCAATAAGGATTCCGACTGAGGATTAATAATTAGTATAGATCAAACTGTAATGAGCTGTTTGATGGATTCTGAAGATTATATCGGTCTCACACCTACTGTAGGTACCATATTATAATAGGACACTACACAGTATATTGATAGGAATTATTAAGCTACACATGTTGAAGTATTGGTTTTTTACCATATACACTTCTTTATTTTATGATATTTCTAATATATTAGTTAACGTAACTTAATTTCATTTTGATTATTCAAACATAGAGGGAGGTGTGGTGGAGTGGTCATGCCACTGGATTGGTAATCCAATGGACCCGGGTTAAAATCCCGATATGTCAATGGGAAGATATTATTGGGATTGAATTTGTGCTGTACCTAGTATCAGTGCATTACCACAAAGCCCACCGAAATGCCAAAAAAATACCCTCATTGTTCCCTGATTAAATAACACTGTATGAATATTCCCATATTCAAAATATGTTACAGGGGGACAATGCCTAGTGAGTTCACTTCTCAATAGGTGGCGTTCTGAGAGTGAAGGTCTGAGTCTGGAGGATGAGACATGAAGCACTTGAGTGAAGCAACCGGCCGCTTCAGAGATGTAGCTGCATCGAGCCATGATGGATGCTTCACATGTCTCATTCCCCAGACTGGAACAAGACCTCAAGGGCTTCACCGTGTTGAGCGGTGGAATGAACAGGCTCTCAGCCTATGCCCGAGAGGGAGTAGTTGGAATATAGAAGAAAACAAAATGAATAAATCATATCAAATAATATGTAGAACATGTCGGCTTTGTTAGTCCAATTGAGTCCTAAATATCTGAAATTATCAAACTACTTGGATTCTATAATCGCCGTCTCGTTTATATCATTATAAGATTTTACAGTACAAGGATTTATATAACAATACTAGAACGCTTTCATTATAAACATGAGAAAGTCAACGTTGCTTAGTAACACTCAGCGATTCAATCTTCACGGCTTAGTCTAATTTTAATTTTACTTTGCCACTGCATCATTATTGTTCCTCCAAATATTGTACAGATATTCCTGCCCACTGGTCAGAAAAACGAACACTTCGTAATGATAAAAAACAAAACTGTGGCCCTTAAATAGCGACTCCCAGTAATTTAATATTTGTGCCTCAAGCATTGGGTATTCTCAATACTGCTGGTTTGCATGGCGTCTTTATTTTGCCTCCAACAATTGCTCATAAATTACAGTACATGACTGAATACACTAATGTACAAATTCAGCCCAAAAATATACCCTCGACTATGACAAACGAATCTCCGAAATTATAATATTGGATAAATAACTAATGAGAAGATTGGGTTCAGCCTCAGATAGATTTGAACATTATATTTCAGTGTTGTTGTCCTAAAGTGTAAGTGCGTGTAAATGTGTTGGGCTTCAATCAAGGGTCTGGGGTTCTCGCAGAGAGGCTCCAGTCCTGACGTTATTCTTGACTTACAGTGTGCTGGCTTAATAATCCAATAGGGTTGATAGCCTCTGAAGTCCGGTTTTAACTAACTAACTAAGGGCGTCAATCAGATGAGAGTGAGTGGTGCCAACTGAATGAGCCACACAATCTCTGTAGGGTAACAAACTCGTTCCGGTAAATATTTCTCTCTCCAGTCCTTCATCTTCGTTTGGCCACGCGCTGCCCAATATGAATTCCGGCTCCTCCCTCTTCCTCTTACTTATATTTTCCTGAAGACGGGCCATATGATACTTAATATAATGATGATAATCTTCACTGTATTTTATTTTTAATTAGGTCGAAGTTGTGGGCTTACGTTCTGTTTACCTTACTTATATTAATTTATTTGTTAATACTCAATGTTTTTTACACATTTTGAGTCTTCTTGAAGTGCACTTATTTAACGTACAAAAAGTGGTTATAGCAGAAAGAGAGCCATTATTCAATTGTTCATTGCACCAAGGTCAGTGTACACAGTAACACAGGGATACAAATACATTGGGCAATATTTACAAAGTATTTTTACAAATTGGAAACACAGAATATAGATTATAGGAGTGTGCACATGAAAGCTGGAGTTATCTTTAAAACTTATTTAGTTCCTTAGTTTATTTGAAGTCATCGTTTGACTGTCCGTCTCTCTTTTATTGCCATGTTGCCTATCCCATTGTTTGTATGTCTACGCTCCCCCACCCCCATCTCTCTCTCTCTCTCAAGGTGATTTTCCACCACGTACGAAACGACATGAAGTCCCTCTCACCCTTCTATCTCGGAGTCGGTAGGGGAAGATAAAGCTAACCCAAGACTTCATGCTTTTAATGAAAACACGAGTGTTTACCAACTTATTATGTTGCACGAGAGAGAGAGAGAAAGAGAGGATGGGGAAGATACATATATTGCCTTTTCCTATTTATTGTCACACGGTTACAATATTTCTGTTAAGCTATTCACACTAGTTGTATGTGTTATATATGTGTATGAAGGAGACAAAAGACAAAGCTGCCTGTAGCAAGTGAATCCCCCCCCCCCCAAGTTTAAAGAATGATAGAGAGCCAAATTCAAGGTGCATTAAAGTAAAAATGACTGGACACACCGAACTCTAAGCAGTCTAAGTCATGTTATGAGGGAAAGACTTATAAAGTGGAAGAAAGACTGGGAAAGTTTGTTCACTCGTGGGCTAGAGAGTTAGGCAGACTACAAATGGGAATCTGATAAAAGGCAGGTACCACCCACTTTCAAAGGAGTACAAAGGAAATCAAGCAACAACAGGTCTAGTGGATGAGGTATACACTGACAAAGCTCTGAAGAACACAGATTTATGTAATAGTTGTAGGAGGAGGCTGTAGGCACCAACCGAACAGGGCGGTACTACCGGGGAATGCTACAGGTGGTTGATAAGGATAGATGACACTCCTGCTTCATCACCTGGCCTCCCTTGCTGATCCATACCGTGCTTCGGCAACCCCAGTCTGCCCTCCAAAACACCTTCTCTTCCTATCAATACATCATACCACAAACACATTACATAGTACACTAATTTTTTTAAATTAAATCAAATATATATATACTATATAATGAAATATATAAAACACATGAAGACAACAACACACCCAGCCTCCGGGTTAGTGGGAGGAGGGGGGGAGGGGGAGTGGAAGGAAAAATGACTCAATTGCTCGAACCCTAGAATTGACTCCTCAAAGTGCCAATGATTCCTACCTACTACTCTAGGTATTGATATCGGTAGCATTGGTGGCCTTTCCTGTAACGTCCTCTCTGTTCAATACCATCTCTCTTCTACCAAACCTGACTTACTTTTCCTCACCGAAACCCAGTTGCATGAGGTAACAGACAGCAAAACCTTCTCTGTATCCTATTATCTACATCCTCAATTCAAAGCCAAAGGTGGATGTTGTGTGTATGTATGCAACAATTTGACTTGCTCTCGTGTTATCAACTTGGCCTCTTCTGAATTATCAATTATGTGGCTTAAGCTATCTTGTCACTCTCACTAAATATATCTGTGCTGTTTATATCTCTCCTAATTCTACTGACTATCCATAATTATTTGACCATCTTACTTCTAAAGTCTAATTAAAGTGGAACACATTCTATCCATATTTCCCTTCTTTGACATTTCCATCTTAGGAGATTTCAATATTCACTATCACCAATGGTTTTCCACTCATTTCACTGACCAACCTGGTGATCAAGCCTACATCTTCTCTATCTTAAATTACCTAGAGTAGTTAGTTCCACACTCCACCCATATCTCGGACCGCCCTGGAGATCGGCCCAACATTCTTGACTTATTTCTAACCTCTAATCCTTCTGCTTACACCGAAAATGTTCTCCCTCCATTGGGCTCCTCTGATCATAACCTTATCTCTATCAACTGTCCTGTCTCTCCATTATGGCCTTCTGACCTCCCCAGTTGGCGGGGCTTGTGGCATTTTGGCGTTGCTGACTGTGAGGATCTTCGGCAGTACTTCTTTGATTTTTCACAAATAATTTTTGCTTCTGTGGCAGGGGACCCTCAGAGAGTGCCAAATACATTACTGATGTAATCCTATTCGGCGTGGAAGGATAGATCCCATTTTCCATTTCTCAGACTAACTCACAAAAATCTTGCTTTACTTACTCTTGTTCTACTGCTGCAAAAAGGAGGATGCGTTCAAACGGTACCATCGCCTTCAAACTCAAGAATGTCGTACTTTTTATATTTCTAACCAGAAACATGCCAAATCTGTCCTTCGATTTGCCAAAAACACTTTCATTAACAACAAATGTTCTGAACTTTCCAACTCTAGCTCTTCCCAAGCTTTTTGGCATTTAGCAAAAAAACTCTTCAGCAATTGTACTTCCTCGTCTTTCCCTACTCTTTTCCACTCTGATGGAACCACCATCACCTCTTCCTCTGACAAAGCTGAACTCTTAGCTCAAACTTTCGCTAAAAAATCCACCTAGGATGATTCCGGCGCTACTCCTCCCTCTCCCACACACTTATGGCTAATATCATAATCTTTTCTAAGAATGTACTCTCTGCCCTCTCTAAAAAGATGTACTATTCAAATGGTAATCCTCCTGTTGTACTCAAAACTGTTCTTCCGTGCCATCCCCCTGCTTAGGCAAACTCTGTCGTCTCTGTCTTTCCTTCTTGCTGGAAGTTTGCTCTCATTCAACCTGTCCCAAAAAAGTATCCGATTTCTTTCTTTAACTTCTGTGGTGGTAAAGGTGACTGGACATCTTGCCTGTATGGTTCGAATCCTAGCACTAGCCGTTATATTTGTCATCAAATAAACATCTTGTCATGCTTAGGGGAGCAAAACTTTGATTAAAAGACTGTCTGTCCCCCACCCGAGTTGAGGTTGGGAAGGAACACAGTTAGAAATATCAGATTCCTCCTTTTAACCTCCGTGGTGGTATAGGTGACTGGACCTCCTGCCTGTTTGGCTCGAATCCTAGCCCTAGCAATTATATATATATACATATATATATATATATATATTTTCTTTAATACATACGAGGTTGAAAGAAATGGCAATTTCTGCGTTGGAAATTTTATTATTCAAAGTTTCCAGGTCTCTGATGAGTTTTCGCTGGGTGGCAGGAAGTAGATGAAGGAGATGAGCAAAATTCATGGTGGTACAGGGTTACATTAACACCTTACGAGCGGCCTATGCGGTTTATTTATGTGTACCGCACAGCGGGGTGTTTTTAGCCAAAATAGGGCTGTTTACGTGATCATTTTCATGCCTAAATAAGACCCAGAACGTAAAACAAGTACCTATCCCTGAAAGGGCATAAACAGAGCTTTCGAATGACACCATAATGATCCTTGTATGATGGATAGTTTTCTTGCAATAACCGTGCAACGCGAGTGCAAAAAGCAGGTAATTCGGTACTTTCAGTACATAATTGAGTATGTAGCGAGTGAGAGAGGGAGGAGGGAGCTGAGATTTGTGTCAGTAGGTTCGCCGCGGTGGTCTGGAGCAGTCATACGCTCGCTAGTCTCCTGCCACCACTTGTCTCTCTCTCTCAGCCACATTACGTGCTGAAATTGCCACTCGAGTTATGTCGAGCGCCGCCACATAGTCCAGCTTTATTTAACTCGACTTATGTTGCTCGCCGCTAATTAAGGGTTAAAGTACATGATGATACAGGATATACGACGCGTTTCACTGGACAACCAGCATTATCAAGTAAGGAAGGAATGATATAAAAGGTAAACAGGAAGGGTATATATAGAGGGTGGAGGATCAGAGGAGGCGGAAAACAGGGGGCAAAAGTCTGCTATTGGTGGAAGGGAAAACTAGGAGAGAAAAAGGGGGGTAACCGCTTCACGCATGCGCACTGGATGCGGGATGGTGGTCGATAGGGGGGGTCGAAGCTGATTGGCTGCGTGTCGAGGGGCGTGGCCTAAGTTGTGTGGCGCCTGCAGAAGACGAAGCTGAAGGAGGTAGCGCGGGGGGCTGCGTCAAGGGCACCGGGGGGCGAGGAGGGGTGTTAGGTCCTGTAGGGTAGTGCCTTTTGGCAGAAGGAAGGATCTGAAGGTCCAGAGTTTGGTTGTTGATGTTGGGATGTAAGGTTTGGATATATAAAGCTTCGAGAATAGGTAATCTCCTTGGGTCACTTTCTTTATCGAGTATGGTGGTGTGTTTCTCTAACTCGTTGCGTGTGAGGTGAGGGTGGTTAGGGGTGAGATAGTGGTCTTTGATGGCTCCAGCCTGAAGGTGAAGAGTTAACCGACGTGAAAGACGAGTCTGCGTCATACCAATATAGGAATGAGGTCCACAGTCCTCATAATTACAGGTATGTTGGTAAATGACGTGATCGTCGGTCATCGGGCTATTTATCTTGGTGGAGGCTGGTTTGTTGCGGAGAACGAGGTTGGAGATCTTGGGGGATTTGTAATAAATTATTAATTTGATTTTGTTTTCCGGGTTGGTTGGGTGGACATGCTTGGAGATTATTTCTTTTAAGACGGCCTCGTCATTTTTGTGTTCAGAGGACATGTAATTGCGGTAGAAGATCTTAATTTCATTGGGGGGGTCAATGTTGGGAGGGCTTTGGGTATACCATTTTTCAAGATGGTGGTTGATGGTGCTGGAGATGTCGGAGTTGGAGTATCCGTTATTTATTAAAACTTGGGATAGTCTTTCTAGTTCCTGGTGGGTGTCGGCCCAGGTAGAGCAGTGCGTGAGGGCTCTCCTAACATAGGCGGAGATGGAGGATAGAACATAACGGCGGGGGCATTCACTATCACCGTTGAGGCATTGTCCTGTGTTAGTTGGTTTAATGTAGACGGTGGTTTTGAACCCATGGTCGTTCAGAGCTACGAGGATGTCGAGGAAGGGGAGTTGTCCATTGTTAGATTTTTCAAAGGTGAAGTTAAGTCCGGAGGAGGTCATGAAGCGACGCTGGAGTTCCTGTAGTTCGTGGAGGTCCTTGATTTGCACGAAGATGTCATCCACGTATCTACAGTAGACGGCGGGTCGTTGGGCAGCCAGGAGCTCTTCCTCGATGGTACCCATGAAAAAGTTCGCAAAAAGAACTCCTAGGGGGCTGCCCATCGCCACACCGTCTATCTGCTTGTACATGTTGCCCCGGGGGCAAAGGAAGGGGGCCTCCTTGGTACATAGCTCCAGTAGTGTTTTCAGGGCCTTCTCCGGGATGTCCAGTGTAGGAGTATCAGGGCAATGATAAATTCGACGTAGAATCATGTCAATGGTCCTATCCACTGGCACGTTGGTGAACAGGCTTTCTACGTCGAGAGAGGCGATTGTGTGGTTGTTGTTACGGGGGGCGTCTCGTAAAATTTCCAAGAAATCGTGGGCTGAGTTAAGGTTGAATTGGCTGGGCACGTAGGGGGTGAGGAGGTTGTTCAGGGCCTTGGCGATCTGGTAGGTGGCAGTGGGGATCTGGGAGATGATGGGGCGGAGGGGGTTCCCAGGTTTGTGTGTTTTGATGGTTCCGTACGCATAACCAGGGGTGTATTCTCCGACGAGTTTTTTAAGGTGGATCCCTCCTTGTTTGGCGTTGATGGCGGTGATGGTGGTGTTGGCAATACGTTTGATTTCGTCGGTTGGGTTGCGGGTGATCTTTTTAAATTTAGTGTTGTCACTTAAGATGACGTCCATTTTTCTAAGATATTCCTCCTTGTTATGGATCACGAGGCAGGAGGCTTTATCCGCACGACGGATGATGATGTTGGGGTTGTCTCTTAATAGTTTGGCAGCTTGGAAGTGTTGTTTGTTGAGTATTTTGCTATGGTGAGTTCCTCTGGTTTTGGCGGCTTCAGCGAGGAGAGTAGGTTGTAGGGCGGGAGTAGTGGTGACCTTGCCATCCTTCTTGAGTCGTAGGATGTCGTCCAGGAGGATTTCCGTTTCTAGGCGTTCCTATATTGGTATGACGCAGACTCGTCTTTCACGTCGGTTAACTCTTCACCTTCAGGCTGGAGCCATCAAAGACCACTATCTCACCCCTAACCACCCTCACCTCACACGCAACGAGTTAGAGAAACACACCACCATACTCGATAAAGAAAGTGACCCAAGGAGATTACCTATTCTCGAAGCTTTATATATCCAAGCCTTACATCCCAACATCAACAACCAAACTCTGGACCTTCAGATCCTTCCTTCTGCCAAAAGGCACTACCCTACAGGACCTAACACCCCTCCTCGCCCCCCGGTGCCCTTGACGCAGCCCCCCGCGCTACCTCCTTCAGCTTCGTCTTCTGCAGGCGCCACACAACTTAGGCCACGCCCCTCGACACGCAGCCAATCAGCTTCGACCCCACCTATCGACCACCATCCCGCATCCAGTGCGCATGCGTGAAGCGGTTACCCCCTTTTTCTCTCCTAGTTTTCCCTTCCACCAATAGCATACTTTTGCCCCCTGTTTTCCTCCTCCTCTGATCCTCCACCCTCTATATATACCCTTCCTGTTTACCTTTTATATCATTCCTTCCTTACTTGATAATGCTGGTTGTCCAGTGAAACGCGTCGTATATCCTGTATCATCATGTACTTTAATGTAACCCTGTACCACCATGAATTTTGCTCATCTCCTTCATCTACTTCCTGCCACCCAGCGAAAACTCATCAGAGACCTGGAAACTTTGAATAATAAAATTTCCAACGCAGAAATTGCCATTTCTTTCAACCTCGTATGTATTAAAGAAAATTTATTACCTGGCTTTACCAACATATATATATATATATATATATATATATATATATATATATATATATATATAATGTATATATATATATACAGTATATATAACTGCTAGGGTTAGGATTCTTCAAAAACCGTATCCACAAGTATACATGGCATAGACTTGTGAGGGAAGAGATTGTAGACAGGTAATTAATAGATTGGGTGTTGGTGACAAGGGAAAGATTGTGTAGACTGTTGGATATGAATGTGCTGAGAATATGTCTGATCATTACCTGGTGGAGGAAAAGCAGATAGTGAGTAGTTACAGGAGAATGCAAGACAAGTGTGAAGTAAGAGAGGTAATAAAAGTTAGTGAGGAGTTAGAGAAAAGTACAAAAGAGAGGGAGTACCAGGAGAGGCTAAATGAAAAATGGGTGGAAGTGTGAGAGATGGAAGAGTGATAATAGATTGGCTGGTGGGACTATTCAATGCTTACTGTGTTGTGTCAATGGTACCATTAGAATGAAGGATTGCATGTATTGTGCATTTGTACAAGGGGAAGGGAGACCGGCAGGAGTGTTCAAGTTATAGAGGTATTACTCAATTATCAGTTGTTGGAAAGCTGTATGGCAGGGTGTTGATAGAGAGGATAATAATGGGTTCAGAAGGTGAAATAGGAGAAGAACAGTGCAGTTTTAGGAGGGGAAGAGGATGTGTCAATCACATTCTTGCAGTATGATAGCTATTCAAGAAGTATTTAGAGGAAAAAAAGGAGCTATTTCAAGCTTTTATGGATTTGGAAAAACACATATGATCGTGTGGATCGAGAAACAATGTGGAAGGTGCTAAGTATTTATGAAATTGGGAGGAAATTTGTTAAGAGCAGTCAAGCGTTTTTTATGAATAGAACGGAGCGTGCGTTAGACTAGGAAATTAGTCGAGTGAATAGTTTAGTTTGAGGTAAATGTAGGTCTGTGACAGGGTTGTGTTTAACGTATATATGGATGGTGTGATAAGGGAGGTTACAATGAGAACTATAGGTAGAGGATTGGGTTCAAAATGGTGGAGATTTTGAGTTGAATCAGCTGTTGTTTGCTCATGACACAGCATTGGTGGCAACGGTATAACATTTTGTATGAAGAAAGCAGAACGTAATTGCTAAATATGAAAATGAATAATGAAACATGAGAAATGCCTTGGATAGTATACTCTAGCGAATTACGCTTTGTTGCTTGGATTATAGTTCTTCGAGCAATTCTACTGTTAATAATACATGTCCATTCCTGTTAAGGCGTTTGTACATGAATGAGGCTTTACACATTTAACCCTTGTTTGGCGGGGGTGGACTTAAGTCGGGCTAGAGAAGAAAGGACTATGTGGCGGGGACCGACTTAAGTCCGTGTGCAATTTTGGAGCAATAATGGCTCTGAGAGAGAGACGAGTGGGTGGAGGAGCGTAGGTCGGCTCATGACCGCTCGGCACGGGTCCCGCGCGACTACTGATGTTTACTCCACACACATCCACCCTCCGTCCCTCACTACACAGGGTATTATGTCAAGAAATTACCGTATTTTAGAGATTTTTTCTTCATCATTATTGTTCCTCCAAATATTGTACAGATATTCCTGCCCACTGGTCAGGAAAACGAACACTTTGTAATGATAAAAAACAAAACTGTGGCCCTTAAATAGCAACTCCCAGTAATTTAATATTTGTGCCTCAAACATTGGGTATTCTCAATACTGCTGGTTTGCTTGGCGTCTTTATTTTGCCTCCAACAATTGCTCATAAATTACAGTACATGACTGAATACACTAATGTACAAATTCAGCCCAAAAATATACCCTCGACTATGACAAACGAATCTCCGAAATTATAATATTGGATAAATAACTAATGAGAAGATTGGGTTCAGCCTCAGATAGATTTGAACATTATATTTCAGTGTTGTTGTCCTAAAGTGTACAGTAAGTGCGTGTAAATGTGTTGGGTGTCAATCAAGGGTCTGGGGTTCTCGCAGAGAGGCTCCAGTCCTGACGTTATTCTTGACTTACAGTGTGCTGGCTTAATAATCCAATAGGGTTGATAGCCTCTGAAGTCCTGTTTTAACTAACTAACTAAGGGCGTCAATCAAATGAGAGTGAGTGGTGCCAACTGAATGAGCCACACCATCTCTGTAGGGTAACAAACTCGTTCCGGTAAATATTTCTCTCTCCAGTCCTTCATCTTCGTTTGGCCACGCGCTGCCCATTATGAATTCCGGCTCCTCCCTCTTCCTCTTACTTATATTTTCCTGAAGACGGGCCATATGATACTTAATATAATGATGATAATCTTCACTGTATTTTTAATTAGGTCGAAGTTGTGGGCTTACGTTCTGTTTACCTTACTTATATAAATTAATTTGTTAATACTCTGTATTTTGTACACATTTTGAGTTTTCTTAAGTGCACTTATTAGTTACTTAGTATATTTGAAGTCATCGTTTCACTGTCCGTCTCTCTTTTATTGTCATGTTGCCTACCCAATTGTTTGTATGTCTGCGCATCTCCCCCCCCCCCTCTCTCTCTCTATATATATATATATATATATAGGGGTTATAATATCAGAACACCTATAATCCTCAGAGCAATGTGCGGCTTTAAGTTTGTATAATGGTCGCAAAATATATATACCGGGTATATAATATATATAATATATATATATATATATATATATATATATATATTATATTTTGAGACCATTATACAAACTTAAAGCTGTATTATTTATAAATGTTGCTGATTAAGCAATGTTTAGCTCTGCCGCTAAGCCTCTTGTAGTGAAGCAGTTAGGTAGAATAATTGTGCATTTCTTGATAAGGGTATCAAAATGGGCACACACAATATTTAACACAGTACAATCAAATTTAGATATGGAGCCATCATAGCCTAAATTGGATTTTGCAGTCCATTTTCAATTAATTTCCATTAGAGTTCTGAAACACTAATATTTGTCCCAAAATGTATACCATGGTAGAGATGTCGAACTAGTCTCAAATGACTCGTCTGGGCAAGGGAAAAAACTTATATTCAGAGAATGTTTGGCTAATGTTGACCGTTTGACTTGTACTGGTCCTTGTAGTTTATCATCGTGCTACAAATTGGTAAAACATTTTGCCAATTTCCACTAACTTGTTGAACTACAGGGACCAGTACAAATCAAATGGTTAACTTTCCATAAACATTGTCCTAACATGTATTGTTTACCTTGTCCAGACGAGTCATTTGAAACTAGTTTGCATTTCTACCACAGTATACAGTTTGAGGTAAATATCTGTGTTTCAGTACTCTAATGAAGATTAATTGAAATGGGGCTCCCAAAGCCAAAATAGGCTTAACCATAGACTACAGTAGATCTGGACTTGACAAAAAAGTGAAACTTTGCAGTTTTTTGTGTTTGTAATAGTGGTAAGTGTGAGTATTCTATTGTTGGGGGTAACTAGAGAGGTAGGGGGTACCACTGGGTGTTTGACTATGGGGGAGTGGGGAAGCGGTTTGTATGTATGGGTGAGTGTGTATGTGTATGTGCTTAGTGTTATGACCGGCACTACGAAATAAACAAGGGCACTTAATAATGGACTAGAAGATAGGCTATATCTGCAACAACGGTACGCTAATTCCAAACCCTCAAACTATTACGCCGGTGAACAAAACACTTAAACCCTCCAGAGTTAATCTACTGGATAACGGGGTATCAATTAACTGGGTTTTAGTGCACTTCTAAAAAGACTTTCCGGTGACGGCAAAGCCTACTCACAACAGGAGTACTTTACGTTAATAAAATGCTCTCAATTAATAACAATGCTTAAATAAACTATAACAAGATTTAATAAAGGAGTATATGCTTACGTTAACTTTAGTGTGAGTCTGTACTCAACACTAAACTCTTCAATGCTCTATGAAAATACTGGAAGTCTAGTCCTACAGCAAACAGGTATGGAATCGTCTAAAAACATCTGATGCTCTAAGATGCTCGTCAAATATAGAACAGAAATAATGCAGGGGCAGGACACCAAAGCGTGTATCTTAAATACACCAACAAGTAGGATACATATATATATAACAAGGGAGTGCAACAACTCTGTGACAGCACTAATAATAGCCACTCAAAACAGTACTTCCTTAGCCAAAGTAACAGCCATACTGGGTTGTGCACCAAGCATCAACCTAGGCTAAAATAATACGTGAATAATTCCTAAAGTATACACAGTTAAAGTTAATAAACACAATGCTGTCTTTATTACTAATAAAGTCTAGCAGTGGCATAAAAGGTATCAGGAGGCTAGGCAGAGCGCAAGCATGCTCGTAGCCTACTGTCTCCCCTTGAACAGATTTCCCTTATGTTACGTTAAGTGACTAGGAGGCTCTCTTGGTAAGTCCAGATCTCAAGTATCTGGTCTTACCCTGGCGCTCCACAAAGGTCAACAAAATGAGGTAGCAAGTATACAAGTAAGAGTAGGCAAAAGCCCTTCGCTTGTATACTGCTACACTCGCAAAGGAAAAATATGCACAAGGGTTACAGGCTACCTAGCTTCGTCGAAGTCGTACAGGCCCTGACTTGCCATGTACATAACTCAGACAATGACCAAAGATACCCTCCACTGTCTAGCATTAAATAGTAACAAAGAACATCTCAATAATTAGAAGCACCCAATGATCATATGACTCATGTAACTATGACTAATAATCCCTAAAGCTAGTGCAAAACATATATGTGAGAACTGGTGCTGGTAATACGACTGGCCGACTATGGAAGTCGTATGCAGAACCAGAAGGGATAAGTAATTGAATAAAGATGAAAATTATTGGAAAAGAAGAAGTTCAGAGAGAGAAACAGTAGTACAGGGGGTTAGATTGGGGACAGATTGCAAGGGACGACTAGGACCAAGCAAACCATGACAAGCTCTAAGGAGACACGCGGGCAGGAGCCCCCCAGCACCAACACTAGGACAGCAGCACCCAATCACAGAGCACTACGTCATGAAGAGCAAGCGTCATATGACGCGCCAGGCCCGCCGGCCAATCAAGAGCGTGGGAACCCCCGCCCGAGCGAGGAAGGCACACGTACATCCACACGCACATAATACCACCACGCTGCCTTCTTCGTTCTCTCTCTCCTTAACTTCACACTACATATCTTATACTTTATCACTGATATAAAATACTTCCAAGTGTCACAGACAAGAATAAAGACCACCACTGATCTGGCTGTGACAACATGAATACTAAGAAAGAAAGAACATCGTTCTACGATTATTATAGCCCATTTCACTGCCCTGGCGAGCGCTAGCGAGCACGAGCACATTCTGGCAAGCTGGTCAGCGTAACATTAGTGATTGTAAGTGGGAATTCTGTATGGCTGAGATAAAATTGATAGTGTTGGTGGTAATGATCGAAGCGGGTGGTTCAATTGGGTGTGTAACCCATGGGGGAGTGGGGAGGCGGTTTGTGTGTGTGTGTGTGGTAGAGTTGTATTTGAGTAATGTAAGGTTGGTTCACTTCGAAATGTTATTGTAAAGGGGTAACAGGCGAGATGAGTTGTTGAGGGGGGGGGGGGGATATTCTTAGTGGGTTGAAAGGTAGATATGAGTGTACATGCGTCTTTGTGTGCGTGTGTTTATTATTCTCTTAACACTCCCGTATGATAGTAATTCCCGGAATCTTTGCTGTGCTCATCTTTTTTATTCAAAAGCTTATTTAGTATTGATGTATGTAGTTGTAATACACACTTCATCACCAGTTCAAAGATATAGGTCAGAATGGCAGATGCTTCATCATTACCCAATATGTTACACTTGTAAACTACTAATAAATTAACTATGCATTACAAACATATTACCAACAACATCAAAATATGCCTTATTTCCCTAATTCAAGAAACTGGCAGAGGTAGAGCTGTCACCATAAATCCAGTACCATCTGGTCGAATCTTTGAATCCTTAAAACCAAGTTCAGAAGCATTTTGTCAGTGTTCGGACTAGTGCACGGTTTACATTAACTCGGGCTAGGACGATGCTCCAAGTTTTTACTTTAAATGCTCTATCTCAAAAATGGCTTATTAGTTTTTAATTTTACTATAGAATAAAGTGAGTTTGTTTATTTATTTGGAATTCATTCACAAATATTGTCGGTGGAGTTCAAATACATACTGTATACGTGATATTCCAGCTAACACACCCTGTCCTCCCATAACTCCCTTCCACCCAATCCCACCTCTCACTTCCAGCCTCTAAACTCATTCGTAATTCGCTTATATGTCGCATATTTGGTCTATATGCGGCATATTCCTTGGTATATGGGTGGCCTACATACGTACACGTACTTTTTATAGCATGACAGTGCTAAAAATACAATATATAGCCAACACACCCTGTACTCCCCTTCATACCTTCCCGCCCAAACTCTCTCACCTCCGTTCCCGCCTCAAAACTCATTCATAATTCGCTTATATGTCGCATATTTGGTCTATATGCGGCATATTCCTTGGTATATGGGTGGCCTACATATGTACATATACATACACATATGTACACATACTCTACATAGCATAAAAGTGCTCAAAATAGGATAAATACGAGATATTACGCCCTAACCCGCCTCCCCTCCCTCTCCTCCTACCCCCTGGGCACGCGGATATTCACCCGGGTAATCTTGCCGCGCGATGACAATCTGGCCGCGCGATGCCATTCGCTCCACTTTTTTCAACTACGGACCACCCTCCCCCCCCCCAAGACATTTTTTTTGGGGTCAAATATAAATGGCTCGATGCGTGTGAACATTCCCTACACGCTGATGTACTTTTCATCGATATTTGCAAGGGTCGCCCAAATCGTCATACCTCCGCACAGGGGTAGCTGTATACTACATGGGGTGCGCACGTGTTAAGGCTCATCCACACGAAGCCCAAAACATTGCACAAAACATGACGGGTAGCATGCCTTGAACATGCTCTATACATGCACCTGAACAAGACCCAAACATGATGGTAAACCTGCCGTCCAGTTTAAGTTCATAATGCTACAAACACACAGCCATGAAACGTCCAGACTACAGTGTCTCGAAACATGTTTGGGGGTTTGAACGTCCAAACGAGAGATGTCGAACATGTATGCGAACATGGCCAAAGCAATGTTTGAACATGCCTCAATACATGTCTCCCTACCGTGTGGCCGAGCCCTTAGGTTAACAAGCACACAAGGATATAGCGACCCCTGATGAAAATATATCACGAAGTTGTGATATGACATAATTCGAGCATAATTGAGGAAACTAAATCCTATTAATACCATAGCAATTTATTAATGTATTTATTCATTTTTCTGGGAAACATTAGCCGAATGTTATCCTTCAATATATTTGTTGTTCATTAAACTCATACTGTCTCTTCCTAAGCTAAAAGCATCGTCTAACAAACTCAACATAATCAAATAAGCTTTTAAATATATAAATAATATATAAATACACGTCATTATACGGAACGAGTTAACCAATGTCTTAATGATGCCATATTTCAATTAGCTGGTATTCGCGCACATTGGAGATATATATTGGATCAATATTTGTTGATGTAATCTTTAAAATATCTTTCGTAGAGAAATGCGCTTCATTAGGGATGTCCTTCTCATTGTTAATGTTGTTTATGTTGGATAATATAATGTAGATTCCTAAGCCTCACATAATTATGACAGTGCTGGACAATCAGCTGTGGGCAATGAATGCCAGTAATTGTATATTATTCTACACAATTTTGCAGGACTTATTATAAAAAACAAAAAAACAAATGTATAACACTATAATATTCGGTTGATAAGAGGAGATGGGTCGTTTTTCTAGATCCACTTCTCCCTCATGTTTACCACCATAGTTTTCAGATTTTAAGATTTTTGCTCCATTAGTTTGTATATTTTAAGACCGGTCGCCCCATTTCCTTGTCAATATCAAGACCCTTTCTTGCTATTTATGTGTCGATATGTGTTATCCTGATAAACGATAGTGACACTGTAGTTTTGGAAAAAATTACAAAATATTCTAGAAGGGGGATCTAATGGATTCCTTTTTCTGTTTGATGGAGGTCTAGGGGGAACACTAGATAAAAATTACCAAAACAAAAGTTAACCATCCCACTTAAATGTAGCCCCAGCTTCTAGATGGAATATTTAAAGATTTGTTTTCGATTTAAAATACACATTGTACAGATCATTAAATACATTTTAGTATAGCAACATAATTGAGGGGTCCAAATGCATTATTCATATAAACATGATTATACTCAGAGCCTTATAGTGAAATACGCTGAATTATCCCGCAAAACTAATGCAACATTGAGAGTAACTCGAGGCATGTTAATATGAAATACGATTCAATAAGAAGAAATGCATATTATGAAAGACAGAAACATATATAGCGCCGTTCACTAACACTTAATGTAAATACAGTATACGTATTTCTTGTCCGATCGCCCTTTAACCCGTGCAGTACCGGTGATATTGTGTTCATTATATTCTGGCAAATGTAAGGCAATTGCATTCAGAACAATTTGTGAAATTGTGCTTATCTGAAATTCGGAACTAGAGTCGAGTGTATTAATTCATTTTTCCATTCTAGATTTAATCTTATTTTATCATGGTCACTATGACCAAGACTTTCTCCGATAACTACATTACTAATTAGATTGTCTTTATTAATAAAAACTTAAACAAGTATATTAGTCCTTCTAGTTGGCTCAGTTACATGTTGGATCAAGAAACAGTAGATTAAAACTAGCTCATATAGGCATATCATCTGTTAATTCGCTATTGTTATTGCTACCTTCAGTATTTCTGGCATAATTACAATCCTGAGCCTGAAATATCATTCTAGTCCTATCTGACGAACCGGTACGACAATTAACCCTATCAAGTCACTTTATCTTATATTTTCAGGCTATAAATTTAGCGAAACCCTGTGACCAACCTATCTATTGACCTAGCTAAATTTGCCACCCCTAGCCTAGAAAGATGAACCCGTCCTGTGCATACAATTGGTTCTTACCATAGAATCATTGCAGTAATTTTCCAGCCGACAATTTATATCTAATTGCCCTAGAAGACCATTCCTTCCTGACCCCTCTCCTTGGCAAGATACTGTGTACCACAGGTATGCCTCCCTTTCTCCTAACTTTATCTAACACCTCCCTGTATTGCCGAAGCAGTTCGTCGGTCCTACCTTTACATACTGTACATCATTGCTCCCTGTAGTGAGACAGATAATGGGGCTTTCTTCAATATCTTTCATAATGTCATCTACTTGTTTAACACCTTCCCAACCCCGGCACCAGGCAGACCGACAAGCTTCCTAACATTAGTACAGGTAGACCTACCTAGGTATCTCACCAAGGAGTCGCCAACAATTGAGAATGACTTACCTTTCCTTGTCGATGGCATGGTGGCAGCTGCGGCAGAGGTAGGCACTCCTGGCGCAGCAGCAGTTCTAGTTCTAGGTACTGCTAGGGCAGCAGCAGTTGTAGGTGCTCCTGGGGGTGTAGCAGTTCCAGCGTTTCCTGAAGTAGGGCGACAGGTGCTCTTTCAAACCCACCCTTGTCCTGACTAGCCTGACCTTCACAATCGTCTTGCAAGGAAGCGAGTATGTTACTCACTCTCACTCACCCTAGGGATCGGTACTAGGACCAATTATCTTTCTAATTTACATCAACGACATAGTTGAGGGTCTCACCTGTACAATCTCAAAGTTTTCTGACGATACGAAAATTGCAAATAGCGTACTCTCAAAAGAACAAGTTGACGATATGCAACACAATCTAGATAAGTTGTCATGTTGGGCCCTAAGTTGGCAAATGAGTTTCAATGCGGATAAATGTAAAGTACTACATATCGGATACCGAAATGAAAAAGCAAACTTTTCGATGAATGGCACTCAGCTTAAGATTGTAGACAGAGAAACCGATCTGCGAGTAACAATATCGAATAACCTAAAAACCGAGTCAGCAGTGTTCAGAAGTTGTTAAGAAGGCAAACTAAATAATTGGCTTTATAGGCAGGTCATTTGAGCATAAATCCAAAGAAGATATCCTAACTTTTTGGAATTCCTTAGTCCGCCCTCTTCTGGAATACTGCGTTCAATCCTGGTGCCCTTATTACCAAAAAGATATAAACAAGCTAGAACGAGTTCAACGTAGAGGTACCAAAATTATACCTAGCTTAAAGAACAAACCATGCGAGGAGCGTTTTAGGGAATTAAATCTATTTCCTTTAACCCAGGGTAGATTAAGAGGCGACTTAATTCAAGTGTTCGGAATCATCAAAGGCATCAACAATATGAACTGTAGTAAGTACTTCACTATCGACCAATCTAATTACACACGGGGAAACGGTTGCAAAATTATTGGTAAATCTTTTAACTCACACGAATCTAAGAATGTCTTCTTCAATCGAGTTGTCAACCTGTGGAATGGGCTTCCCCAAAGACTTTATAGACTGCAGCACAGTTGATTCTTTTTTACTTCGCATAGACAAATATATTACATCAAACCCGCGACTGACTGCGTTTGTAAATTAATAACTTTATTTTTGTTCTCCCCTCAAATTAATCAAGGACTATTAGGCCAGGAAATAAGCACCAAAAAAGTGCCGAGGTTGAACAGAAATGTTAACAAAGCAATTTTACCTGAAATGGGTTCTTTGGAGGTATCTCTAGCCACACAAAAAAGTCCACTCGAATCCACCCATGGCAAATACTCGTTTTCACTGAAAATCCTAGATGCCCGCCGCCGCGGAAGGTAAAATATTGAAATAGGCATAACTTTGCTGAAAATCAACATAGAAACACAAATAAAGTGTCTAATCCTACTAATTTTGAGGTGCTCTTTCACTTGGAAATATTTTCAAGGTCATATAAGGTGGCATTCATGGTCAAACGTCAAAATCAACGTAATTTTTTGTATAATATTGAAGGAAAATGTGAAAATTATATGATCCTCTGAACATATCTGTGCGACTATTACACCAGTATGATTGAGAAATGTATATACGTGTATGCAACGCATTTAGTAATACTTTTTTCTTTTATTTCCAGATCTGAGATTGTGATGGCATCCCCCAAGACAGATGCGGCGTGTTTAATTTGTAGAGACACTATTTCATTTAAGAACGATGAATATTCCAGCGTTGGACGCAAAGGCCTCACTTCCATTAATAAATTCACCCATAGACACAATGAACTATATCCAACGAACCCCATCCCAATATATAAATTTGATGAAAATGGAAAGCAATATGTCCACACATCATGTTGCAAAAGTCACACAAACAGCCGACGATATGAGCAGATCGGTAAACGCCAACATGTCGATGAAACTGGTCCTACCTCACACAAACTGCGATGTGATACTAAAAAATTCTCATTTCACACTGACTGCTATCTCTGTGGGATGCATGTTGATCAGGAGAAGGCCAGAAAGTATCCCACCAATGTTGAATATGAATTCAGCCATGTTATGCTCCTCACTGTGTCAGAGACAATCTTGCAAAGATGTAATGAACGTCGCGAAACTCATCCAGACTCTTGGGCTGATGCAGTTGCACATCGACTTGCATGTATTAATGATTTACCAGCAGAGGAGGCCATTTACCACCGCAGATGTTTCCAATATTACATGTCTCCACGAAATCTTACACTTGACATGTTATCTACAAACAAAGATGGAGCACCACCTCGGAAACGAGGACGTCCTTCTGGTACCATCGATGAAATTAAGAGATCGTCTTTCATGCACGTTATTGAATATCTGGAAAACAATGATGATGAAACTGTCACTCTAGATGAACTCTATGAAATCATGGAAAGCCATGCAACCAGTGGAGAGGTTTATTCCAAAAAGTCTTTGCAAAGGCAACTCTATGCACATTATGGGAACAGAGTATCGATAACTTCAACGAAAAAGAAACCACTGATTGTCACACTCACATCTAATGTGAAACAGTTGATTCAGGATGCGCACTCAAAAATGAAGGACAACCCCGATGACATGGATTCGTTGATCAAAGTTGTCGGCACCTATATCAGGAATGAAATAAAGAATGCCGAAAAACACAACAATGTATATCCAGACGCCTCTGATATAAAATCGCTCGAACACAATCTCTCCACTTTGACCCCTGCCCTGTCTCTACTGTTACAGACAATCATCAAGAGCAAAAGAGCAGACCTTCAATGTGCATCTATTGGCCAAGCCATAATGAGCTCCACTTGTCCAAGAGCATTCCTCTGTCCTCTGCAAGTTGGTCTGTGTGTAACTTTGGACCAGAAATATGGACATCGTGACTTGATAGACTTACTCTTCAGCTTTGGTTTCTGCTCTTCATATTCAGAATCATCACTCTACAAGAAAAACGCTGCTCTCACCCAAGGAGTAGACATTAAAGATCTCACTGCGGATGCTTTGCTGCACTTCATTGCCGACAATGTTGATCACAATGCAAAGACATTGGATGGTGAAAATGTCATTCACATGATGGGTCAGATGGGAGCAATCACACCAGTTTGTTCAACTTCCAGACCAATTCCCAGGAACCAGGTGCCATTCGATGACATAAAAAAATATTGGCAAACATTCAATCGTATTTCAAAGAGACCCAAAGTCAGCATTGAAGAGTATCAAGTATGAAACTATTCGCCCATATACCCAGGACATGCAGAGCCTCAAGTTAGACATAATGTGGCAGGTATCGATGCATCTCTCTCAACCTCGGCCTTTGTGGTCTGGATACATGCAATCCCTTCATATGCAAATGGCCAACCCAGGGAAGAGTACACAACTCTTCTTACCAATGATTGACATGTCACCAAGTAGCCCAACATGTGTTCGGTCAACGCTGGAGTACATGAGCGACTTAGCTGAAAAGCAGAATTGTACTCCCATCATCACCTTCGATCAGCAATTATACTGGATAGCTCTGATGGTTATCGAGGATCAACCCACATCAAGTTGTTTGCGAAAGATTGTCCTGTTACTTGGCGGATTCCACACAGAGATGAGCATGCTTGGAGCCATTGGAGTTATCATGGCAGGTTCTGGTTTGAAGGAAATGCTGGCACAGGTCTATGCCGAGGGTTCAGTTGACAAGATGTTGAGTGGAAAGGCAGTGGCCCGTGTAGTGCGAGGTCATCTTCTCATTGACAGTGCTCTGAATATAATAACTACATCAGAAGCCCTTCACCTGCCTCTTCCGGATTTGAAAGGTACGGACTACTCTACGTCGACACCCATGCTCGAGACAAGCAGCGAAAACCAGCCTTCAACCTCCAAACAAAGAATGAGAAGAAGCAGCCCCAACGAACCGAGAAAGTCCCATGAATCTGACTACCCTGGAACCTCTCAAACATCAGATAGCTCGGTACAAACTGGAAACTTGCCCAATTCTAGCACCTCCAACCAACCCCAAGAACCACAGAGTCAAAGGACTCTACTCAGGCAGGATCTTCTCAAACGTTTGATTCAACCAATCAGTCTGGTATTTCCCATCAGGCTGGTGATGATGTCCTGCCTGGAATCTCGCCACAGTCACAGGTTGGAGACCATCCTCAAGCTGATATGCTTTCTGATATCTCTCAGCTTGTCAAAGACGTTCAAGACGGAAGCATGACTCTGGATGATGCACTACAGAGCGATGCATTGAGCAACATCCACACTGCTCTTGAAGATTGGCGTGCATCACTGCAAAGCTATAGCACTGCAAGATTGTGGATACAATACCAAAATATGGTATCCATTCTTAGGTCCTTCATTCGTTCTGCTCGTATAGGTTGCTGGCCTCTGTATTTGCAGTCTCTGCGTGAAATGCACCTTTGTCTTGCTGCTGCCGGTCACAACAACTATACGAAGTCTTTGGCTTTGTTCATCCCAAGAATGATTGACCTGGAACAAACCCATCCAGATGTATATAGGGCATTTATGAATGGCCTCTTTCCAGTCAGAAGAAGTGACGGTGCGTGGTCAGGAATTTTCAGACCTCTTCATAGAGCAAGTTCTGGTGGCCAGCATCAAATCAACTGGCGGCTTAACCCAAGGGCGTGGATTCAGTGACAGCACTCGACTTCTCTTCCTGCTCTCAAGGATGAAGGACATCGTCGCAGGATGGGGAATGATATAGATGCTACAGTGTTGGTTTCACCAGAAGTGCATGTAACCATGACCAAGAAGAGCTTTCTTGCCAATCCTTCCAACAAGCAAGCATTCATCAATCTACTTGCAGAGCAAATGACCAAAGCGGATATCGCCGTTGAACATGCAAAAGGTGATGCTGACTACAAGATATGTATGTCAGCATGTCTTCACGCCAAAGAGAAGCCAACAGCTGTTGTCGCAGAGGATTCTGATGTGTTCTAGCTGCTAACGCATCATGCCAATATTGCTGACAAAGACTTATACATGGTGACATCCAAACAAACAGTGTGTGTCACAACTTTGGCAAAGAAGCTTGACCCATTACTCTCTGGCGCCCTGCTCTTTCTGCACACTTTCAGTGGGTGTGACACTACGTCTAGACCTTATGGGATTGGCAAAGTGTCAGTACTCAAGAAATATGCAGAACTAGAGCGGTGTAGTTCAATACTCATGTCTCCATCTTCATCTAAAGCAGAAATAGAAAGAGCTGGAGAAGATGCCTTGTTGATCATCTATGGCTGCACAACATCTCTGAGCCTTGACTCGGCAAGAGTGGACAAGTTTCAGCAGAAAGTGGGTACTGCCACGCAGTATGTGTCACCAGAGAAGCTTCCGCCAACATCTGATGCAGCCATTTTCCATAGTCATCGCGCATACCATCAGGTTCAGGCATGGTGTGGTAATGATCTTCCTGCAGAAGAATGGGGCTTGACGACTTCTCCTTCTGGCTTATATCCCGTCAAAATGTCTCAGCCATCAGCACCTGATCCGACTACTTAAGATAATGCAATGCAATTGTGGTGGAAAATGCAACACAAGAACATGTACATGCCGCAAAAATGGGCTCCATTGCACTCCAGCTTGTGGTCAATGCAAGGGCATTACCTGTTTGAACCGTCCACCTGTGGACATTGAAGAAAATGAGGTGGAAAACGATGATGATGAAACGGGACTATAAATAAATTAATATGTTTGAAAGTCACTTTGGAATATACACATATACATATTTATATACATATATACATACACAATATACACAATACAATAATACATATGTAAAAGATTATAGCCGGTTGTTCAGACAATTAATTTTGCTCATTTTAGGGTAATTTTAGGCCAAAATTTTGATTTTTCGAGGATTTCAATATGAACACATCTTCCAATCTTCTCCAAAGTAACTTTAAATGAAAGAGCACCTCAAAATTAGTAGGAATAGACACTTTATTTGTGTTTCTATGTTGATTTTCAGCAAAGTTATGCCTATTTCAATATTTTACCTTCCGCAGCGGCGGGCATCTAGGATTTTCAGTGAAAAGGAGTATTTGCCATGGGTGGATTCGAGTGGACTTTTTTGTGTGGTTAGAGATACCTCCAAAGAACCCCTTTCAGGTGAAATTGCTTTGTTAACATTTTTGTCCAACCTCGGCACTTTATTGCCTGGCCTATATTGCGTATATACTGTATATATTACTAAGACGTTACTCTCATTTTCCCAGATATATGAAAGACCACTAGTCTTATAACTGTGTTATTATTAACCCATCTTTCCCCTACTAACTTCCTAATCCTGCCACGGACATTAGTTCCAGGGCAGTAGTTCCCTTTCCAATGTTCCCTTACCCACTCTAAACCACTGTTTGGACACTTGATCCTCAGGGTTTGGGAGGACAAGCAGCCTAGAGAGGGCACTAGACCTGTTGTTGCTTGATATCCTTCGTATTCCTTTGTACTCCTACATTACTACATTGCTTTATGAGAGTGATTTTCCCACCCTGGTTGCCAGCAAGCTTTCATGAATATAACGACTTGGAATCACAAATTTCCCTGGGCCCCTTATACGACTTGAACAATTCCTCTATACTGATCCTCAAAGCTAAATTTGCATCTCTAAACATGTTCACTTCCCTCTGAGAGTTAACGTTATCCTCCCTTAGAGTTCGAACCACCTCCCTTAGTTCAGCCATCTCTTCCCTTACCTGGAGAAGGAGTTGGTGAAGGTCAGTTGATGATTCGTTCTCCAAACCTGCAATGACAATTCATCCAAAGATTAACTAGAAAGCAAAACTAAACACACAATTTAACTAACAGTATTTCACTAAGATAAAACTCTCGGAACACTTGCCACCACACTAATGGATAACCAAGTCGATCACTAAGGTCAGTAGCAGGTAAAAGGTCGTGATGCTAGTGAGGCTGGGCAATGACTACCAGATAATAGATTCCTTCTACCAACTTATCCCAAGGTATGCCTAATGTTAAGATGTTTTGTGACCTCCACAAGCTTTTCAAAAAATCCAAATTATGTGGGTAGCCAAATTTTGCGCCACCCTGTATAAAGCAGCACGTCACATAGGTATGGGAGATCATTATGTGGGTAACCGAATTCTGTGCCACCCTGTATAAGGCAGCACGTCACATAGGTATGGGAGATCATTATGTGGGTAACCGAATTCTGTGCCACCCTGTATAAGGCAGCACGTCACATAGGTATGAAAGATCAATACCTGGGGCGGGATTTAACAGGGGTGAGGGGGGGGGGGGTAACAGGGCGCGTCTTAATGAGGACAGAGTTACACGAATCATCATTCCTGTATTTCTTACTAGCAACTCTTTCCTAGTAACATTTCTGGACTATTTTGCACTGATAACGATGACTAGACTCTAGTTGGATGAACCAGTGATACAACATGTACATCAATGTCTTTAGTTAAAACTGGCTCATTAGTATTGCCGATAAAATAGATTAGGCTACAGTGAATGCATGTGGCAGCATAGTGTACTTGGAATAAGGCTATCTACTATACTTATTATAGATTACAGTGAATGCATGTGGCAGCATAGTGTACTAGGAATAAGGCTATCTACTATACTTATTATAGATTACAGTGAATGCATGTGGCAGCATAGTGTACTAGGAATAAGGCTATCTACTATACTTATTTGGTGGTATTGCCATAGTTTCACAATAATTCAGATGACGTCATATCCACAATGCGCACTGTAATTGGTTGCAGTTTCTGATCAATGACAACGCATGGTATTATTAAGAACGTAACACAACTAACGCGTTGTAGTTTCATTAGAACAGCAGCCGTTACAGGCTGAGGTTGTGTCAGTGGTGTGTAGCAGCTAGATCGTCCCTTGGTGGGACTCTATTGTAGCTGAACTGGTAAGTAGAACAAACCTTTAGAATATCCGATGGTGCATTTCTCTTCTGTGTTTTGCCTATTAGTAGACGATGTTATTCAGATTAACAAGGTTATATGGAAGTCAGAGGGTTAATCGAGATAGTCTATATTAATTTAATTCCCACCGATCCTTTCTAAACTGTAGGTTATATAATCATCCAGTGATAGCCAGAATATACGTTCAAAATGTATCATAATCTTCAAAGGGTTAACAATCACAAGCCGCCTTAACCATCAACATTGATTGTTTCTGTTATTGATTAATGGTCTATTAATTATTAATTATTGATTAATGGTTTAGAGGTATATACAATACAGTCAAAAGACCGTAATAATGCATAAGTTTTGGGGAGTTACAACTTATGGTCTTTTATTGTTACCGACTTGAAAATTACGACGTTTTTTGACAGTTTACTGGTTACCATTAAACAATTTTGTTCAGCTTACGAAGGATCTGCGGGCATCAAAACTCTCTCCCAATTAGCTCTCAGACTTCCCTTTACCCTTCCTTATCTGAATAAAATCGTCGAATAATAGCCAGAACATAGTATGAACACGCATCATAATCCTCAGGGGGTAAATTTTGCGTATGTCTATATTATATTTACCGGTATATCATGGTGGATCATCTGTAACCTTTCCTAAAACGAAACTATCTGTATAGTGTAGGATATTTTTCCGGCTGAAGATAAATTAAATCCCTGTGTTGCCGATTTATCGATAGTTACTGGAAACATGTGAAACTACTGTCTGTGTATCGTAAAAGTCCCAAGTTTTGATAATTTACAATATATTATTATAATATCTTCGTAAATACTAAGTAAATGTGCAGAGGACATTGCAGTTCACGGTCAGCTGAAAATAAACTGACTATAGTCAAGTTCTAATTTGCTGTAGTTACTCCTTATAATCGGTTTATTTCCCAGACAGAGGTAATTTGTAATGTGGTCATCTTGATTACTCTGCTGTTATGAATATATTGTAGCGAAATATGGTGTTAATTAAGACAATTGGCAGTATTATGGCACAAACACAGAGATTAATTCATATTACACCATTGTATATCCAGAAATGAGGAACTGGTAAAGGATTTAATGAAACCGACTGTAAATACCCAAGCTTTTGCTGAATTTCATTATTAACTCCTTCAGCAAGGTTATGCCTGTTTACCTTTGATTCTGGTTACAAGTAAATGATTCTATGCACATAAAATAAGTAATCTGAGGGGTTTTGAGCACGTATGTAGCCCGTTGGAAAATGGAGGAAGATAAAACAGACAAAAAATACCTCATTGTGCTAAATGGGTCACCGCCTTTTAAGTATCCTAGTTACTCTTACCTGGTTAAGTATTAAAGTTGAATCCGTGCTGTGTTATCGTCGTTACATCTACGTACGTTATCCTTCTCTATTGTACTGATTGGCATGATCATCGTTGCTGTCGTATATTTTCTTGACATTTCTTTTTATATATTTGTTTTGGTTTAAACGGCCGAGAAATTAACATATCCCCCATGTAAATTACTGTTACTATATATATACAGGTATATATATATATATATAATATATATATTTATATATATATATATATATATATATATTATATATATATATATAATATATATATATATATTATATATATATATATATATATATAGTCAAATCTGATGCTAATTGTAAATACCTTGCCACTTATATAATACAGGGCACACCACTTTCCCATTAATGATATATTTATCATCTGTTACCCGTTTTGAGGTATGTATTTCAGCTTGTTCCTTAGGCAAATATATACGCCTACCCAGACTTTACTCTAACTGTATAAATGGCCACCCTGACCCCGTTCGATCTCAATGTTTACATTTGTCAATAGATGAATGTTCTGGCCACAGGCCAATATTTTTAAAGTAACAGTATCGCTATCGCTCGTCCAGAAACAATGTAAAACCTGAATTGGTAGAAGCTTCTTATTACCGCATACGTAATGGGGTGAACAGTCTTAACATTACTAAACTAATGAAGGAAAATGGGGAAATTTTACAAATGGGCCTCCCTCGGCCGTTATAGGGTTAATCCGTTTCCCTCGGTGAAAATTCATCCCACCAGATTATTTAAATAATGTACGGTAGTGCTAATAAGTCATGTATTAGCGGTCATTAAGTTTTACTCTCTGTTTTTTTTTTTTTTTCCACAGAGAAGACGGCAAACGGCCAGATGGGATGACCCTTACAAGAATGGCCGGTGCCTCGTGTGGGATGCCACATGTGTTGACACTTTCTCCACAACCAACGCCGCCAGAAACGCCGACGAAGCAGGTGAAGCCGCCCGGATAGCAGAAAATAAAAAGCGAGAAAAATATCAAGCCATCGCCAGAATTCATCAGTTCGAGCCCCTGGCATTCGAAACTTCAGGAGTCTTCGGCCCTACCACCCTTAAGATGGTGAATGAAATAGGCCGTAAAATCAGAGAAGTTTCAGGAGAATCCCGAACCCTCTGGCCCAAGCAAAGACTAGGGATGGCTATCCTCCGGGGCAATGCCACCAGCGTCATGAGCTCAGTTCGACAGGACTGGGTCATGCCACTGCGTGAGGCCCCGGCAGGAGTGGTGTATCCGTAGTCTTTCCACAGTAGGGTAAAACAAAACATAAACTTTATTTGTATGTAACATGTGTGATGCACATTAATAAAAGGGGATGTGTCGGATGGTTGAAAGCCACAGTTGCTCGCGCGTTTGGGGCTAGCAACACGTATTATGAAAAACATGCATCCTCCTTCATTCACTGTCCCCCCCTTCACTCACTCAACCCCACAATTTGCCGGAGGATAACAGGTTTTTCACAATACCCTCTCTGTGTTGTATTAATGTCTATCATATGTTGAATAGGGTGAGTAAGTGTAGGACATTCTTTTTACATTTCATTCGACATGAAACAATTGTCTTCAACTGATAACAATTATTGGACAAAATGTACTTGGAGACGGGACATCACATATTTGGCCGACTGTACAAACAAAAATTCTAGCGGTTGTGTAGATGTTAACAATTATAATAATTGTGTAATATAAGTATAGGATATAATATCAATATAATTATAACTTCTGTCAACAGCTCTACCTATCTGTGTGATGTTGGTATATGACCCAAACACTATCTGTATTGTTCATTTTCTGAGGTACATTAACTTTTCAATCTTGACTTCTTGTACTCGTTATTTTATTAGTTATATACTGTAGCGTTAATATTTATCGTTACCGCATATATACCATGATATTATTAGTTCTTTATAAGTACTGTTAATTTTACGGATATATTATTAATTGTTTACTGTTTCTGAAAATATTACGTATCCTTGATTAGTTGTTTACTGTTACCGATAATAATGCGGATATATAATTTGTTATTTTCCCCTTCCTTTAATATTACCGATATATAATTAGTTACTTACCATTACCCCTAATCATATGGAAATATTGTTAGTGCTTTACTGTTACCGTTAATATACGGATATGATGTTATATATTAACCCTCTCCGACATATGACGCGATTTTGAGCCTATTAGGGATACTTTAACCCTTAAAGATCGGGGCCGGACTTAAATCCGCCTCCAATTTGCAGCAAGTTAGGAGCATTATTAAGGCTTTTAAATTGTTAAAATCGAGTGCAAATGGCCGGGAGCGCAGCGGGCCAGACAGCCGAATCCCAGGGCTTACCGGCACCCATTAACTCATGTTCCCTGTGTTCTCGAGAGGCCGGCAGTGTAGCCAGTAGTGAGCATAGCTGGGAAAAATATGCCGCTATACGCTAAACTCCCATGTTACTGCTACCACTGTATGAGAACCACGAGTGCTACGTAGCTCGTTCTGGTCTCATTTTGAAGCTTTTAGAGCCTAGTTTTTTGCTGAATACATTTCTTTTCATGCAGATACTTGATTTATCATTCAGGAGGGCCTGAATATGCCCAAATAAGCCCAAAAAACCCCGCTAGACAAGGGTTAAAGCCTTTGTTACCATCAGGGGTATTTAGAAACCTTTAGTTTAGTTTCTTCAACCTCTGCAGTTGTCTTTGAGTTAGCTGTGGGCAGAAAACTAATTTTGGAGAGGTATTTATAAGAGTGAGAGAACTCTATTTCTTATTGATAATCTGGCAACCTCTGCGTCATACAAGTCTGAAGGGGTTAACCGTTACCGTTAATATACGGAAATATTATTATTTACCGTTTCCACTTTTGTTTCCGATATATAATTAGGTATTTACCGTTACCCTTAATGATAGAGATATATTATCAGTTATTTACCGCTACCGCCAATTATACGGATATGTGATTATAGGTAGCGCCAACGTACTTGACAAAAATCTTCATCCCTGACCTCTTTGTAACTCAAAAGGGCCTAGAACAAACTGGCTGTAAATATCCATACCTATTTCTTGGTGAGCTCTTCTCAAATTATAGAAATATCAGCCCGATTGTTTCCATTCATTTTGAATAATGAGAAGTTAAGGGGTCGACATTATTGATAAGTTCGCTGGCAAAATCTATAGTTATTTACAGATACTGTTAATTATGCGGATATAAATCATTTTGGATTTATTCCTTCCGATAATGTTACCGATATATAATTAGTATGACGTCTACCAGCGTTGGCAGAATCCCCTCTCGTTGGCCATTAGCGCTCGCCAGGGACATCGAAATGGGCTACAGTTATCAGAGAATGTTGTTCTTTCTTTCCTAGTAATCGCATTGTCACAGACAGTCCAGTGGTGGTCTTTGTTTTTGTCTGTGACAACGGGTTATATTTTATATCAACAGTAGTGATTATAGTACCAGCGTGTGAATGAGAAAGACTTTCAGAGCGAGGAGGTAGTAAGTGTCTGTATGTACGGGCGCATTCCTGCCTCTCGCTCGCCATTGGACGGCGTGTCTGGCTGTGTCCTATGACGCCTGCTGTCTTGTGACGTCTCCGCCCGTGATTGACTGACCATCGCGCCTTTGCGGTCTCCTGTGTAACTTACCTCCTCCATGAGCTGTCCTCGTCAGGACAGGCTTGGCGCGCGTGCTTCTAACATCCCTTTGCATACTCTCTCCCGATCACCACTTTTATCACTGTTTCTCTCACTCGATTCTCTCTTTCCATACTCTAACCTTTATTAACTGCACAACACTCCCCTTGGGTTCTGCATACGGTTGTCATAGCCGGCCCATTGTATTGCATGTGCCGTCCTCAGAGATATTTACATGTACTTAGAATAGGTTTGAGGGTTCTTAGTTAGTATAGGTTAAGAACTTTGTGTGTCTCCATTATTGATTTAGTGTTTCTGCTCTTTTATTTAATGCTAGACTGGGATAAGGTAGCTGTAGTCGTTGTCTCCGATGTGTGTACGGTTTGCTTATACCTACACGACTTCGACCGGTCCTGTGGTAGCCGGGGTTGTCTTTACGGTTGCGTCCTTTGCGAGTGCAGCATTGTGTTGACTGAGGGTTTTGGCCTATACCAGTTCCACACTTTGCTGCCTCTTTGCTTGTCTTTAGAGGGTCACCAGGATAGAACCAGATACTTGTGATCTGGATCTATCGAGAGAGGCCCCTAGTCAATTAACCGAACTTAAAGGATGCAGTCTTAAGGACATCGGTAGGCTGCGAGCCTGCCTTGCTCAACCCCAGTTCCTTACCTAGAGTATCCCAGCTAGACATTATTAATCGAGTAGACACTTGTTAGTATTTAATATAAGCTCTTTGATATGTGCGCATTATTATTCACAGCATTTATTAGTCTAGGTTGTTGCTGAGCCGCACAACCATAGCAGACTGTTTCGTTGATGAGGAAGTACTTCTTTTAGTGTCGAGCATTGCTACCGTTGCGCACTTATAGTATTCTTGTGTCAGTTAACATTATATGTCCTATCTTTTAGTGTATTCGAGTAACACGTGTGGTGTCCTGCCTCCTGCCTTTATATAAGTTCTAAATCAGTACGAGCATCTTATGAGCATCAGACTTTCTTCAGAAGTTTCCAGGTCTATGCTGTAGGACTATACTTCACTTTCTTTCAGATAGGAGTGAAGAGTTTATTGTTGTTTTGAGTAACTGTATTGAAGCATCTTTTTATTGTATTAAA
Organism: Paralithodes platypus; assembly: GCA_032716605.1. Classification (NCBI taxonomy): domain Eukaryota; kingdom Metazoa; phylum Arthropoda; class Malacostraca; order Decapoda; family Lithodidae; genus Paralithodes; species Paralithodes platypus. The sequence goes on along the minus strand of CM064534.1, from coordinate 19,703,704 downwards.
TCTTGCAGTGATTTAATTGATCTTTCCATAGATTCGTTTTTTATGCATTTTAACGTAACTTGCATCTTGTTTGTTATCAGGCTATACCAGTGCAGGTTAGCCTGAAGTAGAGTACATTTATGCCCAGTTAAGCATACCCCACTATCGCAGATTAACCCTGGAGGGTATAGGTGTTTTGTTCGCCGGCATATAAGTTCGAGGGTTTGGATCTAGCGTACCATTGTTGCGTAGTGCCCTTTTACTAGTCCAATCATTGAGTGCCCTTGTTTTATTCGTAGTCCCGGTCGTAACAAATGGCGACCTTAGTTTAGGAATTAGTGAACTAAGAAATAATTGCAGGATTTTTTTTGTGGAATTTTTTTTTTTTGTAATCACCGTTTGGGGGTCGATTGTTAGTTCTCACAGTTTGGCAGTGGACATTTGTTTTTTGAGGAATATTTTGGACACGTTGGATTTTTTTTTGTTTTGGCAACGTAGTATAGCACTTGAGTTGTCTTCAAGCATTTTTTGAGTGAATAGTGCTACATGAGAGTTTAGGTACTTTTTTTTTTTTTATAAACGTTGAGGATTTCCGGTGGACACTATGTCGAACGACGGATCAGTGCACAGTAAGGACGCAGTAAGGGAAGCAGGCGAGGAGGTGGAGAAGGTGGAGTTGTCTAACGGCGTTCGGGTAGTGAACAATGAGGAGGATGCTCGGATGTTTTTGGAGGAGCCTGTGTCGGCGGATCGGGTGTCGGGGCTAGACCGGTACGGAGTGCAGTGTGTAGCCACGGTCTTAGGGTTGTCCGGTACTAGCGGTTTGTCGAGAGGTGAGCTGGTTGCCTGGGTGCTCGGTGGGGTGCTCGGTGGGGTGCTTGGGGCTTCGGGTGGAGCGGGAGCTGGGGCACCTTCTGCCCAGCCCCCATTCCACTCGACTCCTATCATGGCGCCCCCTCGGGCTCCGGAACCGGGTACGTTCCCGCAGGCCGATGCCCGCTGGCGGTTGGGTATGCCTCTAGGTGATTCACGGGGTGGGTCCCCAATAGTAGCACCCCCTCCTCACGGTTTGCCTTCCGAGATGTTGTTTCAGCTCGAACTCGCCAAAGTTGAGCAACGAAAGTATGAGGCTGAGCTCAGGCAGCAGCAGCAGCAGCGGGAATCTGAGCTTAGGATTCAGGCTTAGGAGAGAAAGGCCATACGTGAGGCTGAGCTTCAGGTTGAGGCTACGAAGTACTGTGCAGACATAGAGCTTGAGAAGTCTCAGGTGGAGTCGACAGGGCAGCGTCTCGGTTCTGGGAATCGAGGTCTTGATCAGTCTTTATCGCACCTTCTTAAGTTAGTCCCTGCATTTGACGAGTCGGGTGTCACCGAGTTTTTCCTGCGTTTTGAGAAGAAGTGCCAGGAGCACCAATGGCCCGAGATTAAGTGGGCAGCCCTTGTTTCCTCTAGGTTGGTTGGCAAAAGACTCAAGGCATATGATGCATTGCCCTAGGAGTCTTGCATCGATTATGAGGTATTGAAGGAAGCTGTTCTGCGGGCGTACGAGTTACAAAAAGAGACATATAGGTTGAAGTTTCGGGGTGTTACGAAGGGTCGTGAGAGCACTTTTCTAGAACATGCCCGGGAACTGTCTGATGCTTTGAGAAATTGGCTGAGGTCAGAGAAGGTGACGACGTTCGAAGAGGTTGAGCAGTTATTCCTTCTAGAGCAATTTTTTAAATGCATAGGCGGCGACCTGACTTTGAACCTCAAAGAGAAACATCCTAAAACTCTACAAGAGGCAGCTGAGTTGGCTGACCTGAGATTATCGCTGATTCGTGGGTGCGGGTTTGCACAACGGACCGATGCAGTTAACAAGGGGCGCAACACTCCACCCCCCCGAGTCAGTGATGCAACATTTGATAACAAAAGTAAGAGCAATGATACTAATTTTAATCACAAACCAAAAACCGTGCCGTTTAACCCTTTGGCTGTGGGCTGTTTTGGGCTATTTAGGGCCTATTCAGGCACTCTTGAATGATAAAGCAAGCATCTGCATTACATGAAGTGTATTCTGCCGAAAACTAGGCGAAAATAGCTTCAAAATGGCACCAGAACGGACCGTATAGGTGGTCTGGTTCACCCGCAGTGATCCCAGTGAAACGCGGGAACCCCGCTATTATGTAACACTCGCTCGCTTGGCCGCACTTATGAGAGAGAGAGAGAGAGAGACACTCGCGAGACACAGCCTAGCTCAGTGAGCTGCTGGGTGCTCTGAGGGTCGGAGGTGGGCCCATCACACTCCCGCCCACTGTCACTCTATTCTTACGTTTTTTACAGGCTTTTAAAGCCTGGAAATTGCTGTAACTTGCCAAAACATTCCAGAACGTCACCCGCAGCCAAAGGGTTAAGAAAGGTCAGCGCCCTTCCCCACCTCAGGGGAAGTCCAAGGGTGAAGTAGAGTGTTTTAAGTGTCATAAAAAGGGGCATTTTGCACGTTCCTGCCCTAGTAACCAACCTACAGCAGTCGTGTCTTTGGCTAGCAACATTGGGGTGTCTCTGAGGTCTTCTGCGTTTACCCGGGGTGATATGTCAGATGCGGGGGCACAGCCAGTGAAGGAGTGTCCGGAAGGCTCGAAACCTGTCCGCGATGCTTTTTGCGACCATAGAGGGCGTGGCTACGTTAGTTGGGCTGGTTGCAAGCATGGGTTGGAGTTGTTGTGTGATACAGGTGCATCCCAGACTCTGATGAAAAACTTTACAGGCCAACCTATAAACGTGGCACGGGTAGTTGTGGTGCAGGGTATTAATTCTACATGGTCATACCCGTTGGTTCGAGTGGAGCTGGAGGTTGATGATGTGACACGAGAGATAGATGTTGGAATCATAGAGAAACTGCCAGTAGAGGGCGTCGACCTTCTTCTCGGCAACGACTTTGCGGTGCCTTCTTCTGAGGTTCCACCCTTAGTCGTTGCCGAGAGGGCGGCCGACATGATTAGGGAGGGGCAGGAGTTGGTCGAGAGCTGTCAATTACAGCAGATGGTGTGTGTTGTCATCCGATCTTGTGCATCTAAGGTGTCACAACCTATTCCTCAGTCTCTAGACCAGCGGAGGAACGGTCGGAAGGAGAAAGCTAAAGTTGGGAGAAGTTTTGTGAGTTTTGATCCAGCGGCTCTTCTTGGCGACTCAGTATTAGCACCAATGTTTATGTCCGGAGTGGCCCCAGAACCTGTCACACTTGGTGAGGAGGTAGGGCGTGAGAAAACTCCGAGACAGCAATGTTACACACTTAAGCAAGATAGGATCGAACAGTACAGTATCGGGGGAGGCCATAAGTTGCTCCGGGAGCACGTAGATAGATTGGCTCCTTCGGATATCTGTCGGCTGCAGATAGATGATCCTGGGCTTCAGAAGTGTAGTAACGGTGCGATGGAACTTGATGAGGACGGGGATGCAAAGCCGGGGGACTTCTTTCGTGTGGAGGGCATATTGTACAGGCGTTTTCTAGATCCCAGACGGAGTTGGGAGGGTGGGTTGAGAGTGGTTGACCAGTTGGTAGTGCCTAGTGTGTGCCGTGATAGCCTACTGAGGTTGGCGCATGATGTACCGTTGGCAGGGCATTTGGGTGTACGTAAGACGGTAGCAGCATTGGCGAAATTATTTTGGTGGCCAGGTATGAAGGCACATGTGGCATCATGGGTGGCAATGTGCAGTACCTGCCAGACAGTAGGTAAACCAAACCAGTGTATTCCCAAGGCTCCGTTACACCCTATTCCTGTAATCGTGCCACCATTCAGTAAGGTTATAATCGACATGGTTGGCCCTCTACCCCCTACTAGTGCAGGCAACAAGTTCCTCCTCACAATCATGGATGTTACCACTCGTTATCCGGATGCATACCCCATGCGAAATGGTACTGCTAAGACTGTTGTTCGTAACTTGCTATTGTACTGTTCTAGGTACGGGTACCCGCAGGAATTGCAGTCAGACCAAGGGTCCAACTTTACTTCTAACCTTTTCAAACAGACCATGCAGCAGCACGGTATCAGTACAGTTGTCTCTTCAGCCTATCACCCAGAGAGTCAAGGGGTGTTGGAGAGGTGGCACTCGACTCTGAAAAGCATGCTGCATTGTTACTGTGTTGAGAATGGCAAGGATTGGGATCTTGGGTTGTCCTATGTATTATTCGCTGCTTGGGAGGTCCCTGGAGAAAGCCTAGGGTTCAGTCCCAATGAGTTAGTTTTCGGACATCAGGTCAGAGGCCCCCTCAACATGGTTAAAGAAATCTGGGAGGGCACAGCAAAACCATGTTCCATGTTAAAGTATGTCCTCGAGAGTAGAGAGAGAATGCTGAGAAGCCTAGAGATGGCAGGTAGGAATTTGGTAGGGTCGCAAGCACTTATGAAGGACAGGTACGATGAGAAGACAAAACTCCGGGAGTTTAAGGTGGGGCAGGAGGTGTTGATTCTGTTACCTCTGCCAGGTCATCCGTTGTCTGCCAAGTACGCTGGTCCTTGTAAGGTGGTAAAAAAGATCTCTGACCTAGACTATCTTGTGGCTGCTCCAGATAGGCGTAAAAAGAATCAGCTGTGCCATGTGAATCTGGTGAAAGAGTTTGTGAGGCGCCCCCCTGAGCCTCTCGCTGTCCCTGTGTTGACCTGCAGCGGTCATGAAGGAGAAGGAGTGAGGGACAGTGAAGCCCAGGTGGAGGATAACTGGGAGTGTCATGTCTCTGCTGACCAGTGGGCGGGGAACTCCAGACATGTGGCTGAAGATGCTCTAGTGCACCTGCCTGAGCAACAGCGTGCAGCCGTGCAGCGCCTGTTTGCTTCATACCCCACTGTGTTTCAGAGCATCCAGGCCCTCACAACTCGAGTGGTGCATGACGTGGACGTGGGAGATCACCCCCCCTTTAAATCAGTACCCTACAGAATTCCACCCATTAAACTCCCAGCCCTCAGAGCGGAGTTAGAGTATATGTTGGAACGGGGACTGATTGAGAAGGGGGCAGTTAGGTGGACATCTCCTGTCACTCTGCAGCCCAAGCCTGATGGGAAGGTTCGCTTCTGCATTGACTTTCGGAGATTGAACGGGTTGACTCCCACCAATGCTTATCCCCTTCCCCGTGTTGACGATAGTGTAGACAAGATTGGTAAGGCACAGTTTCTAACTAAGGTAGACCTAGTGAAAGGCTACTGGCAGGTGCCCTTGTCTGAGCGGGCGAAGGGGGTTTGCGGGTTTGTGGTTGATGGGAACACCTACCATTGCAATTTGATGCCGTATGGCCTTAAAAATGCCCCAGCAACCTTCCAGAGTCTTATAAATGAGTTAGTAGCTGACATCCCTAACTGCACTGTTACCTAGATGACGTTATAATCTACGATGACAACTTTGAGAGTCACTGTGAGCACATAGAAGCCTTGTTTCGGAAGCTCAGTGAGGCCAGCTTGGTGGTCAATCTGGGCAAATGCGACTTTGTCCGGGCAACTGTGCAGTATCTTGGGTTTGTGGTCGGGTTAGGCCAGGTGTGCCCCCCCCCAAAACAAGATACAGGCTATTAACCAGTTCCCCAGGCCGTCCACCAAGCGGCAGATCATGAGATTTTTGGGCATGATCGGTTACTATCGCCACTTCATTCGGGGTTATTCTACTGTGTTAGCTCCCCTGACAGATTTGCTAGCAAAAGAGAAAAAGTTCAAGTGGGCACCTGAGTGTGAAAGGGCTTTTTCGCTGGTCAAGCACCTACTATGCACTCACCCAAGGGCCCCTGACTTTTAAAGACCGTTCCAGCTGGCAACAGATGCCAGCGGTGTAGGGGCTGGTGCCGTCTTAATGCAAACAGACGAGGAAGGTTTGGAGCATCCAGTCAGTTTCTTTTCCAAGAAGTTTAATTCCGCTCAGAAAAACTACTCTGTGGTGGAGAAAGAACTGCTGGCAATAGTGTTGGCGCTCAGGCACTTTGAAGTATATGTTCCTGCCTACGGGCCAGTTGTGGTGATTTACACCGACCACCACCCTCTTAAATTTCTGAACCAATTCCACAACCGGAATATGAGGCTGACACGTTGGTCACTCATGTTGCAAGAATACAATCTAGACATTCGCCATATTGCCGGTTGTGAGAATGTGATTGCAGACTGTTTGTCGAGGGTGGAGGATCAGGCATAGATCACCACAGGTGTGTGGGTTTGAGTGGAGAAAAAAACCAGGCTTGCCCCTGTAGAGCAGCCGTCAAAAACAACATTAAAATAAAATCAAAAATCACATAAAAATTCTTTCTTTTTTATAGTTAATTGTAAGTTGCCAATGTTATAGCTAAATTCCTAAGTTGAACCTGTCTTTCACTTAGTAGGCTGGGCTCTGTGAAGCTCGCTCAGGGAGCATAGCAGGCTAAATTATACTATTGTGTTTGGGAGGGGTTGTAAGATTTTCTTTATGCTAATATGTTGTTTTATTTAAGATTGAGTTTTGCATTTCATTTCTGGTGGAGTGGCTAGGTGTGGCGGGTCTTGTCGGCATTCTGCCTTGTCAGATATGGTGCTCGCCTAATGTTGAGCGTCCCATATCTTGGGCGGGGTGTGACGTCTACCAGCGTTGGCAGAATCCCCTCTCGTTGGCCATTAGCGCTCGCCAGGGACATCGAAATGGGCTACAGTTATCAGAGAATGTTGTTCTTTCTTTCCTAGTAATCGCATTGTCACAGACAGTCCAGTGGTGGTCTTTGTTTTCGTCTGTGACAACGGGTTATATTTTATATCAACAGCAGTGATAGCAGTGTAGCAGTCTACACAATCTTTCCCTTGTCACCAGCACATAATCCATCAATGCCCTCTCTACAATCTCTCCCCTCACTAGTCTATGCCAGGTGTACTTGTGTATACACCTTTTTTTGAAGAACGTATTACCTACACTCAATCTGCACTCTTCACATACATTTTTCAGTCTTTCTCCACTCTCGTTTACACCATCCACACCAAAACTACCGATGACTCCCTCAACAGGCTCATTTCCTACCCTAGCATTTAGGTCCCCTAAAACTATAACATTTTCATTTTCATCAAACCCTTGTAGACAATCTCTCAAATCCTCCCAGAAACCCTCTACCTTCTCTCTCTACTACTACTCTACTCTCTTTCACTTCCTGGTCCATACGCACTTACAAAAACCCACCTTTCACCCTTAAACCGCATTCGCACCCACATTAGCCTTGATGACACCTCTTTCCACTCTTTTATAAACTCTCTCAACTCCTCCTTCACAATAATAGCCACTCCTTCTCTCCCCCTGACTCCCTCATCTACTCCAGACTTTCTACCTATCACGTTTCCAAAATCCACTTCTCCCTCTCCTTTCATCTTTGTTTCATTCAGTGCAAGCACATCATACTTCCTTCTTTCAAATAACCTTCCAATATTCTCTCGCTTCTCATTCGTACCACATCCACGCACATTTAAAGCTCCTATTCTTAGGGTCCGGGACTACGAACGCGTTCCCTCGCCCCTATCTCTGTCTCGTTTTTTTGGTAGATTTATTTAAGGGGAGAAGGATACCAGGCTCCCCGCCCCCGATCCCCTTTAGCCGACTTCTACGTCTCGCCGGAGAAAAGCGGTGGTGGAAATTTCTCACCCCTCCACCACAGAGGAGGCTACCTGCACCAGAAAGTGGCGGGCGTTGGGGTCGCCGCATCCCTACGCCATTTGAAAAAATTAGAGATGCAGAGGGAGAAAAAGATAGAAGGGGCTATGGGAAGTAGAGGACACCAACCCTCACAAAGGGTCAGCCCACCACCAAGCATCCTAACATCTGAAAACTAATGGGGCTACACATGAGGGAGAAAGTGGTCCAGACAACCGGCCCATCTCCCCTTAAGAAGAAGCGGTGTTATTTAGCTGGTTTATTTAGATCGTATTTGCGCGCTTTGTGTCCTGAATGGTAATCCTCAAATGGTAACCAGAATATGATGAATATTACGTTATTGTTTAGCAGGGGTTAATGTTTTAGCAAGTCCTTATGGTAGGTAAGTTTGAATTCTGAGTCATTCTGCTTTCATATATTAACCAAAATAGATTAACAGAAATAGTACTTGCCCTTTTCCATCTTAACTAAACATCTATCACATACAGGGTGTTTCAGCAAAGCCTTCATTAAATTGAAAGATGAACTCCTTGGGTAGTTCTAAATCATTATGTTTCTATGTAAAAATTTCAGATTCTGCATACTTTGCCTGTTACAATACATGTAATGTATTGTATTAATGAGGGTTGAAAATTGATATGAAACCCACGTAGGCTATTTACACCTTTATCCACAAATATCTACAGTGTTTTCCTCGTTAATAAACAAGCTACAGGAAATGTTCAAAGTGGCCCCCATGTTCCTCTAAGCACATAATATGACTAGTGTGATTATTTATCACAGAAACCTATAGAGGTTTCACATCAGTTTCCACCGTCATTAATACAATGCATTAAATTTATTGTAACAGGCGAAATATGCAGAATCTGACATTTTACCATAGAGATATTATGATTTATAATTACCCAAGGAGTTCATCCTCCAATTTAATGTAGGCTTTGCTGAAACACCCTGTATATACTTCAATAAATTACATTGGCAAAGCTTTCCATGCATAACAATCTGAATACGTACTGTTTTAACCCGATCAGCACCGGTGACGTAATTTTCATTATATTCTGGCAACTCTTAGATGATTATATTTAGGCTACAAACTATCTTATTTAATCCTTTGAGCTACCACAGATCCTTCCTAAGCTGAACAAATCGTCAAATAGAGTCCAGCATATTAATGTAAAGGACCTCACCGGTACTGAATGGGTTAAGCAGAATTCTGCAGTTGTATACATTTTAACTTTTTCTATACCAGCGATGTCCTTTTAAGTTTTTTCTGGATACTATTAGACGATTTTATTCAGTTTCAAAAGGGCCTCCAACAATGACCAGGCTTCGAACTATCTCACACAACCCTTTCTACTACAACAGATCCTTCTAAAACACCACAAACTCCTATAAATATAGCTAGAATATAATTTAATATACGTCGCTGGTACAGAAAAGGTTAAAATATCTTGCATTTTGTTCCCAAGTTCCCATTCATCAGTACCCGTCTGACAAACACCTCCAAGCAACACTCAGGCTGAAATACAGTCACCGAAACATACGCACATAAATACAAACTTGAAATTCGAAAGAAATCATAAAAATAGAATCTGAATTTGTATATTAACCCGCCATATGCCAACGACGTATACTGTATTATACAGTATGTTGAACCAAATGAATGTAGCCAGTGCAATCGGACGTCCTTTTCATGATATACAGGCAACTATTAGACGACTGTATTCAGCTTAGGAAGGAACTCTAGCAATAATAAGGCTTCAAACTATCTCAAACCAACCTTTTATTTTTTTTGTTTATGTGTATGTAGACAAAAGCCAGACTGCCTGTAACGAGTGTTTCCCCCAATGCCAAAAGAGTGACAGAGAGCCAAATTCAAGGGACACAATTAATTCAATCAATGTTTTTAGCTACCATATATCCTTCATAAGCTTCATAAAATCGTCAAAATGTAGCTAAAATCAAATAAACAAATAATATAATCATATAACAAAGGAGGGGTTAATACAGTTGTGCATACCCCAGGAATACACACAATATATTTATTCAAGAGGTAATCATTATGATTTTATAATTGGCACGCATTAGGGTTATGATGTAACTATTACAAATAATATGGGCTCACTTGTGTAGTTTAAGGGAGATACGTCGGTTTTCTGGTCTCCCTTCTTCCTCATGTTTAGCCCCATTAGTTTTCAGATTTTAAGAGATTCAACCCATTAGTTTGGCGATTTTAAGACCTTTTGCCACATTTCTTTGTCAATATTTAGACCTTTCGTGCCATTTAGGTGTCGATTTTTCATGGCGAGCAATAGCGAATCTGTAATTTAGGAGGAACCGGCCTTTGGCCGGGAAATTTTTCTACCGAAAATGTACACATATATTTTGAAGCGGAATCCTAGTGTTGTATCTTAAAATTTGATGGAGGTCTAGGGAGAAAAATAGAAAAATAAAAACATATACTAAAACAAAAAGATCGACTAAAAAGTGAACCATTCCCCCTTAATATAATTTTGCATAAACCCAAGGAATATACACAATTAGAAAACATACATGTATTATATTATGATTATAAAGTTATGATTATATAATTGGCACACATTAGGATTTTGATGCAACTATTACAACTAATATGGGACCACTCGTTAATTTGGTTCAATATGTTAATTGTTTATGACACCAGAGCTAATTATAAATAACAAGCCAAATAAATAACAAGCCACTGCTTTATTTATGAGCGAGGGAAGGTCATAATGTGTGTATCTAATAATTATCACGATTGCACAGTTACATAGAAAATAATTGAGATTTGAAATGCAATATCATCATCCTAATTATATGTATCTCACAAAAGAAGGCTAAACAATGGGAAAGTATGTGTAGATTAGCAGAGCTTCAACGAAGAAAGACATAATCTAGCAGTTTCATTGAAGGCAAACTAAGCAGCGTTTTTCTTAACCCATTCAGTACCAGGGATGCTTTTGTCATCATATTCTAGGAACTATTAGGGGATTTTATTCAGCGTAGGAAAGACCTCTAGATATAATAAGGCTTCATGCCATCTCAACTAACCTTTTTAACTGCCAGAGAACCTTCCTAAGTTGCATAATATCTTGTAAATATAACTACAATAATATATAACACACGTCGCTGGTGTGGTGATGGGCTGGTCTATCAGAGTGAGGACTGAGCGATCTCTGCCATACCCATAGCTTACTGTGACTGTTCCTTTTACTTATATATTTTCTAGATCTCAAGTGACGGCGTCTTTTCCGTGGATTGACCTCCCAATCTACCAAGATTAGAAGCCAAAGCGTCACATTTTTCCTTTGCCCCTCAACTTTCTCTTCATAATTGCTGAGAGGCACAGGGCCCTGGGTGAGGCTTTGGTTTCCCGGGCGTTTCCGCACCCTCCTCGGCTCCCCGCCGTGGAGTGGCTTCGGTCACCCATGCTTTATTGTGGTCGGCAGGGAGGGTTCTGTGGGGGCACTCGGTTATGGCCTTGGCCTTGCTCGGGGCCTTGGGGCTGTTTGGCCAGGCAGCTTGGGGAAGAACAACAACAACAACACACATCGCTGGTACTCAACGGTTAACTACAGTAAAAATATGACAAGTTCTCTACCTAACAGTGTGTGATGGTTATGTGCATGGTCATATTAAGTTAGTATACATATTTATATTATCACCAAGCCACCAATTAACTTACAAATACAGCTATTTAATGAAATCAATGAAAGTAATGAATACATGTGGTACTCCAAGGATTCGAGCCTAGGATACTCACACCGAAATTCTGCGCATTAATCATGACAGTCAACGGTTTATGCACAAGCTCACGATAGAATATCCATTCTCGAATTCTGGATTTTAATCTAAGCATGTACATATACCCAACTACACTATGATAGCCCAATAATTACACGAATGGAAGGGGTATTTGATGTAATGTATTTAGGGAAAACATATGTGAAGAGATTTTAGTATGAAGCAATTAATTTTGGAAGTGAACAGGTATGCTTCTTTTATGGCGGATTTTGTATGCAAGCAAATCTTGCTAACATAAAAATAATGTATTCAGTACAGGACAAACAAGATATAATCAGTGAGTTTAACGTAACTACTTATATAAAATTATATCTTGTTAGCTTGTATCCTGGCTAGACTTAGGCTATTATATTAAATATAAAAGGGGCCATTTGTCGCCAGAAAGTTAATTGACTCTAGATTGCCTCAGTTACGATCGGTAGTTTTATAGTTGACTGTATAAATTTTAAATTCTGGATAACACTGGGCAAATACTCTCAGCTTAGGAATGATCAAAAGGGAAAACCATAATATCTCATATGTGTTTTGACTCTTCAAAGATCCTTCTAAAAGATAATTAATTAATCTGAATGGATAGTAATCATGGTCATGTGCTGTACTTATAAATGTCTTGATGGTGTAGTGGTTATATCGTGTAAGTTCTGTATGTGATATCCTAGATTTGAATCCTGGGTGAATCCCATGCTTTCATTTATTTCATTTGGGGTTTATTGGTGTTACGAACGACGTATTAACAATAATTATCACGATAATAATTATGACTTCATCATACGAGAAGAGGTTCGACCATTGTCTAATTACACACGTCAACGGCTCTAGAATGACACTAATTAATTATATAATACAGTAATTTTCTATATTACTATGAATTATTAAGGTAATGGTAGGTAAATAGATCTGTGTGTCGACAATAGTATTTATTAACTAGCTTTGAAATAGTCCATATCCAACTTTCTTGATAATATTCAAAACTATTCTGAACAAATAATATATCGATACATTTTCTTTGGAATTTCATACAATTTATCCAGGGATCATAATCGGATATCGAACAACGGTGGACAAAACGGTCAATCAAATGTAGGTGCTGGCTGTAGGTGTGATGCTGGTCTTGAATGTGAGCTATTTGCAGACTCATTTAATCTCACTCAACTAGTCAACCAACCCACACGTGTACCAGATAATCCTAATCATAATTCCCACCTACTGGACTTATTTTTAACAACTAATTCAGAAAATTATGATGTTACAGTGAGGTCCCCGCTTGGATCTTCTGATCACTGTCTGATACAGGCCACCTGTCTATCACCTACCACACCTTCCCACTCTGAACCTGTTTTGGTGACTAAATGGCATTACGATAGGGCAGACTGGGAGGGTCTTCAAGGTTTCTTTATTGATATTCCCTGGACCTCTTTCTTTTCTAATGATGCACACTCCACCTTGAGCCACATACAAGATTTTGTAAAAATTGGAATGAAAACTTTTATTCCTCATCAAAAGTACAGTAAAAGATCTAATTCACCTAAATGGTTTGACCATAATTGTGCTAGAGTAACTGAACAAAAAGCAATAGCCTACAATGCATACACAAGATCAAAAACACATGAAGCCTTTAATTACTTTAGAAACATCAGAAATCATGCCAATACTGTATTAAACCTAACTAAATCAAACTTTCTCCACAAGCAGGCAAATAAACTTCTAAATAATCCAAATGATAACAAAATATTTTGGTCTACTCTTAACTCATTTAAATCCAACTTCACTACTGCTTCATCCATTCCACCATTAAAATCTCCGACTGGCAATCTTGTAAGTGACCCACGAGATAAAGCTAACCTTCTTGCGGATATTTTCTCCACCAACTCAACCTTAGATGAAATAAATCAAGATGTCCCTGTACTTAATTTTAATTCGCCTGAAATTCCCTCACTTAAGATCCACACCAGACATGTCAAAACTATTTTGCAGAATCTCTCAGTAGATAAGGTTCCTGGTCCAGATGAAATTCCTCCAATAGTACTTAAGAATTGCTCCTTGGTGCTCGCTCCTGTATTGGCAAAAAATTTCCGTCTGTGTACTCATGTGTACCTCATGCTTCCATACCCAAGAAGATTACCCTGGAAAGAAGCAAACATCCATCCAGTTCCTAAAAAAGGTGCCTCTTCAGATCCATCAAACTACAGACCAATAGCTATAACTTCCACTCTTGGTAAAGTCTTTGAAATTATATTAAATAATCACATAATTAAGCATCTTGAGAATAATAAATTAATCAGTGATAGGCAATATGGTTTTAGACGATGTCGATCAACTGCAGACATGCTTTGCCTTCTTATGCATCAAGTCAACCAAGCTACAGACCAACATGGTGAAACACATACAATAGCACTGGATATATCAAAGGCATTTGATAGAGTCTGGCATCAATCCTTATTGTCGAAGATGTCACACTACGGCCTTGCATCATTAGTTCCACTAATTTCTTCTTATCTTCATAACAGAAAAATATGTGTAAGGTTAAGGTGGCAAAAATATGTGTGTGATAACCCAGGTTCGAATCCCGGTGGATCATATATACTTTAATTAATTTCATTGGGGGTGTGGTGGTGAGATTAATAAAAATAATATTATTAGTAGGTTTAGGGATATTTCTTCGAGAGGCCGGTCTATATGATCTGTGCCCCATGAATATTCTTTCCTCTCACTTAAACAGTAGGCTACCATAGTGCGGTTGGGAATATGAACATGATTAGATTAATATCCAGTATTCGAGAATGGATAATAAGTCGTAGGCGTGTGCATAAACCTTTAACCGTCCTGGTGGTGTAATGGTTAAGGTGGCAAAAATATGTGTGTGATAACCCAGGTTCGAATCCCGGTGGATCATATATACTTTAATTAATTTCATTGGGGGTGTGGTGGTGAGATTAATAAAAATAATAATAATGGTAGATGGCCTTTATTCTCAATTTCACTCAATAAATGCTGGTGAGGGATCAGTTTTGGCTCCAATTCTGTTCCTCATTCATATCAATGATCTCATATCTACCACTCATAATCCAATACATTCCTACGCAGATGACTCAACACTCCACAGTTCCTTCACATTTACCAATTCTTTCACCCAACCCGATCTTATAAATTCAAAAATAAACACTGCAATTTCTCTGAACCAGGACCCTTCTAGAATTAATGGATGGGGACAAAAAATCTAGTTTCCTTTAATGCACAGAAAACCAAGTACATTTAATTTTCTAACCGACAGAATCTCACTGACTCCCATATATTTTTTAATGATGTAAATATTCCCACTTCCCCTAGTATTGACATTCTCGGTGTAACATTAACTACTAACTTGAGCTGGACACATTATGTTAGAAGCCTTTTAGAAACCTTTTTGTTTTATCTGTGTTTTTCCTTCCTCCGTACATTGTCTCTTTAAAAAAAAAAAAAAAAAAAGGTCTATATACATTTTTGCTAAAATTCCCGATCCCTATAGGTATAGGCGAACATGGAGGATTGTGTGAGTGTTACGATAATTTTGTTACGGTGATGCCGTTCATAGCACTGGCATAGTAGATTGGTTGTGTGTGTGTGTGTATGTGTGTGTCTGCGTGGGTGGGTGGGAGTGTGTCTGTGCGCTTGTGTGTGGGTGTGTGTGTATATATGCATGTGTGTGCTCATAAAAAATATGTTGAAACACCAAATGGAGGATCGCTGTTACATGCACTTCAACTGAATACAAAAAAATACAAAACAAATATAATAACAATCAATAAATAAATAACAATAAATGTATATTTGCGTGATTGAGAAAGGATGTTGCAAAACTAACTTTGATATATGAGAGCAGTCAGTCCTATATTCCAATAGGGGATTACTTCATATATTATAATATAATTGTTGGTTATTACTATATTAGTTAGATTAGAACACTGCATCATGTCCATATATACACTTTCATACAGTATGTATGAAGCGATGGAGGAAGTGAGTGCAGAAAAGGATATAGGAGTAGTGATAGACAATAAGTTAAATTTCTCAGAACATTTAGCGGAAAAGATAAACAAAGCCAATAGAATTGTAGGGCTGATAAGGAGGACATTTGTGTCACTTGACGAAGAAATCTTCAGGAATCTATATACAGCGCTGGTTAGGCCGCACCTGGAATATGCAAACCAGGTGTGGGCTCCATATATGGTAAAGGATATAGAAGCAGTGGAGAAAGTGCAGAGGAGAGCTAGAAAGCTGGTACCAACGTTGAAGAACGCGGGCTATGAGCAGAGGTTGAGGACACTGGGGCTTCCCACACTGGCATATAGGAGAAAGAGAGGGGATATGATAGAGACTTTTAAGATAGTGTCAGGAAAGTACGATGAGGATGTGTGTGAAGGTATCTTCTTGATGCGGGAGGGAACAAGAACGAGAGGACACTCTAAGAAAATTTACAAAGAAAGAAATAGGCTTGAGAAGGCAAAGAACTCATTTTGTGATAGAGTGGTAAATGAGTGGAACGCACTGCCCCAGTATGTAGTCGATTCCGAATCAATAAGGGAGTTTGAAAGTAATCTTGACAAAGCATGGGGAAGACAAGATTTGAAGTGTGATTATAAAACAAAAATACATAGTAAAAATGTTGCGTCTGCTACCGCCGCCGCCAACACCGTGAACGACCGCAGCAGTGCAAGTACTGGTACTGAGCTGGATACACAGGCATAGTTTGCCTTTTTCCAGAGGATCTACTGTAAGAAACTGTAAGAATATATAATTATTTTAACCCCTTCTGTTCGACGTGTTTTGTATTATATTATAACTATATTTCGAGGATTTTGTGCAGTTTAAGAGGGATCTGTGGTAATAAAATGGGTTAAGTGAGATATCTCAAAGCCTATTAATTGGTAATTTTGAAGCTGAATACAATTGTGTAATATTAGCCAGAATAAAGTTAAAAGGACGGCACAGGTACAGAAGGTGTTAAGCAACATTTGGTCCGTTTTCACATTAACTACACATGTTTTTAAAACTAGCCATTTAATGTATTTATTAGAAGCAATACTTGCAACATAATAAACTGCACAATCTACTGTAGCCTATTATACAACATCAATATTATCATCAATCTACCACAACATTCATATATAATCTGTCTCTAAAATTTTACACATCAAAGGCATAAAAAGTGTATGGAAAAGATATATAAGATAATTGGGACATTGGTAGTTATTTATCTCTCTACTCTTATATTATACGGGTTTATTACCTTCGATACACCTTTGATTTGAATGCATAGATTATTATGGACACAGTTTGTAACTTATATGTGCACAGTATATTATATTATAACACACACACACACACACATATATATACTGTATATATATATATATATATATATATATATATATATATATATATGAAATGACGGGGTTGATAAGAACGGGCTCCAGTGCATATAAGATTGCAAGCATCAAAACAAGGAGGGAGCGAAGGAAGCCAAGTTTACCTGAGTACCCCATGACCTCGGGAGCTTCCAAGATTCTATGGGACATGGAATACCTAGGACAGTCACCCCAGTTAAAGGGAAATTCTGATGTCCTATCAGGGCCGAGGTTTCAAAACACACCCACCAATCACCAGCCCCCATTTGCTCAAACCCCAGATTTGCAGTATAACGAAGAAATGTTTATGCAAATGAAACACCAAAGGCCTGAATGCTACCGGAACAAATGGAACCAAGGAGGCCTATAACTTATGATATGCCTGGAGAAGCATCTAACCTAACAATAGAAGACAGCCTAGGCGAAGTATTACCACATTGGCCAAAGAGCTCCAATTATGAAGTAATCAGTATTATCATTTTCCCATGTATACTAGGCCACGTAACGAACCCCTAAGTGTTCAATAAAAGAGCCATTATATGTATGTACCTAATAATCATTCCCATGTATGTATTAGTTAAGTATTAATCATCACAACTTGATCACAACGTATTACAATATCCCTTTTACCTTGAAGTTCTATAAGCAAGAGACGAGAATTAAGCCAAACATAGTTTCAACGAAATATAGGAAAAGTATGCAAACAACCACTGGGGTAATATCCTTAACTCTGAATAAGAACGGGGCATCTAACAGCAGTGGAACAATTATCTTGCCTTCCCCCCTGCCCTGAGAGCTCGCCGAACCTGCTGTGTGCCTCCTGAAGTCCTGATTGTGAGGACTAGTTCATCCTGAAGTGCTGCCCTGTGGACCTACTGTACGTCTTCCTGAAGTGCTGCCCTCTGGACCTACGTTCAACGTTGGCCAGACTTTCTCTCAGCCCTCTACCCTCCTTAATTACCCTAAGTGTTTCTGAGTATCTTCCGTTGTGATTATTGATGTGAAGGTAAGGTTAAAGTATGTGAATATTACAGTGCTTAATTATCTAGAGATCTGTGTCCAAGATCCTTGTCCCTTGCGTATAATTTGCGTATGTGTGACACCACCAGTGGTGTCTCGCAGCCCAGCCACACTGGGTAGGCTACGGGACACCACCACAAGTGTTTTCGTATTTATCGCCATATAATTCAGCCAATTAGACTGTTGAATCGAAATTCTTTGGATTATTATTTATATTATCATTAAAAACGTTGGACTTTATTAAATTATAATCCTACATGTTGTATATACAGACCTATTCCACACTCAACTCCCTACGCCACACACACTCACACATACCTATTTATACATCTAACTAGGCTTATATATAGCCGTTATATATGTGTGTATATTCTTCGTCTTACATATCCATCTTATAAGAACATATGGGAGTCTGCAGAAAGTCGATTGGCCAAAACAAGGCAGATCCCTCTCACACCCAACCCATCTCGTTCATACGTTTATCTAATTTTATTTTGAAACTCTCTATCGTTCTTGATCCCCACAATGACGGTAGGTATCCTATTCCACATGTCTATTATCTACATATCTGTTACCATTATGGTATAATGATCAAACAGAAGTAGTCATTCATACTTGCATAACGTGCTATAAGACAGCTTGACGACGTTCACAAGCACAAGTGCGTCAATGTGTGGATAGTTACATGTGTTTGTGTAAATGAATATGTTTGTGAGTGTAATGTAAAGTAATGCAAATACAGTATATGTGCGTAAATAAATGTTTGTTTACGAATGTTATATGGATGTTCAAATGCATGTCTACATGAGTATGTATGTGCGTGTGTAATGGCATGTACGTTTGGGTCATAATTTGGAAGGAACAAAATTATATATTTGTGAAAGAAATTGCAAAGTACACTGTAAAGTGATCAGCTCAGTAGCAGTAGGCTTTCAAGAATAAACTGAATAGCGTAATGAATTAATTGGGTGTGAGCTGGATCTGCCTTGCGTAGGCCAGTTGGGGGGGCGCAGTGCAAGCTTGTATGCACGAGTAGGAATGTGCATGTACGAGCATAAAGCCTGTACGTTTGTGAGTGGAAATATGTATTTGTATAATTGATGTACAAAATTAATAATGAATGTACAATATGTTTGTGTGTGTGAGTATGTGTGTGTATGTGTTTGTGTGTGTGTGTGTGATAGAGAGAGAATGAGAGAGTCATTCACATGACTTGTCTTTGTGAATGTGTGTTTGTGTTTGTGATTAGGAATGCGAATATGTATTTGTGCGTGTGGTTCTGAAAGAACATTAGAGTGTGGGTGCGATTGTGGGAGGGAATATCAATGTGTGTGCGTGTGTATTCTGATTGGAAATGTGAAGGCGAGTGTGTAATTGTGAATATATACCATATATATATATACATATATCTCTTATTGATACCTTTCATCCACTTAAAACACCTCTATCACCTTTCATCCACTTAAAACACCTCTATCATTATTTCCTCTACATAATCGTCTTTCTAGCAATATGATAGCAATATTAACTAATAAGTCAGTCAGTCACAACTAATATTAATTATTATATTTATAACACACACACAAACACACACATTATATATATATATATATATATATATATATATATATATATATATATATATATTATGTGTGTGTGTGTGTATGTATTAGAATATACAATGGGTGAAGCATTAGAATAAAAATAGATTATTGGTGAGTGGGAGGAGTATAATCTGTGATTAGAGGACCAGGTGGATCCTCTAATCACATTTAATTGGTACCATTGACTGCCTTTTTCCTTTAATTACAATTTATACTCCTCCCATTCCCCACTACCTCTTTTCCATAGTTGATACAATTTCTATATTTAACTGAATATTTAATAGTGGATGCTAACGTGCTATTAAAAATATGTACAAATTATATATATATATATATATATATATATATATATATATATATATATGGGTAGAGGAGGAGGTAATTACAGTAATTAAAAGTAGTTACTAAACTATAACTGTAATGATATTGAAGTTGGACATTATTGAATTTATATATGTACTATGGCACATGTTGTTTAGAAGAGGAGTACAAAGGAGTACAAAGGAGTACAAAGGAGGAGAGAGAGAGAGAGAGAGAGAGAGAGAGAGAGAGAGAGAGAGAGAGAGAGAGAGAGAGAGAGAGAGCATAACATAAGAACAACCTAAGATAATGGGAGTCAGCAGAAAGCCAATTGGCCCACACAAGGCAGATCCCTCTCACACCCAACCCATCTTGATTAGAGCAATGCCCATATTTACCTTATTTACTAATAATATTTCAAACTATCGTGGTCCATCATCAAGCACTTGATGTAGGTCCTGGAACAAACTATTACCATATGAATCCATATACTTAGTCTAAACAAATCCTCTATGGTGTTATCCTAATGACCTATTTAGTATTTATAATGGTGGTTGGGTGTGAGTGGGATCTGCCGGTTGTTGTCCAGTCGGCGCTCTGCAGACCCCCGTTTTCCCATGTTGACCTCTGATCGTTTTGGTGAGGTCAGTCCTCATGGTGTTAGTGAGTTGAGCCTATTATTAGGCCCTATAATTAGTGTTGGGTGTGAGAGGGATCTGCCTTATTTGAGCCAATCGGCCTTCTGAAGACTCCCATGTTCTTATGTTCTTATATGTAAGTCCTAGGACCTTCCACATGATAGAAATCTTCCTTACGTACTAAAGTTCAGTGATAGCGAAAGAACTCAAACAAATGGTTTCAAATTAGATATTTTTCGTTTCAGAAAAGATATAGGCAAATATTGGTTTGGTAACAGAGTTGTAGATAGGTGGAATAAGCTACCAAGTGCTATAGTGGAATCAAGAACGATAGAAAGCATTAAGAACAACATAGATTGGCATATGGACGAGATGGGTTGGGTGTGAGGGGGATCTGCCGGGTGTGGGCCAATCGGCGCTCAACAGACCCTCATTGTCTGTCCTCTGACCGTTTTGGTGAGGTCGGTCCTCATGGTATTAGTGAGCTGAGCTAATAATTTGGCGTCGTAATTAGGGTTGGGTGTGAGAGGGAACTGTCTTGTGTGGGCCAATCGGCTTTCTGCAGACTCCCATTTTCTTATGTTCTTATACTCCCATTCTCCACTACCTCGTTTCCTTAGTTAATGCAATTTCTATATTTAACTGAATATTTAATAGTGGATGCTATCGTGCTTCTAAGAATATGTAGGCCTACAAATTATATATATATATATATATATATATATATATATATATATATATATATATATATATATATATATATATATATATATATTCACTTTTGGGGAGAGGAGGTAGTAATAATTAATAGTAGTTGCTAAACTATAACTGTGTAAGGATATTGGAATTGGACATTATCTCAGCACCTGCCCTGCAAGTATTTATTAAAATTAAGAGAGCAACTCAGTTTAGACTTGTACTGTCCCGAGACTTTTGACAAACGATGGTCCAAGACCAATTACAGAAATGTTCACAGGGTCTTTCAGGAATTCCCAGGTTTAGGAAGAATTGGAGTAAGAGACTGCCGAAGGGAAGAAAAAGCACGGATTCTCTCACAAAAGGAGAAGTTTAAAAGAGCATCTGTGATGTCTCAAAAAATGTCATCTATGATTGCGGAATGTGGCATGAAAGATTATAAGAGTAGAATGGCAATTCTACATGACTTAGTTAGATTGTGGGAAGCTGGACGTAATGCTCTTGTTATAGAATTGTTAGAAAATGAAGACAATCAGACAATACATCAAGAAGACATTGATGATCCTGGACTAGCTAGCAACACTGAATCTTTTGGCCAAGATTTTCATAATGGATCAGATGATATGTATGCAAATCTTGATCAGGAAAGTGTGCATCAATATATTGATCAAGATGCTCAAAATGAGGATCATGATCAATCTAATGATGCCAATCTTGATCAACAGAGTGAAGTAGAATATCAGATGGGAACTCATGGCCAACATTTTATTCCTGATCAAGATTCTAGGAATGATCATTATGGTCAAAATATTCCTTCTGATCAAGTTGCTCAGAAAGAAACTTGTGGTCAAGATGCTCATTCTGAACAGTATGCTCAGAATGAACATTTATACCAAAATGTTCATTCAGAGTATGATGATCGGAATAACAATCTTGGCCAAAGTTCTCATTCTGCTGATTATACTCAAATTGAAAACCATGGCCAAAATCTTCATTATGATGTCAATCACTTCATACAAGATGAAAATAGCAACTCAACTGAAGTAGTTTTGCCGAGAGGGGTAGCAGAAAACAGAAGTATACCATTAAACTTACAGTCATGCAAATTGCCACCTAAAGTTAATGTTAAAGGAAGACCAAGGGGTACAAAGAAAACAGCCATTGGATTGGAAAATAAAAGAAGATCTCACAAAAGAAGACCTACTGCTTTTCCTAAAAAGACAGCACATGAAAAACACTTGCAAATGCTGCAGTGGTTTGTAGACTCAGAAACTGCAAACAATGCTGTGAGCCATGGCTTAATAATTGGTGAAGATTCTGTTGAGATTCTTCCTGACAACCTATCTTGTGCTTGCTTACATGAAAATGTTGACATAGAAAAAGTTCAAAGGTTTTTTGATGGTGATGCCTGGCTGGTGGTGATTCAGACATTTACAGTCAAGAAAAATAACTCCAATTTGACGTGCACAACATGCCAGCTAGTCATCCATGAAAGGGAGGTAAAGGTTACATGTGACTCATGTTTGTTGCCAAAACACATGACTTGCGAAGGGCTAAGAAGGAAACCCAGTAGCAAAAATTGGTTTTGTCATAACTGTAAAGATATATAAGACAATGCTAGTGCTATGAAAAGAGATGGAAAACTAAACTACAGTGTTTAATATGTATTACTATTTTTAATTATTATTATTAATATTATTATGTTATTATTATGGCCATGATTATTACCCCCACCCCTCACATGCACACCCATCCACACACTCCCCTCTAACCGTCTGATGTGTCCTATATAACCAATTTCCCTTTCAATGAGCTGTTTATAAAGCACGCTATATGTCAAACTGTCGTTTCTCTACAATCAATTTGTTTTACATTTGTGGTTTACTTTTCCACACTCCCTAGTTACGTATGTACAGGTTAATTCTGATATTAGTTGCTAGGATTTCATATTCGAATTAGTCATTCCAATTTTTACTACTAAGGAATTTTGTATATTTTTGTTTTTTTTACATAAGAACATAAGGTAACGGGAGTCTGCAGAGAGCCAATTGGCCCACACACGGCAGATCCCTTTCACAATCTACCCATCTCGTCCATATGCCTATCTAATTTGATCTTGAAACTCTATAGTTTTTTATCCCACTTTTATAGCACTCGATAGCCTATTCCACTTATGTACAACATATGCTACCAAACCAATGTTTGTCTATATCTCCTCTGAAACAAAATTTATCTAATTTGAAACCATTTGTTCGAGTTATTTTGCTATCACTGAGCTTCAGTACACCTTTCATGTCCCCTTTATTAATCCCACTAACCCAATTGAGTACCTATGATATCCCCTCTAACTCTGAGTCCGTCTAACGAAATTTATGCTTTAACGGGTTGGTTGTGAAAGGGATCTGCCGCATATGGGCCAATTGGCTCTCTACATACTTCCGTTTTCTTATGTTCTTATGCTATGTTATTTTGGAAAATGTCTAATATTATGGATAATTTTTGTAATTTTTAATTGTACTCTCTCCAACGTATCTTTGTCCATTCAGAATGGGTACACCAAAATTGAACAGCATAATCCATATGAGGCCTTACTAACGCTGGATAAACAAAATAATAATAAGATTACAGCTGCTGTTCTATTACTCACACTTCTAAATATAAATCTGAGAGCTTTATTTGCCTTATTTCGGACACTGATGCATTGATTTCTTAATTTCAAATTCACAGTTGACGATAACTCCCATTTTGTTTAATTATCTGAGTTTCTTATATCGATGTTATCTAATTTATATGCTGTATTTTCTATCGATTTCCCAAATTTGACTACACTGCATTTATGTACGTTAAACTTCATCTGCCAATTTACTGCTCATTTGTGTACTGTATTTACATATTTTTGGAGAGCCTGAATATCATGAGCAGAATTAATCTCTCTTCCTATTTTAGTGTCATCTGCAAATTTACTAATTCTGCTAATTCTTTGTTCATGGACAGGTTTTTGTTCTTATGTTAGTCAGTATGACAATTGTTCTCACAATTATTATGATTTTGTTTCTCTTATGATGTGAAATAAATATATATAATTCAAAAAGGTTAATTTGTTTTATTATAAATTCAAAAAAGTTGTAAGGAAAAAATCCTAACATTCAATTGAGGTTTAAATAGATATAAATATATCTTTCAAACATTATGTTGCGATTCGAAACCAAATGCTTTGGTAAATTGGTGCGTTATGAACATGAAATACACATTAGCATGACTGTGATGTAATAAATATTACACTCCAAACTATATTAGTTAATTCATACACAAGTCGTACGATCCATATTCCAGGATACCATAGAGGGATTTTTACAAGAGTAAAGCTTGGACACTCGTTCGAATGTCGGAGGTTCGATCCCGGCTGGGAGTATTTAAACATTTATTAGCTCACGTGTATTTGTGAGATATACTTGATGTTAATGACTCTCGTGTTTGGCTGGGCGAGATTTAAATGAAATCTCGATAACCCGAGTTGCGTAGGTAATCTTGTAAATATTCCTGTATGGTATCCTGTAATATGGATCGTACGACTTGTGTATGAATTGAAATAAATTCTCCTAGTAGGATTTCCTTTCTAATTAATATAATTATATAGGAAAAGGTTAAGATTACTTTATCATGCCGTGGTATAGAGGGTTAAAAGTTTGGACACTCATTCTGTATGTCGGAAGTTCGATTCCGGCTGGGGGTATTTAAACATTTATTATCTCGCGTGTATTTGCGAGATATACTATAAATATATATATATATATATATATATATATATATATATATATACAGTATATATATAAATATATATATATATATATATATATATATATATATATATATAAATATATATATATATATATACAGTATATATATATATATATATATATATATATATATATATATATATATATATATATATATATATAAGAACATAAGAAAATAAGAAAATGGGAATCTGCAGAAAGCAGATTGGCCCACACACACACAGATCCCATTCACACCCAATCCTAATTATAGGACCAACTCACTAAAGCCATGAGGACCGACCTCACCAAAATCTGCCAGAGGTCGTCATAAGTCTGCAGAGAGCCGATTAACCCAGATCAGGCAGATCCCCAAACCAACCAATTTCGTCCGTATTTCTATCTAATTTTATCTTAAATCTCTCTATCGTTCTTGATCCCACTATAGCACTCTGTAGCCTTATACCAAGTCTCTATTAATTCCATTTTGTAGAACTGAGGAACAAGGGGTAAGGACACTTGTCCCAATGTCTCTTTCCTGGTTGGTATTCGAACCCAGCTCCTCTTAGTTGTAAAGTAAGTATGTCAACCAATACATAACCGAGCACGTTGGTGTATAAGAGAGAGAGAGAGAGAGAGAGAGAGAGGGTTACAATTTACAAGTAGGTGTTAATTTTCTGGATTACCTGGATTAGCTTGAGGTTGGTCAGCGGGTTTTTTGTTGGCAACCTTCTTCGGCCGTACTCACATGGTAGCAATATAAATGTTTTATAATGCTATAGATTTACCAATTACAATCCCTATCCTAAATTAACCAAACATCACATTTGGATGCCAATAATCACCAGACAATATATGCATCATCAATTGAGAAATGTTACCTATTATCTTGTATGTTGATTCACTATATAAACACACACACACAAACTCATGCACATTCACATTTTCACGCACAAAATCATTCAGGAACACATATTCGTATTCCTACCCACAATGTCATTAACTCGCATTGCGTGTATTCACCTTGACGAACAAGTTCGGTAATTTATATTCATATATTTACACACACACACACACACACACTCTTAGATTACCACTCGACAACGCACATATATTCGAACATACATTCACAACTCGCCTTCACATTTCCAATCAGAATACACACGCACACACATTGATATTCCCTCCCACAATCGCACCCACACTCTAATGTTCTTTCAGAACCACACGCACAAATACATATTCGCATTCCTAATCACAAACACAAACACACATTCACAAAGACAAGTCATGTGAATGACTTTCATTCTCTCTCTATCACACACACACACACAAACACATACACACACACTCACACACACACAAACATATTGTACATTCATTATTAATTTTGTACATCAATTATACAAATACATATTTCCACTCACAAACGTACAGGCTTTATGCTCGTACATGCACATTCCTACTCGTGCATACAAGGTTGCACTGCGCCCCCCCCCCCAACTGGCCTACGCAAGGCAGATCCAGCTCACACCCAATTAATTCATTAAGCTATTCAGTTTATTCTTGAAAGCCTACTGCTACTGAGCTGATCACTTTACAGTGTACTTTGCAATTTCTTTCACAAATATATAATTGTGTTCCTTCCAAATTATGACCCAAACGTACATGCCATTACACACGCACATACATACTCATGTAGACATGCATTTGAACATCCATATAACATTCGTAAACAAACATTTATTTACGCACATATACTGTATTTGCATTACTTTACATTACACTCACAAACATATTCATTTACACAAACACATGTAACTATCCACACATTGACGAATTTGACGCACTTGTGCTTGTGAACGTCGTCAAGCTGTCTTATAGCACGTTATGCAAGTATGAATGACTACTTCTGTTTGATCATTATACCATAATGGTAACAGATATGTAGATAATAGACATGTGGAATAGGATACCTAGCGCCATTGTGGGGATCAAGAACGATAGAGAGTTTCAAAATAAAATTAGATAAACGTATAAACGAGATGGGTTGGGTGTGAGAGGGATCTGCCTTGTTTTGGCCAATCGACTGTCTGCAGACTCCCATATGTTCTTATAAGATGGATATGTAAGACGAAGAATATACACACATATATAACGGCTATATATAAGCCTAGTTAGATGTATAAATAGGTATGTGTGAGTGTGTGTGGCGTAGGGAGTTGAGTGTGGAATAGGTCTGTATATACGACATGTAGGAATATAATTTAATAAAGTCCAACGTTTGTAATGATAATATAAATAATAATCCAAAGAATTTCGATTCAACAGTCTAATTGGCTGAATTATATGGCGATAAATACGAAAACACTTGTGGTGGTGTCCCGTAGCCTACCCAGTGTGGCTGGGCTGCGAGACACCACTGGTGGTGTCCCGCAGCCACTTCGTTGATAATTACCTCCTAGAACGTACTACGCATAGTTACATACTTGTCTTCATAAAACGCACTTAGCTCAATACTCACAGACTTTCCTTGTATATGTCTAATTCTATTATGTATGTTACAAGTTGAAGTCGAAGTGTATAACGTGTAATTATTCCCTTCTTTAAATAAGAACCTGTGACCTAGAACCTATGCTCAATTTCCTATTTTGTTTATCTCAGTCCCCCTCGTTGTGAAGAATTGTTATCAATTATCATATATACTTTCTTCCCGAGATCCTAAATCCACGCTCGTTTGTTTAAACGTTATTCCCCTTATCGTATGAACTGTATTTATGTTCACTTGATTATTGATGTAGATAATTTTGATTCTTATCGTCTAGGAATTCTTGTCTTGCATATATCGATTATCTAATTATTCATCAATCCGAATACACCGCTTCTGTGTGAATTCTTTACAAGACTCTGTTAACTCGTTCAGATATCTTATTATACCTTTTCGGGTATTTCAATTAGTACAACTTTGTCGTGTACGCCATTTTACCTATAATTAATAGTGTAATTAATTATTTGTATACGCTGATTTTATAGAAAGCGTTCATCAGTATTGTCTAACTACGCTAGTTCTGTTAACTGTACTGTTTATCCATTTTTGCTTAAGAGATATTGATCCTTGATTTATTTATAATCATAGAGTAAATATTACATCTGAATTCCTCGATTCGATTTAATATTATTGCATATATTGATTGAAGAGACATACTATCAGATCATATTTTGACAAAGTAAGTTAACCCTCCTGGCCTGGGCTGGCTCTCCAAAGGATGGAGCTCGTATCCGGGTGATCTGGCCGAATATCAACAAAAGTAAACTAAGGCTAATCTTGCTTAATATACTACCTACATTAATCAAACATATATAGAAATGGGCGTCTTAACTTGCTACGTAGAATGGCGTTGAGTAGAGCTCTCTAGCACAACTGGTTCCGGAGTGATGGTGATGGAAGTGGAGGTAACTTTTGCCGCGTATTTACCTCGGCGCGTCCGAACACTCAACCGCGGCCCCGGCTACGACGCCCAGTTGCACTCGTCGCTCCACCCGCAATTATACCGAGAAGCGATTTGATAGTGTTTTATTGGTTATTATGTCATTTCTTATAGTTATTATGTTATTTTCACTCAATAAAGTTATTTACATGAACTTATTTATGTCTCTGTCACTTATTACTTCGTTTTATTATTATTATTATGATTATAGTATCACTTTCACTGGACTTTGATAATTGTTAGTGTCATTTTCCTTTTTATGTATTGTTAGGTAAGCTAATAATATATATAGTATCACTGTCACTTGTTAATATTGATATGAAGGCACTTATTATTACTTGTGTTTGTCTCTTTCACTTATACTTAGTTTTATTATTATTATACTGTCACTTTGACTAGCCTAGGCTTATTGAGTGTCATTTTCACTTATTTATTGTTAGAAATATATATTTTAGTGTCACTTTCACTTGTTCATATTGTTATTGAAGGCACTTATTATTACTTATATGTGTCCTTTTCACTTATACTTAGTTATATTATTATTCTTAGCCTACATTTGAGTGTCACTTTCACTGTTGTCACTTCCACTTCAAAAGTTTATTAGAGTGTGGAAGTCGTTGAAGCAGGTGCTAGCACACAGTCCAACTTGACACTCGAGGCATTCCCAAGTGGTTTTTGTGGGTTTGCGGGGTCTTCTTGTTGTGTGGCTGCACACATGGCACCTCTTCTGGAATCGTCTTTTACTACCTGGTGCTTTGAAAGGAAGGGCGTTGAGCTGGTGCTTCCTGAAAAATTCAGCACACCCCGTTCTGTCCAGATGGCCTGGTCCTTGTAGTTGCCTCCCTGGTGTACCCGCATGTTTAGCCAGGAGCTCAAGTATCACCTGTTTGTGGAACTTCCGCAGGGACTTGTACTTCTTGGGTCCTGGAGTCCTCAGACGGTAGATATTGTAAGCATTGAGGACCGACATAAATACCGTATGCAGGATAAACTTCTTGTACCACCTGCAAGATGTTCGCAGGCAGTCGATGAAGCCCATCTGCATGTCGGACTTGTCAATGAGGCGCATGTTGAGGTTGTAATCCAGGACAGCAGCTGGTTTCTGGACGGGGTTCTTGGTTCTTCGGTCCACCTTCCCTGTGGCGATCATCTCGGCCTTGTGGCATGTGGTACAAAGGAGTACAAAGGAAATCAAGCAACAACATATCTAGTGACCCTTCTAGGTTGCTTGTCCTCCAAAACACTGAGGATCAAGTGTCCAAACAGTGGTTTAGAGTGGGTAAGGGAACATTGGAAAGGGAATTACTGCCCTGGAACTAATGTCCGTGGCAGGATTAGGAAGTTAGTAGGGGACAGATGGGTTAGTAACTGAGGGGGGGATAAAGTAAAGTTATTCATTTACAAACGCAGTCAGTCGCGGGTTTGATGCGAGATATTTGTCTAGGCGGAGTTTAAATGAATCAACGGTGATGCAGTCTATAACGTTTCGGGGAAGCCCATTCCACAATTTGACAACTCGATTGAAGAAGAAATTCTTAGATTCGTGTGAGTTAAAAGATTTACCAATAATTTTGCAACCGTTTCCCCGCGTGTAATTAGATTGGTCGATAGTGAAGTACTTACTAGAGTTCATATTGTCGATGCCTTTGATGATTTTGAACACTTGAATTAAGTCACCTCTTAATCTGCGCTGGGTTAAAGGAAATAGATTTAATTCTCTAAGACGCTCTTCGTATGGTTTGTTCTTTAGGATAGGTATCATTTTGGTAACTCTACGTTGAATTCGTTCTAGCTTGTTTATATCTTTTTGGTAATAAGGGCACCAGGATTGAACGCAGTATTCCAGAAGAGGGCGGACTAAGGAATTGTAAAGGGTTAGGATAACTTCTTTGCATTGATGCTCAAATGACCTGCCTATAAAGCCAATTATTTTGTTTGCCTTCTTAACAACTTCTGAACATTGTTGACTCTGTTTTAGGTTACTCGATATTGTTACTCCCAGATCGGTTTCTCTGTTTACATTCTTAAGCTGAGTGCCATTCATCGAATAGTTTGCTTTCTCATTTAGGTATCCGATATGTAGTACTTTACATTTATCCGCATTGAAACTCATTTGCCAAATTTGGGCCCAACATGACAATTTATCTAGATTGTGTTGCATATCGTCAACTTGTTCTTTTGAGAGTACGCTATTTGCAATTTTTGTATCGTCAGCAAATTTTGAGATTGTACAGGTGAGACCCTCATCTATGTCGTTGATGTAAATTAGAAAGATAATTGGTCCTAGTACCGATCCCTGGGGTACCCCGCTACTTACATTGGTCCATTTAGATGCCTTACCGTTTATGACTATGGTGAGGAGGTTAACCTTGCGCTGGTCATGCCAGTGGATGGAGAGGATGGGGCCACTCTTCTTGTGGAAGATGTCTGCCTTCTTCATCTTGGTTGGGTAGCCTGGCATGCCCTTCCTCTTGGCCTTGACTGTGCCGACAGTTCCGGTCTTGCGGTCATGGAGGTACTTGGTCAGGATAGGCGACGTGTAGTAATTATCTGTGTAGAGGATGTGGTTTTGATTGAAGTGCCTCTCCATCATCTTCTTCACTACAGCGCCACCAAAACCAATGAGGGGGTCAGTCACAATTTCTCCACCCTTGCCCCTGTATACCACAAAGTCCAGCACATACCCCGTCAAACAGTCGCAGAAGACGAAGAGCTTGATGCCGAAGCGGTGTCTCTTGGACGGGATATACTGTCGGAAGTGCAGCCTACCACGGAACAGGACCAGAGACTCGTCGAGGCACAACTTCTGGAAAGGAATCAGGTAGGTGGTGAACCGATGATGTATCATGTCATACAGCTTCCTGATCTTCCATAATGAGTCGGGAAGGTGGACTGCCATGTTGTTTGTCAGGTGGAGATAGGAGAGGATGTCGAAGTACCTGTCCGTGGACATGTACTTGCCAAATGCTGGAGTCGTTATGATGTCGCCAGTGATCAAGTAGTCTGCCAGAGCGTGCTTCCTGATATGTGTCATCAGCATTGTGAGTGCCAAGAAACATATAGTTCTGCCACAGTGACAGCTCTCCATGCCACCATCTTGGCACTGGTCTTCCTCCTAAGAAAGTTGGCACAGATCTCATGATGGTTGTTGGTCTCCTCGACGAGGTATTCCATGACTTCATTGTCATAGAAGCCACAGAAATTTTCACTGCGGGTAGCAGCTGGGCCACAGGGAAATGTTGGTGACACCCCGGAACCCATCTGTACTTCGTCAAAGGCAGGACAATCTGGCTCAAAATCAGCTCCATCTGTCCACACAAACAGGTCGGATGCTGATGCTCGAGCACGTGCAGGTGCAGCAGGCACACGCACTGACGCCCTGGCACACGCCCTTGGCCACGCGGACGCCCTGCACGCCCACGCCCACGCCCAGGGGCAGCGGCGTCGGTAGACTGGCCACATCCACGACCTCGCCCTCTCGCTCGTCTTGTCGGGACTTCCTCTTCCTCTTCCTGTTCCTCTTCCTCTTCCTCTTCCTCCTCAGGCGACGTCAGGTCATCTGGGGCAATGTTGAGGTCGTCAGCATCCTCTTCAGGAGACAATTCGGGTGAAGAAGTGACCGGGCGTCGGCGGTGTGGGGTGCGGGAGGCTGCGGGAGCTTCAACAATGGGAGCCTCGGCCTCGGGAGTTGCGCTCCTTTTGCGGCGAGCCGAGGGCTTCTCCGCATCAAATAATGCTCTGCGGTGTGTTGAGGGCTATGGCACACTACTAATACCACTTCAAGAGGCCCTTTGGTCATCCTGAAGAAGAGATGAAGCCGAGGGCTGTGGGTGACCCACGCGGCGTCCCGGGTCAAGGCGTCGGGACAATGGAATGCGGGTGGTTGCTAGACCAGGGTCGGCGTCACTATCACTGTCTTCAGCTTCCCTATCCTTTTCTGCGGCTGCCCTGCGTGCTTTTTTAGCTGCACTTTTCACCAACGATTGTTTATAAACATATTTGCCCATTTTCACGAGCGTACGGGCAGGCAAAGGGGAAGGTCCTTGGGTACTAGGGCTAGGCCTAGGCTGACATAGCAAAGATGGCGAGGGGGTAGGCCTAGGTTCTAGCACACTTGGAAGTTCAATGGCACCTTCCTGAAACACTTCCACATCAGGATCATCACTACTGTCTCCCCCCTCAAATAAATCCACATTATCGTCGTCTCCAAAGCCAACGAAATCGTCATCTTCGCTTGCACTTATCAATTGTTCTTTGTCCACCAAGCTTTCGCCACTGCTCTCTTCACTATCAAAAAGTTCTCGCTGTATAGCGCTATCACTCAACAAACGCTTAACTTTCTTTCGTTGAGCTTTCTTCTCGGTTGCAACAGGTGTCGAAGTTGCGAGCGGGGTAGCAGTAGGGGCCGCGGGAGGTTGCAGCGAATCCGACACGTCGGAAATCATTTTTTCAGTATAACTCGCTATGGCGGCCACGTACAAACTGATAACACTAGTAGTTGAGGCTTGGTGGCGCTGCGGTCGCCTCTACAATGCAAAATTTGGCCGCGCGAATTTTGAAACACGCTTTCAAGCACAGGGATTTTAAAATTACACCCGGGCACCTGCCCTTCTTTTGTGGTGTCATTTTAAAATTACACCCGGGCTGGAAGGGTTAATTATAAGTTAAATTGCAAAATTAATTGCGCACATCATTCCCCGTAATTTCAACTTCCTCTTTCAAATATTAAGTGCATAGTCGCATTAATAATAAATAAAATTCCCAAGACCGCAGTAACTAGAATGACCTGAGCTATTGACCTGGTCATTAGCCACCCCTTCCCGGGCTGATCTACCTGCCCACGAGCGCCTCCCACCCCCCCCGTGAGCG
This sequence comes from Paralithodes platypus, assembly GCA_032716605.1. NCBI lineage: Eukaryota > Metazoa > Arthropoda > Malacostraca > Decapoda > Lithodidae > Paralithodes > Paralithodes platypus. Next base: position 19,670,508 of record CM064534.1, on the reverse strand, counting down.
TTTCTCGAACCAACCGCTTCTGCACTTGTTTGAAATCTCAATTCACCTAATTCTTTCCTACTCGGGAATATCTGTGTTCTAAAATAATAAGAATACGTTAGACACTCGACTCACATATATATATTATTATCAAGGGTTGACTCTATATGTTACATGTTCTCTATAATTAAGAGTATATTTCCTATGACTATATTACCACAATAGGTTATATTTTGTGTTCCTGATTCAAGACTGAATATTTATGCATTCCTTGTGTTACTTCCTGTTCTTTATAATAGTGAAGGTAACTCTCAGTCTTTATTGTGCTTAATACATCCGTGATCTCAGCATAGAAATAATTATGCAACATATTGAGAGTTCAGGAGTATATGATCAGAAACAATAAATACATCAACCATTTTGCCATTGAATAAATTATATGTGTACAATTACCTGCGTGCTATTATTGAGTTTTGTAGCACCTGATTGAATACCTATTTCTGTGATTAAGAACGTGTTAGATGTGTTCCTGTTGAGGAAATTTACAGTCTATAAGTCCATACCTGGATTTTAGTGCAGACTTGATAACGAGATATAAATATTGTATCACGGCATAACAATATATATATATATATAGTGGTGATGGATATGTTGCTTGGAGTTTGCAGACGTATAAGGAGAAGTAATTCCAGCGCTTGTACAAACATCTTGGACATCTTAACTTGGTGACGTTTCTCAATCTTCTTGTTGCATCATGAGACCTATTACAGATATTTATTATGATAACAAATGTTAACTTTACAAATGTCTTTATTACAGTAATATATATTTGATTAAATATAGTGAACAGAAAACATGGAAAGACCTTGACACTGCTAACAAATAAAAGGAACGTACATGTTCTATGTTCTCAAATTATTACGCGGTAACTATACATAATCTAACTAAAAAATTATATCTTGAACTGGTGTTTAACAAATATATGTAAACAATTATACAGTATATTGGAACTTGATCCTGAAATAAATTCTTACAGAATGTACATCAATATTAGTTTGTGAAGTAAATTACAGTGCGCAAGAGTTGTAGAAAGGCACGATTGCTTGACAAAGAATATTTTCCGGTAATTGCATTTGAATTAACTAATAAGGACAAACATGAACTATTGCTACACGGTATATATACTGTATAAACGAAATTATGTTCAAACACAACTTTAAGATATTTCTTCCAAAACTTTATGTTACATGAATATTATTGGGCAAATTGTAACGCAAATCAAAATCTGGCTCACCGAAATGTATATGCTAATTAAAGGTAGAAAGAACGATTGCTTGTCAATTAAAAACATAAAATTAAACTGTAGTTAGTTAGTTTAGTTAGTTAAAATAGGACTTTATAGGCTATCAACCCATGAGTATTATTAAGCCCACCTTATAGTCAGGAAGAACATGTCCGGAGTCCACGAGACCCCAAAGTTTATACCCCCAGGTATACTGGGAATATAAACCTAGAGGTTGTCCTGCTCGGGAACCCCAGACGTCATCCTTAATCGCAACCAGGACTAAAGCCCCCTTTCGAGAACTCCAGTCATTTGTAGAAAGGACATCAAGCAACAACAGATCTAGTGACCCCTCTAGGCTGCTCATCCTCCAAAACACTGAGGATAAAGTGTCCAAACAGTGACTTAGAGTGGGTAAGAGAAAATTGAAAAGGGAACTATTGCTCTATTGTTCGTGGAAGGATTAGGAAGTTAGTCGGGGACAGATTCTTACAGTTTCTTACAGTAGATGGGTTAGTAACATAACACAGTTAAAAGTGATCTTTCGTATATGTGGGAAAAAGAGAGTAACGTCTTAGTAATATATATTTATTAGTGGCCCCTTCATCATTGACATTGTTTATGGCCAATCTTCGAACTTGTCTTAAGCTTGTCTTTCAAACTTCCCGCCCGGCAGAGATCAAAATACGATTGCCACACATCGTGTGCGAAACGCTCTTAAAAACCACTCACGGACTCGTCCTATATGATGTGGGTACCACTACTAGAAAAAACTAGCAAAAAATAATGAAAATAAAAAATTTAAACTTGATCTTAGCATTGCGCTTCCCATGCGTCTGCTGTTCCGCATGCTTCGCCTCCCTCATAGAAGCGATCTCTCGTCCTTATTCCTCCCGGGCCCACTAGTGTCGGACGTGTATCATGGGTGCTCCAGCCCTCCTTCATTCTTCACTTCCCCTTGGTTATGGTGAGTTCTTACTCATATGTACATGCTAAGTGCTGAGGTCAGGTAGCTTATAGACGAGGAGTAGGCTGTGAGTGTCCTTTAGTGGGCCCTGGAGAATGTTTTTCAGGGTTCAATATGCTAAAGCGAGTGTGTTAGGCGGAGTCCTCGTTGTGATAAGGTGAGGCTCCCACGTACTTGTAGTATTATCCTAGCTCATTATTAGTTCACTGATTAGTCATGAGGCTTCTTATAGGGTGAACCGGGGCCTGTTGTTCGGTCCATTTTTGGTGTTCATCAGTATGCCACGTGGCCTAGTACTCGTGGATTGTCTCACTTAGTTGAGGGGTCCTGCACGGAGCCATGCTGCTCTTCAACCTACACTTCGTGATTACTACCTGTTCCTTACGGTCGACACTGGATTGCAGGTTTGTGCTATTATGACTGATATCATCGCTATCTGCCCCCATCTAGCTGGCCACATGTAGGTTGTTTATATATGGCTAGGGAGTGTTATTATTGTTGTATTTGTGATTCATGTATAACTATGCCATATTCGTGCATGTTGTTTATGCCATTTTGGAGGGTTGGCCCTTCCAGCGGGATTTATAAAAGTGAGACTTAGTCAACGTGCCTCTAGTTGTTTCACATGGTTTTTCCGCCGGGAAATATCTAGAGTTATGTACAAAATTCAGAATATCCTCGTTTGGTGCAGGATAGAATTGGATTTTGTCTGTTTTGTTTACGGCGTCTAGTATGATTTCGGCTTGACCGGCATTTTACTCAAATTGTTTTTTTGAGAGTGTTCGGCTAAACCGCCTCCATTACAACAACTTTTTCTGCCGCATAAGCTTAACAACAAAACGTTCGTTGCTGAACGTTTATCCTGGTGGCTGGAAGTGGGTAGCCATTACCGCCGGGACAATAATGGCTGAGCCGAGAAACGAACTCACCCATTCCTATCTTGTAGCTTTCAGTTATCTGTATAGCTTAAAATTAAGGCGTTGGTCTGCCGAGGGTACAGAATTAGATCCATAAGTAGCGTTGGTCGCCGGGTTTAGTTCGTTCATAACAAGACGGGATGAGGTCAGTGTTGGTCACTTAGGTTAAGAAGATATATACACTGGTAGCACATGATAGGCTATGATCGACTCACTTACATTTCTGGGGAATGTATTTAACGTAAGGGGAACTAAGATTGTTTAGTGTTACTCAATTCTTTTTTGTCATTATCGTTGGAGATATATTTGAATATTAGCTTTTCCAGCCTAGCATGTCCTTATGAGCATTGATTCTTGGAATTTTCTCACCCACAGGTTCGCATGTGGGACACCTAGGAGGATCTGCATCTCCCTGGTGGGAGGGGGGTTAACCATGGATAAGAGTGCTTTCTCTTTCTGTTCTGCTTTGGGTTGTCAAAATTTAACAATTATTGGGCACCTTCTCTGTGTTAAGTGTGTCCCCTGTTTAGATCGATCTCGTGGTCGCTGGCTTTCCCAGTCATGTCCCAAGTGTTCAGCCTTTCGTAATGCATACTTAAACCATGCGGATGGACAATGTAAGACAATTTTGCTCCCTATTCAAACAACATATGTAACGTACTGTAAGACGGTAGCTCACAAATCATTACAATTGGATGACCAAATATTAGAAGATTTTCTTAAAGGGCATTCAGATACCCCCTGGGGGTAATACTCGTGAAACTCCCTCCCGCCACCCCAAGCGACCTAGGACCTCAGATTCGCCGGACGCACCTCCCTCGTCTAGCCGGCGTGACAGATCCAGCTCTCCTAGACCTAGACCCAAGTCGCCTTCTGTGGAACAAGCGCCAAAGAGGTCACGAGCCTATTTTGAGGCCGCTCTTGCTGCTGGCGATGACAAAACCAAGAAGAGGCAGTCTAGGAAGTCCTCCTCGTCGAAGAAGAAGGCGCAGCCACCACCCAAACCGGATAAACATTCTTCGTCACGCAAGGAGGCACCCAGAGACACATCCAGCAATGTCTCCAGCCAATCGCACCGGTTTACCATCCCCCACCGTGTTCAACCTGAGCCAAAAGTTGTACCAGTATTGGGATCGGAAAGGGGCAGCAGTGTGTTTTCTCGTCGGCAGGAAGATGAATGCTCATCTAACCAACCCACCTCAGTCCAAGACCCTACAGAGTATGAGATACCGGATCTAAACATGCAGGACCGCTCTGAGTCCAACGTTCTCGATGACTCACAAACAGGAACACACGACTCCGCTGCCCGGGTTGGCGAGTCTCGGTTGGAGGCTTTCCCGGCCCCCCTGACCCGGTCACCGGGATCTACTTTACACGCTGAGGAGCAGATGTCTGGCAAACGCCTTTCTTCTCGGCACTCGGGAACGCAGGATTCAGAGATGTCACAGTCCGCGTCCCAGTCAGACCAAGAAAGTGGGGTTTATATTACAGGGGAAGAATTCCAGGAGTGGTTTGAGTTTATGAAACAGGTTAAGGGAGAGCGTCAGGTAACAGTTCCAGTACCAGTAGCAACGGCGGTGCGACCTCTAGGGCAAGTACTTGTTGAACCGCAGGTTAACGGAAGCTTATCTCCCTCCACTGTCACTCCTACGCCTTCAACTTTGGGAGCCACTGCTATGTTGCCCGTCTAATTTAAAATTATTCTCTGAATCGATTCCTCCCCCACTATGATAAATCTATTCCTAGTAAGAAGGGCCCTATGCCCCTGTCATATGGACCAGATACATCTTGGACTGTCATTAAGCCTTTACGCCCCGAGGTCGCACAACCCGCAGTTACGGGTGAGTCCCCTGTTCTGGAACATTGGGTTATTGAGGCAAGTGAGGCTAAGAAACTGAGGGCCAAGAACCAATCTGGGGAGGTACTTGATGTAGTTGTAAAAGCCATTCCCACTATTTACAATCCTGACATTGCCTCCCACTTCCGCCGGAAAACTGTTTTCCGATTGGACTAAGGCAGATGGGTTTAATGATATAAAACTTTTGCAGGGTTTGACCCCCGAGTTAAATTCAATACCCTTCAGGGACTCTTCAGGGACTCTTCAGGGTTCTTCAGTAGTTCAAATTCGAGGGGGGGAATCAGGGCCGTGGGTGGCATGGGCACATGAAGCCCAGCTGTTTGCCAGCACTATAAGTAATAAGATCAGTCACCAGCTCCCGCAAGAGGACAATCATTGGTTCTCTATGCCGGTAGTCAAGGCGGAAGGGATCCCTCAACATATTTTTGAATTGTTGGGGGCCTCTAAACTTTCTTTATGCCAATTACCTGAACCTTTTTGTCCCCCCACACAGGTCCAGATTAATAAAGATTTTAAGATGAGGCAGAAAGCGTGGAGACTGGTGTCCCAATACCTGCTCAGCCGCCAGCTTGCGGCCTCTCTGGCCAGGATGACTGAGTCGGTAACGGACGCTGGCACCCAGAAGGCACTTTCTCTAACTAGGCGCCTTCTCAAAAACTCCATTCAGTCTCTCAGCGACATCCGGACGGCTCTCTTTGAGGCGGTACAGGTTCGTCAAGACCTGAGGGTGTACTTGGTAAGGAGACTCCCTGTAGAGATTGGTAGGAGACTAATATTATCAAAAAAATCACCAAAACCCTAGCCTCTGACGATGCCTGTTGCACTCTCAATTTCCTAATAGACTCCCAACCTGCCACTACTTCTAACCCAAAGAGTGAGCAGTAATTTAAATCTAATTTTAATGCTAAGAGTTCTTTTCGTGGTCAGTCCCAGTCATTTCAGTCATCGAAGACTTACACAACCCCTGGCAGTAACGGGACGTCTCGAGGACGAGGTAAATCCAGGGGTAGAGGGTGTTGGTTCAGGGGTCAATCTAGGGGTAAACCTGGTAGTAATGGTAGCAAGGCCTCTCATCTCCCCATTCCAAAATCAGAGTCACAACCCTCCAATCCAAAAAACTGAGACACCACAAGGCTCTCTCATTCCCAGTGCCAAGGCAAGGCGAGGCAGATCCGAGAGTAGTACTGCCGGACAACACCAGTCATGCGACTGGCAACTTCCGGGATTGTCATCGAACATGGCCCCGGCGAACATGGGCATGGACCGTGGTCAAGAAAGGCCTCTCATGGCGGTGGTCCCAGCGACCCCGTTTATGTATCCCCACAGAATTCAATCATGTTTCATTGGAGGTGGGATCCGTCGTCAACGAGATGGCCCAAAAACAGATCATTATCCCCAGTCCTTCTTCACAACCCGTGTTCACAGCCCTGTTGTTACTGGTGCCAAAAAGGGACAGTGTTCAGATGAGGCCAGTGATCGACCTCTCTTATCTTAACACCCATATTCACAATCAGTCATTCTGGATGCTGACTGTGAATCAGATCAGATTGACACTCCCGCCACAGAGTTGGATGTGTTCCATCAATCTAACAGAAGCCTATTGGCATGTCCCAATCAACAAACGTTTTAAAAAATATCTAGCTTTGCGCAACGGGGATCAAACGTTTGTCTTTCAAAGAATACCCTTTGGTCTAAATCTGGCACCCCGAGTTTTCACAAAGTTAGTCCGACAGGCTTTGCTACCATTTCTACAGCAGGGAATCATGGTGTTATGGTACCTCGACGACTGGTTAATAGTAGCTCAAACCAAAATAATTTGCCTCCAACATGTACAGCAGGTATTAAATCATGTAGCTGCCTTGGGGTTTAAGGTGAACTTAGCAAAGTCCTCCTTGATCCCCACCAGGAAAATCCAATGGGTGGGTCTTATCTGGGATGCCGAGTTATTCACTCTGAGTCCGAGCGAAGACAACCGTCAGAGATTTAGGAAGGAAACTCTTTTGGTTTCTTCATTCTCTGACAACAACAAGGAGGATCTGGGAATGTCTGGTAGGCTCACTCAATTGGATACAGCTGACGGTTCCGTTAGGTCGTCTGAAGGTAAAACAAATTAGTTTGGAAGGAAAGAGGTGCTTTCCGCTGTTGCCAGCGGAAACACTGCGGAAAATTCCAAATTTAATCCACAACCTCCTGGCGGCTTGGGCGAAGCCAGAAGTAATGCACTCCTCCTTGACATGGACAGCTCCTCCTCCGACGGTCTGGATAGATACAGACGCGTCAGGTACCCTGGGATGGGGTTACCAGTCAAACCTAGGACATCAGGGTCAGGGTCTATGGTCCAGGTCAAATCACCTTCATATCAATGCCAAGGAGTTGTTAGTCCCTTTATTCTTTTTACAGGAGCACGGCATGAGCCAGGCGGGAAAGTCCCTTGCCTTCAGAATGGACAATGTGACTGCAGTGACATGCATTCAGAAATAAGGGTCAGCGAGATCTCGAGTGTTACAAGGGTTGTCGGAAAAGATCTTTCAACTGGCTGCAAGGCTAGAGATTTATCTTCATGCAACATATCTGCCCGGCGTGGCGAACGTGTGGGCAGACGCTCTGTCTCGGAGACAGAGCACTCAAGTAGAATGAGCTCTCAAGCAAAACATCTTTCAAGAGATGATTGCCGAAACCTACCATCCACAAGTGAACTTGTTCGCGTCAGAGGCAAACCACAGGCTGCCTCAGTACCTCACACGTCGGAGTCAGACTCCGGCGGGGGGTCCAGACGCATTTCTGGTGGACTGGAACAAATGAAGCTTCATTTATCTATTTCCGCCGCCAGATGCATCCTTAATGTGCAAAGTAGTTCACAAACTACGGGGTTATCGAGGCATGGTCTCGATGATCGCGCCGTTGTAGCCGGCTCAAGTTTGGTACAATCAATTGAAGACATTGTGCGAAAACTCGGTGTCGCTCCCGATCTCGTACTTCCACTTAGCAATTGGAAACCTCAAGACCTCGCTGACTTTTGCCTTATAGATATTCAGAAGGCCAAGTGGCTAGGCCAGTTTGGGGAAGCCGTGACTCACAAATTGATTAATCAGTATGCTCAATCAACTCAAAGACAGTATCAATCGCATTGGAAGTCATTTACTACCTGGATCGTAGAAACTGATCAACAACAGTCCTCGGTGGCTCTGGTGTTTAATTATTTAAATTACCTTTTTGAAATGCAAAAGTTGTCAGTTGTCACATTAAGGAATCACCTCACAGCAATTCGGACACCTTTTTTCGATTTAACTGGCCTGTCCGTGCCAGAGGCGGAGGAAAAGGAGTTCATGCGGTCTTGCTTCCGGCTTCGCCCTCCTCCACGTCAACTCACACCCACCTGGTTTCTTGATTTGACCCGTGAAATGCTTCAGTCCCGTAAATATTTTCATAATTTTCCTTTCTAGTTAAGACTTAAGAAAGCCATTTTTCTAATGGCATTGGCCACGGGTGATAGGTTGTCTGAGGTGGTGGCGATGAGTTCGGAGCCATCTTGCTTAAGATTTTCGAGGCGCAACATGAGTGTACATATTGCTCCTGCTCCCAATTTCATTGCTAAAAATGAACACAGTAATCATGTATTTACAGAGTTTGAAGTTCTTGCTCTTAAACAGGGCGATAAGCACCATTTACTTTGCCCAGTGCAATCACTCATTTTATTTATGCGGGAGTCTCGGCCAGCTCAGGCAGGGTCCCTCTGGGTTTCACGGACAGGTAAACATCTTCAAAAACGACAGCTGGCTGCGTTATTGGTAGAAGTAATTAGAGAGAGTAATCTGGGCGTTCTTGCTAGAACACACGATATCTGGAAATGGGCTGCGTCACTCAGATTCCTACATAATTACTCACTCGATGATATTCAACAGACCAAACTATGGTCATCTAATCATACTTTCTTAACACATTACCTGTCAGTGAATCTCAAGAAACCTTCTCGTACATGTATAGCATTAAGGCAGAGAGTCTAGTTTTAAGCTATTTTTGTAAAGCAAAATGGGGGGGGGGGAGGTATCCTAGCTAGGGCCTCTAACCTGCCTCCTATGTGATACAACATGATAACGGGAATGAAGGTCATGTGATAACCCATTCCTTAGACTAAGATAATTCTAGTCAGGATAATATTTGTTATGTTTACTATATGTATGGCAATAGAGTTTCCATTATGCTCATTAATCTTAATTAATCTTAATTAATTAAGGGCAAGTGTACAAATATTTTTGTAATACAGTACCTGTGGGCCTTATGTATATTTGCCACCATTTTTTCAGTATTTTGTAAGAGATGAGATATTTATTTATTTATGAATTCATAAGCTAAAATGTATAGTTTATGTGTGTCATACCAACTGTTCTATCAAACTGTTCTACACAACAGGCAACCTTTAAGAGACGCCGCCTGTAAAATCTTTATTATTTTTATTAAACTATGATCTTTTTCGTACGAGTTTCTCTTTAACCTTAGTAATTTTATAATAGTGGTTATGATGTTCATGATGAATGTCCCCCTCCAGTCTTGAGATATCAGGCGCATCGTCAATGATGAAGGGGCCACTAATAAATTATAGGTTTGAGTCCCAAAGGGAAGAAGGAAAACCTAATATTTAGTAGTGCCCCCGGAATCATTGACGATTTTGGGCCTCCCTTCCATCCCCTTCCCATTCATCTGCTATGTTTTGAGAGTCTTGATATATCAGATTAAGGACGAGAGATCGCTTCGATGAGGGAGGCCAAGCGTGCGGAACAGCAGACGTTTTTTTTTTTTTTTTTTTTTTTTTTTTTTTAAAGAGACAATGAACGGAGGAAGGAAAAACACAGATAAAACAAAAAGGTCCATGTGCCTAAAGGCATCCTCCATTCATAAAATGTTTGTAACAACTGGATTTAAACATTTGTAGATTGTAAGTTTGTGGAAAGCAATTCGAGGGAAGTGAATTCCAAAGAGTAGTAGTTCTAGGGATAAATGAATTTTGATAAGCAGAAGTTCTGCATTGTGGAGGAGAAAGTGTAAATTCATGGTCGCTCTCAGCTGCCCTAGTTCTACGGGGAAAGATGTGGAGAGGCGGCACAATTGAAGCAAGTTCCTCGGAACAATTGCTGTGAAAATATCTGTAGAATAATGCAAGGGATGCAACGTTTCTTCGTATGGATAATGTAGGAAGGTCCTGTGTGATTGCAGGGTTATTGATTAATCTAATAGCTTTATTTTGAATTTTGTCCAACTGCCTCAATGCAACCACTCCACTTCCACTCCACAGAGGTGAACAGTAATCCATCTGAGAACGCACATGACTTTTATATATTACGGCCAACTGCTCGTCAGTGAAGAATTCTCGAACTCTGTACAGTAGTCCCAGTTTTTTAGAGGCATTCTTAGCAATGCTTCTAACATAATGTGTCCAGCTCAAGTTAGTAGTTAATGTTACACCGAGAATGTCAATACTAGGGGAAGTGGGAATATTTACATCATTAAAAAATATATGGGAGTCAGTGAAATTCTGTTGGTTAGAAAATTGAATGTACTTGGTTTTCTGTGCATTAAAGGAAACTAGATTCTTTTGTCCCCATTCTTCAATGCGCTTGGGAAGCGCAATGCTAAGATCAAGTTTAAAATTTATATTTTCATTATTTTTTGCTAGTTTTTTCTAGTAGTGGTACCCACATCATATAGGACGATTCCGCGAGTTGTTTTTAAAAGCGTTTCACTCACGATGTGTGGCAATCATATTTTGATCTCTCCCGGGCGGGAAGTTTGAAAGACAAGCTTGAGTTCAAAGATTGGCCATAAACAATGTTAAGGCGCATTGTCAATGATTCCGGGGCCACTACTAAATATTAGGTTTTCCTTCTTCCCTTCGGGACTCAAACCTATAATATGCAATACACTTTAGTGAATCTGAAGGGGGAATAAAATAAAGTTATTCATTTACAAACGCTGTCAGTCGATGGTCTGATGCAAGATATTTGTCTAGGTGAAGTTTAAAAGAATCAATGGTGCTGCAGTCTATAAAATTTCGGGGAAGCCCATTCCACAAGTTGATAACTCGATTGAAGAAGAAATTCTTAGATTCGTGTGAGTTAAAAGATTTACCAATAATTTTCCAACCGTTTCCCTGCATGTAATTAGATTGGTCGATATTGAAGTACTTACTACAGTTCATATTGTTGATGCCTTTGATGATTTTGAATACTTGAATTAAGTCGCCTCTTAATCTGCGCTGGGTTAAAGGAAATAGATTTAATTCTATAAGACGCTCCTTGTATGGTTTGTTCTTTAGGCTAGTTATCATTTTGGTAACTCTACGTTGAACTCGTTCTAGCTTGTCAATATAATGTTGGTAATAAGGGCACCAGGATTGAACGCAGTATTCCAGAAGAGGACGGACTAAGGAATTGTAAAGAGTTAGGATAAGTTCTTTGGATTTATGCTCAAATGACCTGCCCATAAAGCCAATTATTTTGTTTGCCTTCTTAACAACTTCTGAACATTGTTGACTCGGTTTTATGTTACTTGATATTGTTACTCCCAGATCGGTTTCTCTGTATACAGTCTTAAGCTGAGTGCCATTCATCTAGTACTTTACATTTTATCTGCATTGAAACTCATTTGCCAAATTTGGGCCAAACATGACAACTTATCTAGATTGTGTTGCATATCGTCAACTTGTTCCTTTTAAAGTTCGCTGTTTGCAACTTTTGTATCGTCAGCAAACTTTGAGATTGTACAGGTGAGACACTCATCTATGTCTTTGATGTAAATTAAAAAAGATAATTGGTCCTAGTACCGATCCCTGATTGACCCTGATTGACCGATACCTTGATTTTCAAAATGCCTTTGACAAAGTTCCCTACAAATGTTTACTGCTAAAACTAAAAGCGCATGGAATACAAGGCAGTGTGTTGAAATGGATAGCAAATTGGCTAAGCGACAGAAAGCAAAGAGTAGTCATAAATGGTAAGACATCTAAATGGACCAATGTAAGTAGCGGGGTACCGCTACTTACATTGGTCCATTTAGATGTCTTACCATTTATGACTACTCTTTGCTTTCTGTCGCTTAGCCAATTTGCTATCCATTTCAACACACTGCCTTGTATTCCATGCGCTTTTAGTTTTAGCAGTAAACATTTGTGGGGAACTTTGTCAAAGGCATTTTGAAAATCAAGGTATATAATATCTACAGCTTTAATCTCATCATAGAGGTTGAGGATATCGTGGAAGAAGTCTAACAGATTGGTTAAGCAGGAACGTTTGTTACGAAAGCCGAAAGCCGTGTTGAGTATCTTTAAGTTTGTTATTTTCCTCTAAGTGATTTACGAGTCTGTCTCTTATGAGTGTTTCTAGCATTTTACATACAACTGAGGTTAAGATAATTGGACGATAGTTAATGGGTAGGGATTTGCTGCCTTTTTAAAATATCTGTGTTACGTTGGCTAGCTCCACTGATCTGGCATAATTCCAGACTGCAAGGATTTATTGAATAGCAATTTCAGTGGTTTGGAGAGCTCATCCTTAGCTTCCTTTAGAGCTCATTCTTAGCTTTCTTTAGACTCTTGTGTGTGTAACTGTATAATTCTAACTGAAATGTTATCACGGACTACTTGTAAGCTGTACATAATTATAAAATATATTATACGACATAGAATACCTTATAACATAGTAACTGGACAGAGGAAGAATTGTCGCCTATCATGGGATGCTGAAGATGTGTGTGTAATGATTGTCAGATCGGAAATTACTTGACTTTTATCTAATATTGTGAAGGAGGCTCGCTTGATAGGGTGATCGTTCGTGCTTGAGTAAAGTCTAATGGCACTGAGTGGTGATTTAGAATTAGGCCTACCTGTTCGAACTGAAGTACCTAGATGATCAGGTATTCGTGTTTTAGGTGTCTCTCTATCTTACCTATATATGACGCCTGGCAGCTGTCACATGTATAAATATGTTGGTATTTTGTCCCATTGTGAAAAGACTACCGATAGTTTGACCAGTTTTAAATATATATTGCACTGATAATTGGGGATATGTATTTCGAAGCAATTTGTTTAATTTGTTCTTTAGACGATAACTGCTTGGGCCTCTGAATATAATTGTTAAAACATACATGATACTTCGGTACGGTGGGAGCCTTTGGGGTCGGATTTAATACATTATAAAGTGTTTTGTCAATGTTGTCAAGTGTTTCTGTGAATTTCGTAGGAAATATTTCACGTACTCTAATTCATGATGTAGATTAAAATAGTCTGAACATATTTTGTAGGCTCGAGTTGTGAGAGTTGCAACAAGATTCCGTTTTTAATATATATATACACTCAGTATATATATTAGTAGGCTATATAGGATTTTTTTTTATTTGTGTATGCGTGCGGGCATGGATATGGTCATGACGGGTGAAGATCAAAGATATCAAAGGGAGGGAGAGAGATGGGATCCGATCAAAACTCAGATTAACTGGGTAAATGACATGAGCAAAAAAGTATGGTCAGATCAAACAGAGTATGTCTGATGGAGATCAACGAGAGGGTGGGAGCTGTGATCTGAGCGAAACTCAGCTCATTTTGTTGTTGTTGTTGTTCCCCAAGCTGCCTAGCCGAACAGCCCCAAGGCCCCGAGCAAGGCCAAGGCCATAACCGAGAGCGACCACAGAACCCTCACCTGCCGACCACAATAAAGCCTGGGTGACCGAAGCCACTCCATGGTGGGGAGCTGAGGAGGTTGCGGAAACGCCAGGGAAACCAAAGCCCCACTCAGGGCCCTGTGCCCCTCAGCAATTATGAAGAGAAAGTTGAGGGACAAAGGAAAAATGTGACGCTTTGGCTTCCAATCTTGGTAGATTGGAAGGTCAATCCACGGAAGAGACACCGTCACTTGAGATCTAGAAAATATTTAAGTAAAAGGAACAGTCAGAGTAAACTATGGGTATGGCAGAGATCGCTCAGTTCTCACTCTGATAGACCAGCCCATCTCCACATGACTAGAACCCAATCCTCTCAGCATCAGCTAGGAAAGGCCCTAGAAAGCCGCCTTTGGCGGGGGGATAGCTCCCCTATTTCAACCCCTTTCGGGGTTGGGCACCCTCCCACTCAGCTCAGGTTAATTGTCGTTCTTCTGTAATTCTTGGGTTGGAGAGTTGGATAGAATAGGAACTATAGTTACATATACACCATGTTGTGAGAACCATGTATTATACCGTAGGGAAGGCCTACTGGGATCAAGCACACGCCACTAGTTGGTCACTAGAGCATGTCCGCCGGAAGGGAACTCATTGACTATGCAGGAGACGTCTTGTCTCACTATATACAGTATATATACAGTATAGATGCTGTATCATACATTACCGCGGGAGTAGGTTTACGTATAGGATCACTTGTAGTATACTCAGTGTAATTAATAGACGTGGAGCAGTTCTGAAAAACAAAGAATATATATACTGTATATGCAGTATATAATTTATATGTATATATATATAGCTCTCTCGCTCTCTCTCTCTCTCTCATTACACAATACACCATACAGTAAGGTTAACGGCGGCCCCCCTCACACATAACTTCCCTATACTCTTCATTAACGTACCGTACCTCACCACACACACACACTTTCTCTCTCTCTCTCTCACCACTCCATACAGTCATACACCACCGTAAGGTTAACAGCGGGCCCCCCTCACACACCACTTCACAATACTCTTCACTGACGTACCGTACCTCAACTCACAGTCTACAGTATATAGCTTATTAGCCACAACTATATTCCTCTTTCATATTCTCTACAGGAACTCGATATGGCAAGGTAAGAGTTTTAACCCATTTACGGGGGGTGGGCATATTTATTTGCTCATTTACTTATACTTTTAGTATTTTGTATTAGTGTCGTCTCTAGACCTCCATCAAGCTTTAAATAATGTCCCCTAGATTCCCTTTCAAGTTAAATTTGTACATGTGTCGCTAGAAAAATTTCCCGGTCGAAGGCCAATTCCTCTTAAATGCTTACTTTTTGTCTGTATTTATTGTTTATCTTTTTCTTTTTCTTTTTCTTTTTCTATTATTAATATTAATATTGATGATTTTTTTAAATTGATTGTTCTTGATAAAAGAGTACTCTTTGTTTAAATCTGTTGTTACTTCATATTTGGCAATTATTTGTCTTTATATTATATGTATTCATTGTCGATAGTATCAATTGCTTGCTTTTGCGATTTCCTTAGTTTATTTGTGCGATAAATGTAGGTTATTTGTAGGGTAGTTATTGATAGGGGTCACTTGAGGCATGCTATGCTTACAGGTACCTACCCGATAGCACTATCGTTAGTGAGTGCTGTTCTGTATTTTATATATTATTTTGTAAAAATATAGATATCTTATCAATATTTGTATTTTGTACTATTGTTAATGTCTTGTCATGTTGCAAATTTGATTTTAAATGAATATTTTGACATTTAACATGTAGTTTCTTTATTCATGCAGAGTTTAGTCAAATTTACCAGAACGTCCCGGACTTCCCAAATTTGACTAATTCACGTCACGTTAGTGCGTTGTTATGTGTGCGATTAGTTTGCTTGGGAAACAGATTAACTTGCTCATGTAATAGTGTACACCCTATGTGGTGGATTGTGTTCTTTTATTTCATAGATTTCATTTTAGTAAGCGTTGTTTCCACATAGCGATTTTGATAATTTAATTTGACTTTATATTGTCCTTGTCCCAATTTTGGTTTGTTTAGTTTGCAAGTTTTACATTTTAATTACAGGCTCGCTATCGCCTATCAGGAAATAATCGACAGCTAAATGGCACGAAAGGTTTGAACATTGATAGAAATGAGGCAAATTTTCTTAAAATCGCCAAACTAATGGGGCAAACGTCTTAAAATCTCAAAAGCAATGGGGCTAATTATGAAGGAAAAAGAGGTCCAGAAAAATATAGCGCAAGTGGATTTCTCCCCTTCAGCACCATGACGACTTTTTTACCTTTGATTCCGGCTAAATCTAGACAAATTAAGAAGGACCTGTGTTATTTAAAGGGTTGCTTGAGATTGTACAACCCTTTCAGCACCATGACGCCTATTTACCTTAGATTCTGGCTCAAAGAATCGACGACATAACGGCGGCCAAAGATGATATCGCTGCTGGTGCCACAGAAAATACCCTGTTTGTGATCCATGCAGGTGCTTATAATGTGCTGCGTAATTCTAGGTCAGAGGGGCTGCTGGCAAACTACCGCGAGCTGATCCAGCAGTATAAAACAAGCTGTAATAATATTCGTTCAGGTGTTCTCCCTAAAATGGAAGCTGAAGATGACTTTTAAAACAGGGCTTTCAGCCTCAACAGTTGTCTCCGGTCACTTTGCTTTCGCAAAGGGATTGAGTTCATGAATTTATGGGATCAATATTACAAGCAACCTCATTTATTTGCAAGAGACAGCCTCCACCTAAATCCTGTGGGAACCACTTTTCTCGGCAGGCTACTTAATGATGCGGTCCATAATTGTCATAAAAAAAAACACGAAGTCGGTCAGGGACAATCTAGAATGTCACCCTAAGTGAATGTAAACCACCCTCATCATAAAAAAAAAAACCCACAGAAAACAGAACCCAATTAAAGTATTCTTTACTAATGCCCGTAGTATCCGAAACTCATTCTGAGACTTTGAAGAAATTGCATATTCTGAAAATCTCGATATTATAGGAATAACATAATCCTGGCTCAACATCGAAAATTGAGATTTCTTAGCAGAATATTCACTGACAGGCTATAATAAGTTCGAATGTAGTAGAGAAGACAGAAATGGAGGCGGCGTTTTACTATACATCAAAGAAAGTCATAATCCTGTACGTGCTTCCAATTCAGGCAATAAATAATATTGATGCAATTTAGATTAATTTAAATAATAAATCGCAAGACAATGTAACGTTGGGACTAATTTACCTGCTCCCAGCCCAACCATCAACTATCGATTCGGAATTGTACAACCAAATAGTAGATATAAGTGTAGGGAATTTAGATAGATAGGTTAAATTACTAAATCACTGGTACATGAATCAATCCCGACAATAAGTTAAATAATAATTACCAATATGGAGAATTCAATGGGTGGAATCCGGTCCTCTTACACACGGCTAATTCATATACATGACATGTAGGAATGTTCACATAATACAATATTGATACCTAATGAACTTAGCTTAGAGGACTGGTGGTGTAGGACTGTAGGTATAGATTAATAGTGGTAGCACATGGTGAACTATAGGTTGAGTCAGAGCCGGAGGAAGATGTTGGTTGTATAGTTGATTTGAAGAGACTGCGGGCCAGCCTTCTGTCGCTTCGCGAAGTTACAAATGACTGCTGGCTCATAATATTTCTAACCTATGATTTGGTTTCATGATACATCTAGAGCTGATTTATATATTTATGCATTACAGTTAATATTTAACCTACACTTAATAATAAACTACATTACATAAGGTACTAGCCGAAATCGTACTTACTATACAATACCGCCAAATTCAAATACCCAATTGGACTCAAAACTGTCGGGATCATCACACACTATTCCCGACATACTGCCCGCCACCCAAAACAATATACAGTAGCTATATACAAAAAAGGATATAAAAGATTCAAAGATCACCTTGGTTAATCTTAGATCTCCAACGATCCACGGAACTTATAGCCGCCCTCCTTTTGGGGCGAGTGCCACTGGAAGCCAGAGAAGGATCATCCTTTGCATTATCAACAGCTCCACCCTGAAGAGCACTGTCACCAGCACTCCCCTGTGGAGGTATATCAGTAGAGATTCCGGTATCATCATGCAATTCTACATCCTGCTCCAAGGGATATAACCTTACGACTGGGCGAGTAGTAATCCCAGTCAAAGTCTGTAATCTAGTAACCTTAATATGACCATCAATGCACTGGAACAAATTGATAATCCTACCAAGCTTCCCATATAATCTAGGACGCTCATCATGAATCAATACGATATCCCCAATACGAGGCCACCGTGGATTCGTCCCCTTGAATATATTTGAGTGACGTTCGCGAAGAGACAGCAAATATTCTTGTGTCCACCTTTTCCATAAGTCTTCTGACACCTTGTTCATATGCCGGAAGCGACGACGTGTGGCGTCAGCATCCCCGATCGTAGGCTCTTGTATATCCTCCTGGGTTACTGAAGACCCAGGAAAGGGATTAAGATTTCGTCCACGTGTTAGCATGGAAGGCGTAATGGGTAAAGGATCATCAAGATCTGCCGAGGTATAGGCCAAGGGCCCGTCTCAATCTCTGTCAAGACTGTTTGCAACTCCATTTTGTTGACCAGGGCCCTCCCTAATACCTTCTTCATGGCAGACTTGACAATTCCTATTGTCCTCTCTCAAATCGCCCCGAACCATGGTGCACGTGCTGGTATAAATTTCCATTGACAACTCTTTCCAGTGAGGGTAGACACAACCAGCGGGTCATCCATTAAATCCTTGAGAGATTTGGATGCCCCGACAAAACAAGTCGCATTATCGCTTAGAATCATTTGAGGGAAACCATTGCGACCTGCAAAGCGCCTTAGAGTATGTAAAAACCCCTCACTGGATAAGTCGTCAATCAATTCAATGTGAATCGCTCTGGTTACCGCACATGTGAATAGTACGGCATATACCTTAGCGATATTACCGGGCGATTCCCTAATTTGAATCGCTCCCGTATAGTCTCCCCCGGTTACCTGAAATGGTTCAGTCCTTTGTACTCTGAACTCAGGTAAAGGAGGTAGATCAACTGGAGAGTAAGGCTTACCCTGTAATCTTTTACAGATAGTACAGCTATTGTGGATCCCCTTAACCCGTACAGCCCCAGCGACGCACCAGACGCGTCGGCGATGTATGTAACGCACAGCCCCAGAGACGCGCCTGGCGCTTCACCCTAATTGCGCCGACCGTAACCTCAGGTGTAGGCACTCAAGAGGGCTCAGATTTGTATGGGAACTGTGTACGTATCCCACGCAACCGTGCCGATGGTTGAAAACTCTCAAAGTCCACGTGCGTGCGCGTGAGCGTGCAATAACCTGTTTTTTTTTGGGTAATTGCCTTCAATTTTTTACTCTTTTTGTAAAATACGTTTTCGGGGGCTCTGTAGGACCATTCTTTAAGCTTTTTGAGCGGTTTTTCGTGGTGTTTCCTTAATTCCTAACCAATTCGCTATTGTTTCTGGAATAAAACCATTTTTTGAAAACCGGCCGGGTTCTGGTGAACAAACATTACAAAACTAGCCGGGGCTGGACGGGTTAATCGCTTGTCGCATCTTAGGGATCCACCAATGTTGTCGCATAAAAGCCAGAACATAATTTACACCAAAATGTAGGCATATCTCATGGCATTTGCGAATCAACAGTTTGGTAGTCAAATGAGAACAGGAGAACAGGATATTTCGCAGAATCAATAATGTCCGCCTTCTGAATCCTGCCTCTACACTTAATTTTGCCTCCTTCCATATATAGTCCTAGCTGCCTCATTAAGTTTGAGGGTTTGGCCTTTGACTCCTTGTTCAGTATTTCATGAACACTTTTGTACTAAACATATTATTTTCGCTTCTGCTGATCTCAATTCATGGAGTCTGGTATGCTTCGAATCTTCACTAAGGAAAGACCTGTGAGCCTGACTTCTCATGTTGTTAATGAAACGGTATATCCATGCCCGTATTACTTGATCATAGCTGCCGTAACGTTCCCACTCTACCAACTTGTTATCCTGATGTGTAGTACTCACAGTCGAACTACTTAACACATCATCTTGGGGCTGACTTGATGGATCAGATATGCATTCCCTGAAATCCTGAGGCCATTCAGTTGGAGATAGAAGCCATGGAGGTCCTTGCCACCAAATAGAGGAAGACATAAACTGTTGCGCCGAGATCCCCCGGGAAATTATGTCACCGGGGTTATATCCTTGGTGCTCACATAGCGAAATTTAGCTGTAGGAACTAAGTTATGTATCTCATCAGTGCGATTGGAAACATAAACATGAAACATCTTCTGGTTGTGTACCCAAGAAAGTGCTATTTGACTGTCGCTCCAGACATAGACGTCATTAATCTGTAGTATGTCTGTATAAGCATCCAGTGTAAACTTTATTAGACGAGCAGACAGAAGCAATGCAGGAAGTTCCAATTTAGGAACTGTAATTTTCTTGATAGGGGCTACTTTGGCCTTTGCTATAGCCAGCTTCGCTTCACTACCATTGCATAAGTATATGGCAGTACCGTACGCACTATTACTGGCATTAGCAAAGACCTGTTGACCACTTATAACTTGACGATCAAGTTGAACCTTGCAACATGTGAAAAGGTCCGACTGAATGAACCGCCAAGTAATTTGTAGCTCAGTCGGGAGTGGTGTGTCCCAATCTAGTTTTAGCCACCACAGTAGCTGTAAAAACATACGAGCATGAATAGTGACAGGCAGCAAATAGCCTAGGGGATCAAACAACCTCGCAGACAAGCTTATAGCAGTTGCGCTTGGTCATAATCTCACTGTCGCATGGTGTGTGACAGAAGGAAATACTATCTGTGGTAGTGTCCCATTTGCGGCCTAAAAACTTCACCGCACTATTCTCAGTAGCTACACTGTCAGAAGCAAATTGACCTTTCAAAAGATCACAATTAGAGGCCCATTCTCTCAAGTATAAATGAGCCTTGGCAAATATATCGCGGATCTCCCAGTATCTTTTGAGCAATAAATCTTCATCGTCTCCAGTGCCTTGAAGATTTTTCACATAGATCCCCTGCTTGATCACATTCTTGAAGTCAGGATCTAGTCCAGCCTCCTCAAGATGTCGCAAGATAGTAGCGTTGAGAAGGAACTGGGAACAGGTCGCTACGAATAAGACGACTCTGAATCTGTAGACCAGATACTCTGAATCTAGATCCATTGGGTCCCGTGGCCATAAAAATCTTGTCGAGTCCCTGTCTTCTCGATGGAGTTGAAGCATCAGGAAGGCCTTCTCAATATCGGCGACCCATGCAAATTCATGACATCTGAAGTGTAACATTATTTGCGCTAGATCAGAGACCAGGGATGGACCCATGTACAGACAATCGTTCAGGCTATAGGAGCGATCACTGGATTTAGCTGAGCAGTCATACACAATACGAACAGGAGTGGTGGAACTGTCCTTTTTTATCCCATGGTGAGAAAGGTAATGAATGTTATCCCCATACTCACCGGGATCTACTCTTTCAACAAATCCACTTTGTACCTGTTCGTTAAGTACTGACGCATAAGTTTCGCAATAATTTAGATCTTTGACAAACTGCTTCTGAAGGCCCCATAACCTACCAAGTGCTAGATTGAAATTTGTAGGTAATTTACTCTTATTGTCATTCCAAGGGAGCCTTACCACATACTGACCCCTGCCAGAATCATACGTTACAGTTTCTTCGTACGAGCTCAATGCTAGCTTGGACTCCCGATCAAGTTCATGTGGGTCAATTCCAATATTATCTAAGTCCCATAGTTTATCTATATCAGTGCATGGATTATCAGGAACAGTAGACCTAACATATTTGTCTATGGGGCTTACTGCTACTTTAAGGACCGTAATTTCCTCCACCTTTGTGTCTTGAGATGAAGTTGCATAGGATCCGGAAATGGCATACCGTTTTCATTGGCATTGGCATTGGCGTTGGCATTGGGGAGCAATATCAGCTTATCTATCCGCCGATATCCAGGGTGCACCAGGTCGTAGTAATAATCAGCTCCAACCAGTAGCATAATTTCATTATTAGCAGAGAGTTGATCATCAGCCAGTTTAAAACTGTTGCTTCTGAGATATTTCAATTGTGGTTGAATCTTTGATGCCACATAGAAACTGGGAAGTTTGTCCACCACAACAGCCTTGATGGGACATACCTTCCTTCTATATACATAAGAAATTGTGACGCCTCCCGGCGTTGGCAGAATGGTTGCGTGGGGCATTGCAGCTCGCTAGCGCTCGCCAGGATGGGGGCATGGGCTACAGTTGTCCTAGAATGATCTGCTTTATTTTATTAGTGTCGTGTTGCCACAGACAGTCTAGAAATGGTCTTTGTTTTGGTCTGTGACCGCGCCTTGTATTTTATATTCGCTATAATATAAATGTTACTTGTGTGGGAGGCGAGCGAGAGAGGGTGAGGAGGGAGTACACCTGGCAGCGGGGTGAGCTATCACGCGGCTCGCTTGGGCGCTGACGGCGTTGGCGGCCGGGTGGTTAACTAGTCCCTGCCCATCGCGGCCTCGTGTTTTTTACCAGCTCAGAGCTTGCCTGACACGCGTATCGTCTACATCCTTTGCAATTCTGTTCCCCATACTCGCCACTTTGCATACTATTTCTCTCTCTCGACTTCTCCTTTCTCATTCTCTAATCTTTATTAAACTCAACATACCTTCTGGTTTCAGCATAGACGTTCACCGTCGGCCAGTCGTATTGTACGCGAAGCTCTCAGATATTTCCATGTATTAGGCTTTAATGAGGTTTGGAGAGACGGACTTTTCCGTGTGTGTCCTCTCTCGGGAAGGTTGTAGACCGGTATATGTCTCCCTTGCAAGGTGTTGAGTGATTCTGCTTGGTTATCTAAAGCTAGACTGGGGGGGTAAGGTTACTGTGTCGTTGTCTCCGATGTGTGCAGTGTTAGCTAAGCCCTGCACGACATCGACAGGTACTGTGGGAGCCTAAGTTGTCTTCGGGTGGGTTTACTTTGCGAGCACAGGCGCTGTGGTGTGAGAGGGCCATAGCCTATCCCTCACAACATAGTGCTGCCTCTTTGTGTTGACTTCTGAGGGATCGCCAGGATAGAACTAGGTACTAGAGACCTAGATTTATCAAGAGAGCATCCCCGTCATATAACGTAATCTTCATTATACCACCTTCGGACAACGTTAGGCTACGAGCCGCATGCTCACCCATTGTGGCCTTGCCTTGATACCCCAGCTAGACTTTATTAACTGAGCAGACACTGGTTAGAGATAAGCCCCCATTAGTATATGTATGCAACATCATTATTCACTGCACTTTTGAGCCGAGGTTGTTGTTGAGTTGCACAACCCTAGTAGGCTGTTGCGTTGTGTCACGAGGCATTTCTTTAGTTGTCGAGCATTACTACCTTTGCGCAGTGTTTATTATTCGCCTGCCTATTATTACTATATGCCCTAGTATTTATTGTGACCCGTATTCTGCATTATAATTGTTCAAGATTCTTTATGAACATCTTCCCAGCATCAGACTTATTTCAGAAGTTTCCAGTTGATGTTGCAGGACTAGCATTGCACTTTCTTTAATACAGGAGTGCCAGTTATTTGAGTATCTACCGTAACGTTAATTAATCACGTTAACTATCTTTTCTTTGTGTAACCTAATCGAGTAATCTTTTACTGTTTGAGAATAGGCTGTTTCATCGAGCGTCAGCCTAGTGTGTGTGCACCAGTTACCGAGTCATAGGATGAGGTATCCAGGCACGACTCAGGTAATGGTGTTTTGTTTTCCAGTGTTTAAGGCAGGGGTTGGATCTAGTGTTACCATTGTTGCATTTTGCCATTATCTAGTCCAATGTTGAAGAGCCCTGTGTCTATGAGAACCTGGATCGTAACAAAATCTCCACTATATCATAGTCACTGGAATCTAATTCACCAGTGAAACCATGGAGACGAAAATTTTCTTTTCTTTCTGCAATGGACATAGCAGATACTTTATTACCCTCGCTTTTATTTTTATCATGTGACTCTTTGGTGGTTCTCCCCTTTTCTTTGCCGTCGTGCCGATCAGACTGGGTACAAAGGGAAAACCAATGTTTCCCTTTGCAATACTTACAGGGTTTGATGAAGGAATTGGTGCAAGTACTGTTGAAGTGGTCTCTTGCCAGACAACTGGTACATAAATGAAGCGATTTAGCCTTGCCAATTTTCTGTGTAGCCTTAGGATACTTAGGACATTGGTACCATGGATGACTGTGTATACTACACAACTTACAACCTGATGATATCGTCCTCTTCTCTTTAGGAGATGTCTGTACCGGGAAAGCCGCAGTGGATGGCGACATTTCCACGTGTCGGTATTATCCAGTACTCTCCATATTGAAGACTTCAGTCTGGAATATCTGTACCAACGCTTCTAAGACCAGTGGAGTGTCGCTTAGTTGACGTCTAACTATTTCCGACTGCGGGAGTCGGTACTTTGTTCAGGATGTTTACACTGTAGATTTCCTCCTTCGTGATGGCCATCGTCTCCATTGACCGGAGGAGGCTCTCAAAAGAGGCATAGTACTCCTTCAAATCGGTCACATCATATAATGGAGGATCTAGAGCAAAGATTTTGTTTATTAACGCTGTCTTTATTACTTCCTCTCGCTCATAAGTCTTTTCAATAGCTCCACTGCAGACTCATAGCTTGTAGCTTCTAGCTTGTACCCCTCTATTTGCTTTAAAGCCTCCCCTTTCAACTGTCCACGGAGATACATAACCTTTGGATGGATGTAAGAGTCTTATTCCAATGAACGGAACACTCAAATATATCCCAAAATCCAGTCCAGGTAGTTGGATCCCCGGAAAAGGTAGGCAA
Source organism: Paralithodes platypus (assembly GCA_032716605.1). Taxonomy (NCBI): domain Eukaryota; kingdom Metazoa; phylum Arthropoda; class Malacostraca; order Decapoda; family Lithodidae; genus Paralithodes; species Paralithodes platypus. The sequence goes on along the minus strand of CM064534.1, from coordinate 19,645,904 downwards.
CGTAAGCTTCGGAAGGTTAAAACCAGTTGCTTTTGCAGTACCGGTATCCTTAACAGGGTGCGATTCTTGAGTTGAAGCTAATCTGGCTAAGGCTATATTAACATCTTCAATATACTCCAGAGTGCTGACATTTCGTCTTCCGCATCTTCAGGACTTGACAACAAACCATATGCCTGCTGAGCATAACTATCAAAAGTGGCTAGCGATTTAGTGACAGTAGCCTTCTTGCCCTTAATCTGATTAGCAGAGGCACTGTCTATAAAATCGTCAAGATCTCTTAAGCACTTATTCAAGCTTCCCTTCAAAATCTTAAGTTTCTTTAAATCTGTCATCGTTAAATTATTTTTCTAGTAACTATATAAACTACAATGTGGTTCGACTACAGACTGTTAATCGCTTAGGAGTCAACAGCAGCAAACTCTCATAATGCAAAGTCATAACTCAAGAAAATTAAATAATAGTTTCATCCCCTTTATTCTAAATTACTTGGCAAAGGAAATTATCTGATCGGAAAACAACATAATGTACACCGGGGCTATCAATGAGGAGACTGGCTACTGCGACGCAAGATGGTCCCTTACCATCTTAACGATTTGGGCCAACAAACGATCGTTGCCTTCATGGGTGAGGCAGTCCTCGGACATGTACTGGCTCCCGAAACTGTATGGGGAAAATCGACCACCAAGGTGCTTGTGTTTTCTCTTGAGGAGAGCATTTACCAAGTTCTTTACCTTGTGGTATTCATCTGCCGGAATACCCCGAGGAGACGCCCTCTGCTCAATCCCCAATACAAGGCAGCGACCGTTCGTACGTGCCTCTATCTCAAGGGCCAAGTCCTTGATTTTTGCAGCTAGCTCCTGCGGGACTACCCCAGAGACCACGTCGTTGCCGCCCAATACCAAGACAGTGATTTCGGGCCTGAGGCTCAAAAGATCATCCCAAGCTGGTTTGGATATAATGTTGTCGAGAGTGGCTCCTGGTGCACTAAACGCCCTCACTACAAACCCCGGGTCATAAAACTCTCTGCGGCACACACCTAGGCGACTCACATACCTATTTCCTAATACGCCCACCACTTTCCCCGGGGGCTCTGATTGTAGCAGGAGGACGGTACAAAATTCACCCCAATGCCACTCCCTGAAGCGGCTGTGGGATGATTCCTTTGAGCCATGATGTACTAATAACAGAAATACAGACTAAATCCATTCAAAAATAAAGGGTAAGGTGAAGAATTAACAAAGTGAACCCTTTCAGGTAAGCCTAGTTGTTCAAGCCACAATCATGAGGTCTGACTATTGACTGTCAATCGCTTAGCAATTAACAAAGACCGACACTCATGACCGTAACTATAAGCAACTAGGCTTGGTTATGACATTTAATTAAACAAGGTCACATGAGAACCCTCGCCTCCAGCAAAATTAAATGCGAGTCTCACAAAGACAAAACAAATAGGTTAAATTACTAAATCACTGGTACATGAATCAATCCCGACAATAAGTTAAATAATAATTACCAATATGGAGAATTCAATGGGTGGAATCCGGTCCTCTTACACACGGCTAATTCATATGCATGACATGTAGGAATGTTCACATAATACAATATCGATACCTAATGAACTTAGCTTAGAGGACTGGTGGCGTAGGACTGTAGATATAGATTAATAGCGGTAGCACATGGTGAACTATAGGTTGAGTCAGAGCCGGAGGAAGATGTTGGCTGTATAGTTGATTTGAAGAGACTGCGGCCAGCCTTCTGTTGCTTCGCGAAGTTACAAATGACTGCTGGCTATTTCTAACCTATGATTTGGTTTCATGATACATCTAGAGCTGATTTATATATTTATGCATTACAGCTACTATTTAACCTACACTTAATAATAAACTACATTACATAAGGTACTAGCCGAAATCGTACTTACTATACAATACCGCCAAATTCAAATACCCAATTGGACTCAAAACTGTCGGGATCATCACACACTATTCCCGACAATAAGTAATCATAAAAATGCGGTAATGTTTGGTGATTTCAACTTGCTAATGACTATATGGGGCGTACCCATAACCTCACATACAGGACAATATTTCTATACAAATTTACTGAAAAGTTCACTATATCAGCTTGTCAACTCCCCCACACGTGGCAACAATATTGATCTCATCTTAAGTTAACAACGAAAGATTATTTAGTAAACGAAGTCGTGGAAGCTGATGAATTTAGTTCAAGCGATCACCGCTCAATAACCTTGAACATTAACATCGATAACGTCAAATTAAATTAAAGCCAGAAAAAAGTACTAAATTTCAGAAAGGCTGACTTTCACAAGCTAAAAACAGCCTCAATTCCAGCAATTGGAATATCATAAACCAGCTAACAGATATAGAGAACATTTGGGAAACATTCTCAAACAGCCTCAATTCCAGCAATTGGAATATCAAAAACCAGCTAACAGATATAGAGAACATTTGGGAAACATTCTCAAAAATAAATAATAATGCTGTAGCATCTTGCATACCCGTCCAAAACAGCCTCAATTCCAGCAATTGGAATATCATAAACCAGCTAACAGATATAGAGAACATTTGGGAAACATTCTCAAACATAAATAATAATGCTGTAGCATCTTGCATACCCGTCCAAAACAGCCTCAATTCCACCAATTGGAATATCATAAACCAGCTAACAGATATAGAGAACATTTGGGAAACATTCTCAAACATAAATAATAATGCTGTAGCATCTTGCATACCCGTCCAAAACCCACGTTCAAATCAAAATAATAAACCTAAATGGTGGAACAAGGAAATCAAACACTGTCTAGCAGCTAAGAAAATCTCCCATGAAGCATTTTACCGGATCAAATGTTAAAGTCAAAGGGAAAATTTCACCAATCTTCGTCGTTAAGCAAAACAATCAATATATAAATAAATAAATAAATAAATAAATTAATTAATTAATTAATTAATTAAGCAGAGCAATAGAAGGTATGAACAACAAACACATAACGAATTTAAGCAAGTCAAATCCAAAAGAGCGTTATAGCTATATCAGAAGTAAAACAGTAGTTATCTCGACAATTGGCCCATTAGTTGACGAACAAGGGGAACAAATTGATGATGTATATAGGTCATATGAGCAACACTCTCAACAACTTGGTGCATCGGTGTTTACTGAGGAAGGCATTAACTCTGTTCCTCATATTCCACCAGCTTACATTAACAACTGCAGTGTCCTATGGAACTTTGAAATTACGAACGCTGACATCTCCGATGCAATATTTAAACTAAAATCCAATAAATCCCCTGGACCCGACAAATTTTCGCCAATAGTTATTAAATAAGTAAAAGATGAAATTTCAAAACCACTAACCTTTCTATTTAACAAATCAATACTAAACAATAAAGTTTCCATAGATTGGTAATTAGCTAGTGTAAGGCTCATTTTTTATAATAGGAAGTAAAGCTCTGCCTGCATTGCCTGGCAACAATCGCCCAATAAGCATCACCTCAATTATATGCAAGCTGCTCGAAACAAAAGACGGAAATAAAATTGTATGCCATTTAGAAATGTGCAGCCTTATAAAAGACTCGCAAACTGATTTCCGAAGTAAGCGCTCATGTTTGACAAACCTCCCTGACTTTTTCCACGATATCTTACACGTATATGACAAAGATAAAGCAGTTGACATCGTCAAAGGAAGGACCTTTTGAGATAGTAAGACTTCAAACTATCTCAACCAGCCCATTTAACTACCACAGATCCTTCCTAAGCTGCATGATATCGTGTAAATATAGCTAAAATAAAAGATAACACGTCGCTGATACGCAAAGGGTTAAGAGTAGTATAGTCGTTTTTTGTTTTTAAATTGAACTCAATCTTCCCTATCTACAATTGGACGGTATGCTAAGCAATAAACTTCAAAAGGTCTAGTTCTATGTATTAAGGGGAGATGGTTAGTTTTTTTCTGGCCCCCTTTCTCCCTCATGCTTAGCCCCATTAGTTTTCAGATTTTATGACATTCGGCCCATTAGTTTGGCGATTTCAGGATCTTTCACCCTATTTTTTGCCAATATTAAGACTTTTCATGCACATTAGGTGTCGATTTTTTCCTGGCGAGCGATAGCAAGCCTATAATTTAAGATTTGTTTGTTTATGTGGATGAAAGAGACAAAAGGTAAAACTGCCTGTAACGAGTGCATCCCCCAGAGTTAAAAGAGTGACTGGGCCAAAATCAAGGAATGTTCGAGCCAATATGTCTGGACACACAGAGTTTGAAGCAATTTAAGTCATAGGATGAGGGAAATATGAATTAATGGAGAGAGTTTCAGAGCTCAGCCGTTGCATATTATATGAAAGGTTGGGAGGATCGCTTCACTCTTGAGTTAAAGAGTTGCACAGAGTAGGGGTGGGATTGTGTTGCAAGACGGGTACTACATACCCTACGTAGAGGAGGTGATATACACTGAGAGAGCTCTGAGGAACTCTGGTTATTGGTGTAGCGATAGAATAGCGAGAGAGATGCAACATTGCGGCGAAGAGAGAGAGATTGCAGAGAGTCGGTGAGTGGACTGGAGTTAACGATACAAAAGGCTTTCCTTTCTACTTTGTCTAAAAGTGCTGTGTGAGAGGATCCTCCCTACACATGTGAACAATACTCAATACAAGGACGAGCTGTGCCCCTGTACAGAGCAAAAAGCTGTGCAGGGGTAAAGAACCCCTTGAAACGGTTGAGCACACCCAGCTTTTGGGAGGCCGCCTTAGCAAGAGTGGCAATATGATCCTTCCAAGAGAGAGCAGATAATAAAGAGACATCAAGAATACTGAGAGAAGATGAAGGGGTGATTTGTGTATTGTTTTGTATAGTCCTCTCGGAGTTCACGATGGGTAGATAGATGGAGACATTTTGTTATGGATGCATTAGAGGCAACAAGGTTTTCTCCGCCCCAATTGGAAATGGTAGTTAGGTCAGAAGGTAAGTGTTGTATGGCTTCATTATGTTTATAATGAATATAATATATAGACATTCGGTCGTGGATGTCGAGTGTCAGCTATATAAAGAGAATACATATTAACCCACTGAACCCCAGCTAGTTAATAATAAATGTACCAGCCAGGGCCAGCAGGTTGTTAAAAAAGTTTTTTTCCAGAAAACACCAGAAATGGGTTAGAAATTAAGGAAAACCCACATAAAGCCGATCCCCTAGGTCATTAAGGGGTCCTATGGTGCGCCCGAAAGTCGGAATTAACATGGGGAAATGGGTAGGCAAAAACAGGTTTTGGCGTGCTCACGCGCACGCGGAGGGTCTTTGAGAGTGTTCAACCATCGGCATTGTTGCGTGGTATACTTATACAGTTCCCATACAAATCTGAGCCCACTAGGTACCATAGGACCGGAGTAATTAACCGCGACGCACCCTATGCGTCTCTGGGGTTTAGCGTTACAAACATTGCCGACGCAAACGTATCGTCGCTGGGGTTCTATGGGTTAAGATCATACTGAAGAACGACTCATTAATATTACTGAGGGCGCCTATTAGCAATCACCAATATTCATAGCACGGAGTTGGGTATAATGTATGCCATATTAAGTGGTACCTTGATGTCAACATATTCAAGCTGGTGTATAGGTCCGTGCTGACGTGTTAATCCAGAGGCGCGTGATGCGACGCTCAGGATGAAATGTCTCCTCAATTTAATTGCTTCTCCTTTGGTGTATATCCTATCTGCTCACCAAGTTTCGTGAACATTGGTTCATAACTTTGTGAGCCATCTACGGTGGCGGAGGTATACCAATAACCTCCACAATTAAACGACAGCTTCTTCCTTGGTGTATTTGGTGCATATTCTATATGGCCTCCAACTTTCGTGACAATCTGTTCATAGCTTGTTGATAGGCTTATCTTGTTAACAGACAAACAAATAAACAAACAGACAAACAAATGGAGGCAAAAACATAACCTATTCCAACTTCGTTGGCGGAGGTAATTAATGTAAAGTGCCATTGTACGTAATGTATTTCATTACCACCGGATCACACTTTCTGTCACTCCTGCAGAAGGAAAGAAACAGCGGGGCGCCCTGGAATTTTTTTGAAAATAGGACTCCGACCATTATGTCTATGCAATAGATGAGATTATGCACATGTTCGAATAAAAATGAGTACTATCCCCAAACTATAACCGTTTTCAACTTCCGTCACTCCTGTAGAAGGGGGCCTGTGGTGGGGCGCCATTGCCGACATGTTGGATCCAATTATTAATTGAAAGTATCTGTATGTACATTATATGTGTGGTTCATTAATCCGATCTAAATTTTCGTCATACCTGTCGAAGGGAGACAGTTGTGAGGCGCCCTGGGCTAAAGTTGGAGATTAGACTGCGTTATGGTCAGGGAATAGATCACGCTACAGTATACAGTATGAATGTGAATGAAATTAGCAAAGCAAAGACCCCAAAAGACAGCCGATTACATTTTCCAACTACTCCTGCAGAAGGGGCCCTAAAGTTAACCGCAAAGGGCGAAGTATTTTAAAAGTGCCCTCTTAAAGCCTGATCAATAAGCAAGAGTCTATGCATAAAGAGTTCTATAAAATATGCCTTAGCAATTTCCAAACAGGTGGCCATTTCATTTGTCACCACTACTGCAGAAGGCGCCGATTAGCGGGGTGCCCAGAACGAAATTTAAGAAAAGGGCTCTGTTACGGCCTAGAGATTATATTCGAGTATATGTGTGTGTATGCTCATAACATTTGGTTCAGTAATAACCAGTGCCGTCCTTTTCATGTTATATTGGGCATTATTAGAATATTTTATTGAGTTTATAAATGACCTCGAGCAATTAAACGGCTTCGAACGATCCTAATTAATCACATTTACTACCAAGGATCACTCTTAAGCTGCATAAAATCGTCCAAATATAGGTAGAGTAAACCAAATAGACGTCACCGGTACAGTAAGGGTTAATATTACTGAGAGCGTCTGTTAACGATGACCGGTATTCCTAGCACGGTGTTGGAAATAATGTAAACCATATTAAGTGGTGTCTTCAACAACCTGTTTAATGTGGATTGAATACATAGCCGGATAAGGTGATATTCAGGGAATAGTGTCTATTTTGTTGGTCTATTTATATATATATTCATATTATGTGTTTGTTTCCTCACTAGACCTCCATCAGTCCTAAAGAAAAACTCCCCCTAAGACCCCTTTCAAGGTGAATTTGTACATTTTCTGGTAGAAAAATGTCATGGCCGAACTTTGTTTTAAATTACAGGCTCGATATTGTTCGCCAGAAATATATCGGCACCTAAATGGCACGAAAGGTCTAAACAAATTGGCAACATCATGGGGTGAAAGGTGTTCAAATCGCCAAACTAAGTGCCCGAACGTCTTAAAATCTCAAAACTAATGTGGCTAAACATGAAGGAGAAGGGGGTCCCGACAAACGAACCAACCCCCTTAACATCCTTGATAACGAATACAGTATAAAGTCTAGTAACTTGATAATACAGTATACAGTCTAGTATCTTGATAATACAGTATACAGTCTAGTAACTTGATAATACAGTATACAGTCTAGTAACTTGATAATACAGTATACAGTCTAGTAACTTGATAATACAGTATATAGTCTGGTAACTTGATAATACAGTATACAGTCTAGTAACTTGATAATACAGTATACAGTCTAGTAACTTGATAATACAGTATAGTCTAGTAACTTGATAATACAGTATACAGTCTAGTATCTTGATAATACAGTATACAGTCTAGTAACTTGATAATTCAGTATACAGTCTAGTAACTTGATAATACAGTATACAGTCTAGTAACTTGATAATACAGTATACAGTCTAGTATCTTGATAATACAGTATACAGTCTAGTAACTTGATAATACAGTATACAGTCTAGTAACTTGATAATACAGTATACAGTCTAGTAACTTGATAATACAGTATACTGTCTGGTAACTTGATAATTCAGTATACAGTCTAGTAACTTGATAATACAGTATAGAGTCTAGTAACTTGATAATACAGTATACAGTCTGGTAACTTGATAATACAGTATACAGTCTAGTAACTTGATAATACAGTATACAGTCTAGTAACTTGATAATACAGTATACAGTCTAGTAACTTGATAATACAGTATACAGTCTAGTAACTTGATAATACAGTATATAGTCTGGTAACTTGATAATACAGTATACAGTCTAGTAACTTGATAATACAGTATACAGTCTAGTAACTTGATAATAAGAACATAAGAACATAAGTATATAATACAGTATACAGTCTAGTAATTTGATAATACAGTCTAGTAACTTGATAATACAGTATACAGTCTGGTAACTTGATAATACAGTATACAGTCTAGTAACTTGATAATACAGTATACAGTTTGGTAATTTGATAATACAGTATACAGTCTAGTAACTTGATAATACAGTATACAGTCTAGTAACTTGATAATATAGTATAGAGTCTGGTAACTTGGTAATACAGTATAGAGTCTAGTAACTTGATAATACAGTATACAGTCTGGTAACTTAATAAGGTCGTTCTAAAGAATGATTCCCAATAACTATAGCGAAAACAAACTTAACCCTGTAATTCCAGGTTTCCACATGACTCTTAACCCCTTCAGTATATGATGACGTTATTGGGAGTTACGATTATTATTAGTTGCTTTATTATTAAAATGTAATACCATTATTATTATTATTATTATTATTATTATTATTATTATTATTATTTAAATTACTATATATTATGTTTATTATTAATATTCAAGATACCAACTTCTATTAGAGATAGTTGAACTCTCTATAATGTCTGTCACGGGTTCTGATGTGCCGAGGGGGAGGTATTGAGAGAATACAAGAGCCAGGTGTACATGTTTTATTATTTAATTAGTAGGTTGATATGCAAATATATATTATGATATATATACAAATCGTATGCATAGTAAAGATCAACATAAATATTAAGGTATATGCAAGTATAAGTATCAATAGGACACACAAGGATACATACAGTATATATACACAATTATAGGTAGCGCCAGCGAACTTGACAATTCCCTTGACCTTTTTACTTCTTATAACTCAAAATTTATGAAAGTAATCGGGCTGACGTTTCTATCATTTGGGAAGAGTCCACCAGAAAATAGGTGTGGATATTTACAGCCAGTTTGCTCTAGGATCTTTTGAGTAAAGAATAGGTCAGGGATCAAGATTATTGTCAAGTTCGTTGGCGCTACCTATAGCACATACAATGAGAGACGTAATAGAGGAATAATGAACTCCTAGTTAGACTCAATTATGTTGGGGAATCCCTAGTTGAAGTTTAGAGTAAGAGTGTGTGTGTGGCAGAGCTCTCCACCATATATAGGTACGCAGCGGTTTGGTAACTTAGCGGTTAGACAAACATGTGACAATATACCTATAGTTGAATAATTACATTATGGATAGCGTGTGAGCGTTTTAATTGGCAACTGAATAAATAAATAAATTACTGTAAAGAGGGCCTGAAAGCCAGGTCTCGTCTGTTATCAAGCGTCTCTATAATCGCAGTAATAGCTTATATTATCAGGCTACCAAGAAGTTGGGACGCATTCTAGATTCCAGAGCCGGGAAGCATTTAGGTTTGTACTTGATCAGCATTAGCCGTTTTCAGGTACTGTAGCTAGGTCGGGCCAGGGAGCACCTTTGGAGCCAGGAAGCATCCAGATCTCAGGAGGGGAGGTTGAGATAACTTTCCCTTCCTGGCCTGGATACCTATCCATTTTATAGGTGCTCCTTGTCCTAGAAGAAGCACAGTGAATAGGGACACGTCGATATACTGGTTCTACAGTAGATGATGGTTGTGTCGTTCTGGTCTCGGCGATGGGGTTAGGGGTGAGATCAATGGAAGGGCCCTCCTGATTCGCCTCAGGATACCTCCCAGGGACTAATCGGCAGGGCGGTTGGTGGGTGACGTCACGGTGTCCTGGTAGTGAAGGTGTTTATTTGGTCGGCCAATCCCAGGCCGGGCTGCGCGGGTGACGTCACATCCGGCTCCTTGTGTAGATGCTTCCTCTTTGGTGTGGGGGGTGTTGTGGCGATTTGTTTTGATTTCTTAATGGGGGGACTGCAGTACTGTGGGGCAGTTTTCCCTGGTGGCTTCTCAGGGTATTTTGTAGGGGGGTAACTGAGCCATTTGGGATGAGTGAGGTCTTTTGTTGTGGTATAACAATATTATTATTATTATTATTTGCATTATTAATATTTGTATTATCATTATTATTATTATTATTATTATTATCATTATTATTATTATTATTAGTAGTAGTAGTAGTAGTAGTAGTAGTTGTATTATTATCGTATTTCATATGCCTGGCAAATGAAAGTACATATATTACTGCTAAATCTATTAATTATGAAATTTATGAAAAGTGTATCTGGACCACCCCGTATATCACATCATCCCTTGCTATTATTATTATAATTTATTTATGCTACATGTTGTTTTAATTATTATGTTATGTATTATTTATGCTATATGTTGTTTTATTTATTATGTTATGTATTATTTATGCTATATGTTGTTTTATTTATTATGTTATGTATTATTTATGCTATATGTTGTTTTATTTATTATGTTATGTATTATTTATGCTATATGTTGTTTTATTTATTATGTTATGTATTATTTATGCTATATGTTGTTTTATTTAGTATGTTATGTATTATTTATGCTATATGTTATTTTATTTATTATGTTATGTATTATTTATGCTATATGTTGTTTTAATTATTATGTTATGTATTATTTATGCTATATGTTGTTTTATTTATTATGTTATGTATTATTTATGCTATATGTTGTTTTATTTATTATGTTATGTATTATTTATGCTATATGTTGTTTTATTTATTATGTTATGTATTATTTATGCTATATGTTGTTTTATTTATTATGTTATGTATTATTTATGCTATATGTTGTTTTATTTATTATGTTATGTATTATTTATGCTATATGTTGTTTTATTTATTATGTTATGTCTTATTTATGCTGTATTGATTATTTCTTTCCTCCCCAGATGTTGGTTCCTTATGTTGATCCTGCTTCTGTTGGGGTTGAGCTGGACATCATCACAAGAGCACAGTACGTCGTCTCTCCCTGCTCGCGCTCTTGTAGCGACTGAGGGCGGCCACCAAATATCCGGAATTATATCATCCTCACAAAGTGGCCGCCCTTTTTATTCTTTCTGGGGCATACCCTACGCCCAGCCGCCCGTTGGACCCTTGCGACTCAAGGTTAGTTCGGGCTTAACCCCTTCACCACCATTACGTAATTTACATCACCATATTCTGGTTACCATTAAACTATGTTCTTTAGTTTATAATCTACCTGTACGACTGAAATGGGTAAATACGGTCTCAATATTCCCTTTAAGTAACATGGGTGCTTCTTAATCTGTATCAAATCATCTAATTTAAGTCAGAATCAAAGGTAAAAATGTGTCTTGGTGCTGAAGGGGTAAGGGGATATTTGTATTAATTTGTATGTATTTGTCCATTGATATATGTATTAATGTATATAGTTTCCTCCCAATACCTCCATGAAACATTGAAATTATACCTCCAACACCGCCCTACGAGATAAATGTGTAAATTTGTCGATAGAAAAATGTCCTGGCCGAAGGCCTATTCCTCCTAAATTACAGGCGCGCTATCGCTCGCCAGGAAAATAACAGATATCTAAATGGCACAATAAGTCTTAGAATCGGCAAAAAACGGTGCTAAACATGAGGGACTAGGGGGTCCAGAAAAAACCAACCTCCCTCTATATGTCTGGTATGTCTTCACTTCATTCCACTCTTAACCCCTCTGTACCGGCGACTTCTTGTTTATTATATTCTAGCTATATTAAGATTTTGTGCCGCTTAAGAAAGATCTGTGGTAGTAAAAAGGGTAAATTGAAATAGTTAGAAGCCTGTTAATTGCTGGAGGCCCTTCTTAAACTAAATCTAATAGTCTACTAGTTGGTAGAATATAATGTCTAGGACGTGACCGGTACAGTAAAGGTTAAAGATAAGGCTTGTGGCTCCAACAACAGCCAATTATGTACTCTGGGACAGACCAGTTGTTGTTGTTGTTGTTGCTGTGTTGTTGTTGTTGTTGTTGGGTTGATGTGCATCTTTCGTCCGTCATGTAAAATATTGTAATTTTTAGCTCATTTTAACTCAAAGGATAAACACATTGAATTGACATCATAAAGTGAGTATAATGACCGCCTACCTTTCCTTGATGTCATAATTGATCACTCTAGTAATACCTTCTCAACATCAGTCTATAGAAATTCCACATATTGTTCATCATTCATTTAGATAACGTTAAAATCTTATCACTAGCAGCATGAACTTTTGATATCAACTGTATGTTCGAATTTCTTCAAAATTGATAGATAATTTAATTTCCTAAGAGAGAATCTCCTTTCAAATAGTGTTTATACTAATTTCACCGATTAATCCATTGGCAGGGCAACTACATCATTTATCACATCCTGAAGAAACGTATTAACCAGGTAAGATCAGCTTAATAAACTAATACATTAATTCTATTATCAAATGAGAGTTAGTTATTTTGTTTAACTAGTTGCACTACCAGTAACTGCTTCGAGTTCAAAGATATCATACCATAAGAGCTACAGTCATGTGTAGTCTATTAATACCAGTGCAATTTGCTGTAATGCAATGTGCATATGCAATTTTAAACATCGTTCTTAACACCAATAATACCCAACTGCACTATGAATAGTCAACAAAAAGCTAACTAAAGATAAGACTATTTTTACACTAAGTTAGATGACCGAGGACAAACGGATCGCTCGCTAGTCCCATGGTAGGTCACCAAGGACAAATGGATCGCTCACTAGTCCCTTGGTAGGTCACGGAGGACAAACGGATCGCTCGATAGTCCCTTGGTAGGTCACCGATGACAAATGGATCGCTCGCTCGTCACTTGGTAGGTCACCGATGACAAATGGATCGCTCGATAGTCCCTTGGTAGGTCATCGAGGACAAATGGATCGCTCAATAGTGCCTTGGTAGGTCACCAGGGATACACGGATCGCTCGCTAGTCCCTTGGTAGGTCACCGAGGACAAACAGATCGCTCGCTAGTCCCTTGGTAGGTCACCGAGGACAAACAGATCGCTCGCTAGTCCCTTGGTAGGTCACCAAGGACACACGGATCGCTCGCTAGTCCCTTGGTAGGTCACCAAGGACAAACAGATCGCTCGCTAATCTCTTGGTAGGTCACCAAGGACAAACAGATCGCTCGCTAGTCCCTTGGTAGGTCACCAAGGACAAACTGATAGCTCGCTAGTCCCTTGGTAGGTCACCGAAGACACACGGATCGCTCGCTAGTTCCTTGGTAGGTCACCGAGGACAAATGGATCGCTCAATAGTCCCTTGGTAGGGCACCAAGGACAAACAGATCGTGCACTAGTCCCTTGGTAGGTCACCAAGGACAAATGCATCGCTCGATAGTCCCTTGGTAGGTCACCAAGGACAAATGGATCGCTCAATAGTCCCTTGGTAGGTCACCAAGGACAAACAGATCGTGCACTAGTCCCTTGGTAGGTCACCAAGGACAAATGCATCGCTCGATAGTCCCTTGGTAGGTCACCAAGGACAAATGGATCGCTCAATAGTCCCTTGGTAGGTCACCGAGGACACACGGATCGCTCGCTAGTCCCTTGGTAGGTCACCGAGGACAAATGGATCGCTCAATAGTCCCTTGGTAGGTCAGCAAGGACAAACAGATTGCACGCTAGTCCCTTGGTAGGTCACCGAGGACAAATGGATCGCTCAATAGTTCCTTGGTAGGTCACCGAGGACAAATGGTCGCTCAATAGTCCCTTGGTAGGTCACCGAGGACAAATGGATCGCTCAATAGTCCCTTGGTAGGTCACCGATGACAAATGGATCGCTCGACAGTCCCTTGGTAGGTCACCGATGACAAATGGATCCCTCGCTAGTTCTCTCATAGTATCATCTTCAATCTCGCTTTTACAGCTTACCAACCCAAAGCTGTGGTGGATTGGTCTTGCTACTGGGATGGTATTTTTAACCCTTTCAGTACCGGCGATGTCCTTCTCATCATATTCTGGACATCATTAGAGTATTTTATTCAGCTTAGGAAAGATTTGTGGTAGCTCAAAGGATTAAATTAAGGGGAGGTGTGGCGGAGTGGTCTTGCCACTGGACTGGGAATCCAATGGACCTGGGTTCGAATCCCAATATGTCAATGGGAAGATATTATTGGGATGGAATTTGTGCTGTATCAGTGCATTACCACAGCACACCGAAATGCCAAATAAATACCCTCATTGTTCCCTGATTAAATAGCATTGTATGAATATTCCCATATTAAAAAATATGCTACAGGGGGGCAATGCCTAGTGAGTTAATTGCTCGATAGGTGGCGTTCTGAGAGTGAGGGTCCGAGCCTGGGGGATGAGACTGTGAAGCACAGAAGCGGAGCAGCTTCAGAGATGGAATTGCTTCGAGCCGTGAAGCTTCGCATGTCTCACTGCCTAGACTGGAGCAAGACCTCACGGGCCTCACCGTGTTCAGCGGTAGAGTGTAAAGGCTATTATCCTATGCCAGAGAGGGAGTAGTTGGAATATATAAAAAAAAAAAAAAAATTAGATAGTCTGTAGCCTTGTTATTGTTAAAGGTCCTTCAAAACCTGAATACAATCATCTAATAGTAACCAGAATATAATGAAAACGAACGGGTTAACGTCCTGGGTTCAAATCCTGATGTGTCAATGGGAAGGTATTATTGGGATGGAATTAGTGTTGTACTTAGTTTTAACACAAAGCCCACCAACATGCTATAAATATACCTTTGCTGTTTCCAATATATGTGCATTGTAGGGATGTGGCGACCCCATTGCCCGTCACTTTTGTGGTGCAGGTGGCACCCTGAAGGTTGGGACTGGGAATCCCACCAAGGGATCAGCAATATTTTCTTGCTGATCCTCCCTACCCCTTTAAGGACTGTGGGTTTAGCTACTGACTGACTGACTGAATATTCCCATTCTCAAAATATGCCATAGGGCCATAGCCTAGTGAGGGAAAAGTTCAATAGGTGGCGTTTGAGAGAAACAGAGAGTTGATTGAGATTGTGAAATGAAATAGTGGCGATGTGACTTTGAGAAGTAAGAGTTGAAACGGGCCACAAGGAGACAACAAGGCACTGTAGGTCAATGAAGATAAGACCACAAATGAGACACTAGTAGCACTCACACTGTCTCAAAACATCACTCGCCATCTAGAATACGAACGCGTAACTTTATCGTGTTGAGCAGCAGAATCTACAGGCTATATGCCTATGTCCAGAAGTAGTTACAAAAATATCGCTTAGATAGCTTCTTAGTCGAGATCTGTACTCTTAATTATCGAGTTGCTAGTGTCAATCCAACTCAAGCATGAACAATGAACAGATCTCTTGTGCTTTTAAGCCCCTCAGAACCAACGTTAGTGAACTTTATATCGTTCTTCATGAAAGAGTAGTCAAAAGCAATATGTCCATCAGTTCACCTCCTCTTACAAATTCCCTGCAATCCTTCTCTATGCTCCACAGTGTTACATCCCTCACTCTTCTACCGCTACTACTGTACAATAATCAATGTTCTTCAGAGTTTAATCAGTGTATACCTCTTCCCTTACGGGTTAAAGGGGGCACCCACCTTTCAACACTTCCCACCCCTATTCTGTACAACTCTCTAACCCAGGCGTGAACTAAATTTCCCCGTGTTTCTTCTACTCAACATATATGATCTGGAACTCTCTCTCTCTATTAATCTATCTTTCCCTCATACTATGACTTAAACTGCTTCAAACTCCGTGTGTCCACACATTTTAACTCTTAACGTACCTTGAAGTTGACTCTCTTTGAACTTTGGGGGGAGACATTTGTAACAGGCAGCTTTGCCTTTTGTATCCTTCATATACATAGACATAATATATATATATATATATATATATATATATATATATATATATATATCTTCGACATCTTCGTGCGTGTGAAGGAACCACAGGAGCTACATGACCTTCAACAACGATTCATCGCCTCTTCCAGTCTAAACTTCACCTTCGAGGAGTCCTTTAACGGTCATCTCCCCTTCCTTGATGTCCTCGTAAACAACAACAACACCTCAGGCTTTACCACCACTGTCTACACCAAACCCACCAACAACGGATTATGTCTCAACGGCGAAAGTGAATGCCCCCAGCGATATTTACGATCCACCATCGCCGCCTACGTCAGGAGAGCCCTATCACACTGCACCTCCTGGCGAGACACTCACAAGGAACTCGAGAGGCTCACCCAGGTGCTTGTAAACAATGGGTACAGTAACTCGGACATCGCCCACACCATCAACAAACACCTTGAAACATGGTACAAAAACGACATGCCTACTAATACAAACACTGAATACATAAAAATTGACTATAAAAACCACATGTCCTCAGATCACAAAACAGACGAAAACATAATGAGAGACATTATCAGCAACAACGTTAAAACTACGAACCCTGACCAACACCTTAAACTCACCATATACTACAAATCGAGGAAAACATCACAACTAGTCATTCGCAATAGCCCGGCTACCGCTAAGAAACCGTCACAAGAGGACCATGTCATATACCGACACACCTGTAACAGTGAGGACTGTGGACCTCACACTTATGTCGGTTTGACAAGGACTCGTCTGTCACGTCGCCTTACCTTCCACCTTCAAGCCGGAGCTATCAAGGACCACTACCACACATCCCCACACCATCAGGAACTCACCAGACCCGACTTAGATAAACACACCTCTATTCTTGATAAAGAAATAGACTCACGCCGCCTATTCATTCTTGAAGCTATATATATACAAACATACCAACCTACTTTAAACACACAAGCGGAATACAGCCAGATCCTACCCTCGGCACGCCCTTCCACAGCGAGGCCCCCCATGATGCCCCCAGGAATGGCCCCTCCACACACGCAGATGAACGATGCAGAGGCCCCACCCACTCCTGCGTCCGGCCAGCCTACCAGAGCTAGTCTTAGGTTAGCCAACCAGCGTGCAGCTAGCACACAATAATCTTGTATCGCCTATATAAACTCGACTTATCACCTTCTAACTTCACTTCTCCTTGATAATGATGGCTGCGCCCATTGAAACGTCGGAACCATTTGCAAACCTCCTATACCAGCTTCCTGAAAATACCAGAAAAACTATACGAAAAATTGAGAGTATCAATAAAAAACTCAATAATGCAAACTGTGCCTATTATTTTAATCTCACCTGCCTGAAAGAAAATATCCTCCCTGGCTACACTAATATATATATATATATATATATATATATATATATACAGTATATATATATATATATATATATATATATATAAAAATATATATATATATATATATATATATATATATATATATATATATATATATATATATATATATATATATATATAATATATACCGTATATATATATATATATATATATATATATATATATATATATATATATATAAATATATACCGTATATATATATATATATATATATATATATTATATAGTATACAGAAAAATTATATGATCATTATATACAGTGTGTATGTTTTATAGTGAACTAAGAATCCTTCTAAGAAATTTGACGAGTTAGCAAGAGTTTAAGAGTGATCACTTGGTACGTTGCTATTTGGTAGTCGGAAATACAAAGCCTTTACACCGGCTCTTTCTTATGTTTTGTTAATTCTCTCCCTCCAGGACCCGGTGGCTAGTGACGGGTGGGCGGGGGTGAGGGATGGATCCAAGAAGCCTCCGGTCTGCGCCCAAATCCATTGGTTTAACATTCTCGCCAGAAACTTTACCTATTTAGGGACCGAAGACTGTCTCTTCCTCAATGTCTTCACGCCCAAGGTTAGACTTTAAGGGAGTAAGGTTAATTTATTACATTATTTATTTGTATACTAATTATTGCTTTTGTTTCCTCCCTAGACCTCCATCAAGCTTAACAAATTATCCTCAAGAACCCCCTTCGAGAAAAATTTGCATATGTTTTGGTAGACAAATGTCTTGGTCGAAGGTTGATTTCACCCAAAATTACTGGCTCGCTATCACTCGTCAGGAAAAAAGCGACCCTAAATGGCACGAAAGGTCTTGATATTGATACAGAAAATGGACGAAAGGTCTTAAAATCTAAAAACTAGCAGGGCAAACGTCTAATATTCTTCAACCCAATGGGGCTAAATATGAGGGAGAAGGGGGTTCAGAAACAGCTAAAACCTCCCCCTTAACTTTCTCACGCGTGGATGCTCAAATCGTGTATTCAATTCGCAATTTGCATAGTCGATACTTTAGAAATCAATACAATGGAAACTGAATACTGGAATTGCCTATAAATTGAACTACGATATGCTTTGGAAGTGGCAGAGTGAATGCAAATATTGGTAACACTGATGTAATGGGACATTATTTAATTTATGTATCTATATATATATATATATATATATATATATATATATATATATAATTATATATACATATATATGTTTCTAATCTCTCAGTGGGGTTCGAACCGCCAACGGTCAGGACGATAGCCGACGCTTTAATCAACTACACCACGGCAGTCTAAAAGACACTCAAGCCTCTATCCTATTTATGTTAAGGAGAAGGGAAAATCTACTAGGCGAATATATTTAAATTCATACCAAGTCGTAGGATCCATATTCCAGAATACCATACAAGGATTTCTGAGTGTCTCGACGCAACTCGGGCCAAAATTGATTTAATTTAATTCTAACCCACCAAGCATGAGTTACAAATATTGAGTATATATCACAAATACACGTGAGCCACTAAACGTTTCTAATCTCTCAGTCGGGTTCGAACCGCCGACCGTCAGGACGATAGCCGACGCTTTAATCAACTACACCACGGCAGTCTAAAAGACACTCAAGCCTCTATCCTATTTATGTTAAGGAGAAGGGAAAACCCACTAGGCGAATATATTTCAATTCATACCAAGTCGTAGGATCAATATTCCAGAATACCATACAAGGATTTCTGAGTGTCCCGACGCAACTCGGGCCGAAATTGATTTAATTTAATTCTAACCCACCAAGCATGAGAGTTTCAAACATTGAGTATATATCACAAATACACGTGAGCCACTAAATGTTTCTAATCTCTCAGTGGGGTTCGAACCGCCGACCGTCAGGACGACAGCCGACGCTTTAATCAACTACACCACGGCAGTCTAAAGGACACTCAACCCTCTATCCTATTTATGTTAAGGAAAAGGGAAAACCCACTAGGCGAATATATTTCAATTCATACCAAGTTGTAGGATCCATATTCCAGAATACCATACAAGGATTTCTGAGTGTCCCGACGCAACTCGTGCCGAAATTGATTTAATTTAATTCTAACCCACCAAGCATGAGAGTTACAAATATTGAGTATATATCACAAATACACGTGAGCCACTAAATGTTTCTAATCTCTCAGTGGGGTTCGAACCGCCAACGGTCAGGACGATAGACGATGCTTTAATCAACTACACCACGGCATTCTAAAAGACACTCAACCCTCTATCCTATTTATGTTAAGGAGAAGGGAAAACCCACTAGACGAATATATTTCAATTCATACCAAGTCGTAGGATCCATATTCGAGAATACCATACAAGGATTTCTGAGTGTCCCGACATAACTCGGTCCGAAATAGATTTAATTTAATTCTAACCCACCAAGCATGAGAGTTACAAATATTGAGTATATATCACAAATACACGTGAGCCACTAAATGTTTCTAATCTCACAGTGGCTCAATTGAAATATATTCGCCTAGTGGGTTTTCCCTTCTCCTTAACATAAATAGGATAGAGGTTCAGTGTCTTTTAGACTGCCGTGGTGTAGTTGATTAAAGCGTCGGCTATCGTCCTGACGGTTGGCGGTTCGAACCCCACTGAGAGATTAGAAACATTTAGTGGCTCATATATATTTGTGATATATACTCAATATATATATATACATATATACTGTATATGTATATAATATATGTATATATATACATATATATATATATATATATATATATATATATATTGGTCATCCTCCTTTCGGGACTTCGGTGAGACTTTTTCTATTGCACTAGACATATCGAAAGCCTTCGATAGTGTCTGGCATAAATCTTTAATTTCTAAACTAGCCTCCTTCGGTTTCTATCCCTCCATCTGTGCCTTTGTCTCTAATTTCCTTTCCGGCCGTTCCATAGCTGCGGTTGTGGACGGCCATTGTTCACTTCCTCACCCTATAAACTCCGGTGTTCCTCAGGGCTCTGTCCTATCTCCTATTATCTTTCTAATTTTTATAAATGATCTCCTTAACTGTACCTTAATTCCCATCCATTCATACGCAGACAACTCAACCTTACACTACTCCATTAGTTTTCAGAACGCCCCAGCCAGCAATCCCTCAACGACAAACGTAATGAAGCCATAGAACTCTTAAATTCTGATCTAAATACTATTTCCAATTGAGGCAGTGAAAACCTTGTTACCTTAAATGCTTCCAAAACCCAATTTCTGCATCTATCTACCCGTCAGGATCTCCCAGCGGACTATCCCTTATTCTTCAACAATACAAAAATTGACCCTTCATCTTCTCTCAATATTCTTGGTGTCTCTTTTTCTTCTGCTCTCATTTGGAAGGACCATATTACCAGTCTTGCTAAGGCAGCCTCCCAGAAGCTGGGTGTGCTTAACCGCCTTAGGGGGTTCTTTTCCCCTGCACAGCTTCTTGCTTTGTACAGGGGCATAGTGCGCCCTTGTATTGAGTATTGTTCACATGTGTGGGGAGGTTCCTCTCACACCGCTCTTCTAGACAAAGTTGAAAGGAAGGCCTTTCGTATCATTAACTCCCATCCACTCACCAACTCTCTGCAATCTCTCTCTCTCCGCCGCAATGTTGCATCTCTCTCGCTATTCTATCGCTACTATAATAATCAGTGTTCCTCAGAGCTATCCCAATGCATACCACCTCCTTTACGTAGGGCACGTGGTACCCGTCTTGCAACTCAATCCCACCCCTACTCTCCAACCCAAGAGTGAAACGTTACTCTCAAACTTTCTTCTACTCAACATCTGAGCTCTGGAACTCTCTCCCAGAATCGGTCTTTCCCTCTTCCTATGACTTAAATTGCTTCAAACTCTGTGTGTCCAGGCATTTTGGCTCGAACGCCCTGTCACTCTTTCAACTATGGGGGAGGCACTCGCTATAGGCAGTTGTGCCTTTTGCCTCCCTCAATCACAGAAAAAAAAAAAAAAAAAAAAAAAAAATATATATATATATATATATATATGTATATATAATTATATAAATATACATGTATATATATATATATATATATACCGGTATATATATATGTATATATATATATATATATATATATATATATATATATATATATATATATGTTGGTAAAGCCAGGTAATACATTTTCTTTAATACATACGAGGTTGAAAGAAATGGCAATTTCTGCGTTGGAAATTTTATTATTCAAAGTTTCCAGGTCTCTGATGAGTTTTCGCTGGGTGGCAGGAAGTAGATGAAGGAGATGAGCAAAATTCATGGTGGTACAGGGTTACATTAAAGTACATGAAGATACAGGATATACGACGCGTTTCACTGGACAACCAGCATTATCAAGTAAGGAAGGAATGATATAAAAGGTAAACAGGAAGGGTATATATATATATACCCTCTATATATACCCTTCCTGTTTACCTTTTATATCATTCCTTCCTTACTTGATAATGCTGGTTGTCCAGTGAAAGGCGTCGTATATCCTGTATCTTCATGTACTTTAATGTAACCCTGTACCACCATGAATTTTGCTCATCTCCTTCATCTACTTCCTGCCACCCAGCGAAAACTCATCAGAGACCTGGAAACTTTGAATAATAAAATTTCCAACGCAGAAATTGCCATTTCTTTCAACCTCGTATGTATTAAAGAAAATATATATATATATATATATATATATATATATATATATATATATATATTATATATATATTGTCACTTCCACCAGATATTTCAGCTGTAAGTGTTTGTTACGATTTATACAAAAGCCTATTTCTTTTGCAAAGTGTTGTATGTTTAATTTAAGGGGAGGTTTGCTGTCTTTCCTTCTCTCTCCCTTCTCACGTGTGTACTTCTTGTCCAGTGGTGACGTCATGATAGCGCCACTGCCTGGCAACCATGTTGATTGTTGCTTTGAGTATAATTATCTATTTTGTTCAGCACTGAGGCAAGTTGTATTAGTTTATTATAAGTTACACAATGATGTCTTGTATTTATTTGATCATTTATGTATTCTTAATGAGAGCACAAGTGCCTAATATAATTATGCAATCTAGTGACGTTTGGAGCTCTCACTTCTCTCTTGGCGCGGCCAGGGGACCCTCGTGTGTGTGTTCCCTTGGTCCCACCTTCACTTCAGTTCTGTCCCTCGTACTGACAACACCCACTGCTTCGGTGTTGTTAGGCTTGCTTCCCTTGTTTCCCTTAAATACCGCATCAATACCTTTTGTTCCTTATTGGATAGTAGCAGGGAGGGGCTGGAGTCACCTTGAGCATAAAAGTTTTGTTTTAATATTAATATTCTGCAGTCTAGAGTTTTTTCCGTTTGTCTTAGACATCATAACTGCATTCTGTTTCTCTGGCAATCTAGACTATAAGCTTCACCACTGTTGTCTTCCATTTCTTTTCCCTTATTCTACTGCATTGTTATTTATTATATTATGTATATCTTACGTATTATTGAGGTTTACATTGTTACGACCGGGGCTACGAATACAACAAAGGCACTTAATGGTTGGACTAGTAATAGGGCACTATGCAACAACGGTATGCTAGATCCAAACCCTTGAACTTATATGCCGGCTAACAAAAAACACCTATACCCTCCAGAGTTAATCTGCGATAACGGGGTATGCTTAATTGGGCATAAATGTACTCTACTCCAGGCTAACCCACACTGGTATAGCCTGATAACAATCAAGATGCAAGTTACGTTAAAATGCACAGAAGGGAAGCTATGGAAAGATCAATTAAATCAATGCAAGATTTAATACAATAAAAAGATGCTTCAATATAGTTACTCTAAACAACAATAAACTCTTCACTCCTATCTGAAAGAAAGTGAAGTCTAGTCTGTTACGACTGAGGTTTAAATATATCAGGGCTCTTATTCATTGGACTAGTAATGGCATAAATGCTACAATGGAAAGCACTAGATCCAACCTCTGATGTATATTCCCAGTGAACAAAGAACACAAATACTCTCCGAGTTCTATATGCAATAATAGGCTATCAAATCTCTATAAATGTGCGTCTACTCTAGGCTTAATGTTATGTGAAAACAGCCTATTACTACCTATAACCGAAGGTGCTTGGTTATGGTATGCAAAGTAAGGTGGTAAGAGAAGTTACAGCTTATGTTACTTTAATCAATAAATGTCAGGCACTCCTGCATGAAAGAAAGTGAACTAAAGTCCTTCAACACTAACAAGGAATTTTCTTTAAATGTTAGATGCTATAAAGATGCTCGTATCGGAAATAGAACCCAAAAAGGCAGGCAGCGGAACAATGCTCGTGCAGGCTATGCACACAAAAAGGCAGAATATATAATGCCGTCGGAGCCAAGAATATCCTAAACACTACAACAATAATAATGATCGCCACACCAATGCAGTATTCCTCTCAACAAAAAGAGCCTAAGTCGTTTGTGTCTCAACACATCAAACTAGGCTGCGAATTGCTTGTGTAATCATAAATGGGTATGCTTAAAAAGAGTAATTGGGTTAATATACTTAACCTAACAAGTGCGCATGGGGGTGCGCATGGGGGTAATTAGACACCTCTCCCTGTGCGCATGTATTTGAGATGTTTCCGTCACAAAAATATTCATTGTACCATTAATAGCATTAATACTTATCCATATGCGCCTATTATGGGTTGATTATAAAGGTATTAACCTGAAACAACAATAAAACGAGTGAAAACAGCGTTTGGATGGTCAAAATCGGAGATATAGCCCGCGAGTTGTATAATGTATGGGTGAGGCAAGCTGCTTTCCCGCCAATTTCCCCCAAGGCCACTGAGACACAGTCGATCGATACTCTCTCTCTCTCTCTTGCATTCACTTGCTATCAGTGATGACCACACCCTGCAACCGGATTTCTAATGTTAGCACGAAAATATACCTCAGAATAAGGGAATAACAGGGAAAATAGGTGATAACTGAAGGAGAGGAGGAAAGTGGGGAAGGAGGGGAGGTAGAGGACTGAGATTTTGCATGGCCCAGGGGCCAATTTTTTTTTTTTTTTTTTTTTCCCCGATGTCAAAAGTTGATTTTTTTTTTCTTTGACTCTTAAGAGTCTCCCCGCAGTCCGCCGGGGGAACTCATAAGAGTCTCCCTGCAGTTCCCGGGTTAATGTCTACTATGACTGATAAAGTCTAGCTAGAGTCAATGATACGAGATACTGGTGCGCATGGCATGCCGCATAGCCTAGTGCAAATCTCAAGTCTGTGCGTCAAATATTACGTTATAGGGAAGGGTAGCTCTCTTGAGAAACCTTAATACCGAAGTATTAAGCGTTCTCCTGGCGTACCTCAAAGAAAAACAACCGAGCTTAGAACAGTGCAGAATGGTATAGGCAAAAAGCCCTCATTCGTGCATGCTCTACTCTCAATGGCACACAGACTAGAATTTACCCAATCAACTCCAGTTCTCAGGTATGTCGTGCAGCTTTTACCTAAAGCCAGCACTCATAGGAAACAATACCTTATAATATCAGACCCCTAGTCTAGCATTATCTAATCCAGCAGAACACTAATAATTATAGGAAGCGGTACTAAACAATATGAATGCCAACCAATGCTTCGTGATCAACTTATCTTAACAACTAACATACATAGGTTATATCAGACCTTAACGCACAATACAACTGGCCAGCATGAAGCTGATTTTGCAGAGTTAACCAGAGGGGATATGGTATGAATAATAGGTGGTTAAAGATATGGAAAGAGAGAGAGGTAGGCAGAGGAAAAGATTCTCAGGTGCAGAACGGGGAACAGGTATCAAGGGATAAGAGAGATGCGTTCTAGAAACCAGATCTGAGTGAGAGAGTGGCGAGGGACCTGTATATATACTAGCACTAGGTCGAGCCGCGTGGGAAAAAAGTGGTAACAAGTCCTCTAACCACTACCAAAGCAGCTAGCAAAACATTACGTCACCAAGCATGGTAAAGAACTCCCTCAACCAATCTCCACGAGGCCAGCCAGCTATGACGTCATCGAGTATAGCAAAACACTATGCGCCCCCTCTCACTCTGTTCTACTCTCTCTCTCTCTCTGATCCTATCATTACTAGTTAAGGATAAAACATATACTTTACAATTAAATATATAAAGCCTTGACATGGGTGAAAACAAAGAGCCTTTCTGGACTGCCCATGACACGAGCTTTCATATGAAATAAAGCACACAATAATACACAAACTGTAGCAACATCCACTGTCCTGGCGATCCTAGCGAGTCACTGTAGGACAAGCCATGCGGTTCTAACGGAGTGGTTAACGTCACACCCCCCCCAAGATTTTTCGCAGAGGCCCAAGGCTCACAAAAATCTGATGGTTAGAACCCATGCTATATCTCTACTTCCCATCACCCAGCAGCAGTAAAATATCTGGCACAGTTCCTCAACAAAACATTTTACAAAATTATAACCCTCCCCAACACAATAGGTTAAATTATATGTAGTTATGCTCCTCAAGAGCGAGCTTCTCTAGCCCAGCATTCTGAGAGGAGTGCAACTCAGAATTACTGCTATAACATACTGAGAAAATTCAACTATCAAAGAAAGAGTTTTTATTTGATTTTTATGTTTTTAATTTGTTTATTTTGGCTGCACTATAGGGGCAAGCCTAGTTTTTTCTTCTATACCAAACGCTCAACTCCTGCTTTACGACCCAATACGCTGGGCTACAACCGCGAGCCAACAAGCACCAAGCGCAAAATACTATTCAAACTAAAGCAGGAGGCTACCCGTGTGTCAATCTACCCAGGATCATATACCCTTGAAAGACAATCTGCAACCACGTTGTCACAACCGGCAATATGGCGTATGTCCAGGTTATATACCAATAACCTTAGTGACCACCTGGTCAGCCTCATATTCCGATTGTGAAACTGGTCCAAGAACTTGAGAGGGTGATGATCTGGGTAAACTACAACGACCGGACCATAGGCTGGAACATAGACTTCGAAATGCCTCAGAGCAAGTACAATTGCCAGCAGCTCCCTCTCGACAACAGAGCAGCTCCCCTGGGCTGAATTGAACTTCTCCGAGCAGAAACTAACAGGATGCTCCAGCCCATCATCGTCCTTTTTCACAAGGACGGCACCAGCCCCCACACCACTAGCATCCGTTGCTAGTTGGAAAGGTAGGCTAAAGTCAGGGGCCCTGAGGATCTGGTGAGTGCACAACAGGTGTTTTACTTCTCTAAACACCTTCTCACACTCAGGCGCCCATTTGAACTTCTTATCCTTCCAGTTATCCTCCACCTGAGCTTGACTGTCCTGTTCTCCTTCTCCACCTTGACTGCTAAACGTCATCACAGGCACAGTGAGAGGCTCAGGGGGGTGCCTTCCATACTCCTTCACGAGATTAACATGACATAACTGATTGCGCTTCTGTCTGTCTGGAGTGGCTACCAAGTAATCCAGGTCTGATAGCTCCTCCACCACCCTATAAGGACCAGCGTACTTCGCGGATAAGGGGTGACCTACAAGGGGCAGTAGAATCAACACCTCCTGACCCACATGCAACTCCCTGAGTTCAACCTTGAGGTCGTACCTGTCCTTCCTGAGGGCCTGAGAGCTAGTCAAATTACGGCCAGCCAACTACAGACTGCGCAACATCCGTTCTCGACTGTCGAGGACACACTTGAGCATAGAACAAGGTTTTTCTGCGCCCTCCCATACTCCTTCAACCATATGGAGAGGCCCTCTGACACGGTGTCCAAAGACGAGCTCATTAGGGCTGAATCCCAAACTCTCCCCAGGTACCTCCCGCACAGCAAACAAAACACATGGCAGGCCAAGATCCCAATCCTTCCCACTCTCAAAGCAACAACAACGAAGCACAGATTTCAAGGCTGAGTGCCATCGCTCTAACACACCCTGGCTCTCCGGATGATACGCAGATGACACAACCCCAACAATCCCATGCATTGCTTGAACAAAGAGGCTAGAAGTGAAGTTGGGTCCCTGGACTGACTGAATCCCCTGCGGGTAACCATGCCGGGAAAAATACACTAGCAAGTTTCGGACCACCGTCTTCGCCGACCCATTTCTCATAGGGTACGCGTCAGGGTACCTTGTTGCTACATCTCCCGACTGTGCATCACTGTCCTCCTTCAACTCTTTCGTCTTTTTAAGCCCATCCTCTGCCTTTTCAGGAACAGTTACTGGGTCTTCTCCAGACTCGAAATGTGGTCCTAATAATGAGTCCCCGAGAAGGTCCATTGATACTAAACTCTCAACCGCATCAACTTTCAACCCCTTCTCGGTACCCTTCCTCCGCTGATCTAAAAATTGTTGACCCGAATGTGACTCCCTGGATGCAAAATCTCCAGTGACAACACACGCCATAGGTTGCACCGGACACTTCTCAACCCACTCCTGCTCCTCCCTAGTCATGTCGGCCACCTTCTCGGCAACGACCAAGGGTGAAGCCTCAGAAGTAGGTCCCGCAAAGTCGTTGCCGAGAAGGATGTCGACGCCCCCAACAGGTAACTTCTCCACAATTCCTACGTCCAGGTCCCGAGTCACACCATCAACTTCCATCTTCATTCTTACAAGCGGGTATGACCTTGTCGCATTAACTCCCTGAACCACAACCACCCGCGCCGTATTGACAGGTTTACCAGTGAAATTTCTCAACAGTGTTTGCGATGCCCCAGTGTCACGCAAAATTCTCACCTCATGTCTTCTACCCCCCACACAACCGAGTCCCCTGTGGTCACTAAAGGCATCACGGACAGGGAATAAGCCTTCCGGATCCTTCTGCACTGGCAGTGTATTTACCTCGGAAGAAATGCCTCTAACAAACTCCGATGTCCTCTTGAACACTCCAATGCCGTGAGCAAAAGACACGGCTGCCGGAGGAGGTCGACTAGGGCACTCATTTGCCTTATGACCCTCCTGGTGGCAACTAAAACACATAAATTTCGGTTTCGGCTTATACTGTGATGTAAAAGGCCCCTGACTTTTCACAAACGGTGTGGTGTAAGTTTTGGATTCAGTTTTAGTTTCATGGCTCTTCTGTTTAAATGTGTCATTGCTACGGGGAGGGGGAGGATAACGGTCCCTAGCACTTGCATCGTACTTCTGTGAGGACCTGCAACTCCGAATCAACGACAGCCGTAGATCAGCCATTTCTGCTGCTTCTACTAGAGTTCTTGGGTTTTTCTCCTTTAAGTTCAAAGTTAGATCACCGCCCGTGCTCTTAAAGAACTGCTCCAACATCATTAACTGCTTAATCCTATCAAATGTTGTTACCTTCTCAGATAGGAGCCAGTTCCCCATACCATCGGACAAGTCCCGGGCGTGTTCCAAAAAGGTGCTATCTCTTCCCTTAGTTACACCCCGGAACTTCAAACGGTACGTTTCTGGTTGCAGTTCGTAATCCCTCAGGACAGCCTCCTTGAGATCCTCGTACACAATACATAACTCCAAAGGTAACGCATCGTAGGCTTTAAGACCCTTGCCTATTAATCTAGAGGATACAAGTGCTGCCCATTTATTCTCTGGCCATTGATGTTCCTGGCACTTCTTCTCAAAGCATGCGAACAATTCTGTTACACCACCCTCATCAAACACCGGAACCAGTTTCAATAAGTGCGAGAGAGACTGCTCATGAACACGGTTACCAGCCCCAAGTCGCTGTCCCGTTGTCTCTACTCGCGACTTCTCTACGTCCATGTCGGCACAGTACCTAGTCGACTCTAAATCAGCTTGGATGGCTCACATGCCCTTTGTTGCTCCTCAGATACCCTGATAGCCTTTCTCTCTTCGATCTTAGCTAATTCGAGCCTAAACAATAATTCTGGAGATAACCCTTGAGGAGGTGAAGGTGCTACAATGTTTGAAATTACCGGTGGTCCCCCCAGGGGCAACCCACCCTGCCAGTCACCACCCACCTGTGGAAGCGTACCCGGGGTCGGCAAACTACTGGGATGGCTGGGAGTCGAGTGTAGGGGAAGCATGGCCGAAGGGCTCTGAGCACTCAACCCATCTCGCTCACCAGTCACCCTGCCCAGTACACACGTTATCAAATTATCCCTGGTCATGCTGCTAGTACCCGCATGACCGATAGCTGCGGCCAGGCATTGAAGACCGTACCGATTCACACCCTCCAACCGCTCGGCAGTAACAGGCCATTGCAAAAATATCCTAGCATCCTCCTCACAGTTCACCTGATTAACCCTTTCATCCTGCTGCTGTTCCTCAGTTTCTACATGACGTACTGTGTCTCCATTCTCCTCTGATCCGGTATAAGACATGATGCTCACAAAAATTTCCCACCTCAATATTCAGAAAAGAAGCACCCCAAACTCTTATACCTCGATATACACACACAAATTCTCGGAAATACTCAAGGGCTATACTATGTTGCAAAAAAAAAATATTCTTGCTGATCCCCGCAAAATATTCCTCAATACAACAAATGTTCCCTGCTAAAAAATGTAGGTTCACCAAATCCTAGGTTAGGTCGCCATTTGTTACGACTGAGGTTTAAATATATCAGGGCTCTTATTCATTGGACTAGTAATGGCATAAATGCTACAACGGAAAGCACTAGATCCAACCTCTGATGTATATTCCCAGTGAACAAAGAACACAAATACTCTCCGAGTTCTATATGCAATAATAGGCTATCAAAATTCTCAATAAATGTGCGTCTACTCTAGGCTTAATGTTATGTGAAAACAGCCTATTACTACCTATAACCGAAGGTGCTTGGTTATGGTATGCAAAGTAAGGTGGTAAGAGAAGTTACAGCTTACGTTACTTTAATCAATAAATGTCAGGCACTCCTGCATGAAAGAAAGTGCACTAAAGTCCTTCAACACTAACAAGGAATCTTCTTTAAATGTTAGATGCTATAAAGATGCTCGTATCGGAAATGGAACCCAAAAAGACAGGCAGCGGAACAATGCTCGTGCAGGCTATGCACACAAAAAGGCAGAATATATAATGCCGTCGGAGCCAAGAATACCCTAAACACTACAACAATAATAATGATTGCCACAACAATGCAGTATTCCTCTCAACAAAAAGAGCCTAAGTCGTTTGTGTCTCAATACATCAAACTAGGCTGCGAAATGGTTGTGTAATCATAAATGGGTATGCATAAAAAGAGTAATTGGGTTAATATACTTAATGTCTACTATGACTGATAAAGTCTAGCTAGAGTCAATGATACGAGATACTGGTGCGCATGGCATGCCGCATAGCCTAGTGCAAATCTCAAGTCTGTGCGTCAAATATTACGTTATAGGGAAGGGTAGCTCTCTTGAGAAACCTTAATACCGAAGTATTAAGCGTTCTCCTGGCGTACCTCAAAGAAAAACAACCGAGCTTAGAACAGTGCAGAATGGTATAGGCAAAAAGCCCTCATTCGTGCATGCTCTACTCTCAATGGCACACAGACTAGAATGTACCCAATCAACTCCAGTTCTCAGGTATGTCGTGCAGCTTTTACCTAAAGCCAGCACTCATAGGAAACAATACCTTATAAAATCAGACCTCTAGTCTAGCATTATCTAATCCAGCAGAACACTAATAATTATAGGAAGCGGTACTAAACAATATGAATGCCAACCAATGCTTCGTGATCAACTTATCTTAACAACTAAACATACATAGGTTATATCAGACCTTAACGCACAATACAACTGGCCAGCATGAAGCTGATTTTGCAGAGTTAACCAGAGGGGATATGGTATTAAGAAAAGGTGGTGAAAGATATGGAAAAAGAGAGAGGTAGGCAGAGGAAAAGATTCTCAGGTGCAGAACGGGGACCAGGTATCAAGGGATAAGAGAGATGCGTTCTAGAAACCAGATCTGAGGGAGAGAGTGGCGAGGGACCTGTATATATACTAGCACTAGGTCGAGCCGCGTGGGAAAAAAGCGGTAACAAGTCCTCTAACCACTACCAAAGCAGCTAGCAAAACATTACGTCACCAAGCATGGTAAAGAACTCCCTCAACCAATTCCCATGAGGCCAGCCAGCTATGATGTCATCGAGTATAGCAAAACACTACGCGCCCCCTCTCACTCTGTTCTACTCTCTCTCTCTCTCTCTGATCCTATCATTACTAGTTAAGGATAAAACATATACTTTACAATTAAATATATAAAGCCTTGACATGGGTGAAAACAAAGAGCCTTTCTGGACTGCCCATGACGCAAGCTTTCATATGAAATAAAGCACACAACAATACACAAACTGTAGCCATATCCACTGTCCTGGCGATCCTAGCGAGTCACTGTAGGACAAGCCATGCGGTTCTAACGGAGTGGTTAACGTCACAAGTCCTACAGCATAGACCTGGAAACTTCTGAAGAAAGTCTGATGCTCATAAGATGCTCATATCTTAAATTATAGAAAGGCAGGCAGAACACCCAACGTGTGTATACGGAGTACACAAAAAGATAGGACATATAATGTTAACTGACACGAGGATATTATAAGTGCGCAACGTGAGTAATATTCGACACTAAAAAAAATGCTTCCTCATCAACGAAACAGTCTACTATGGTTGTGCAACTCAACAACAACCTAGACTCATAAATGCCGTGAATAATAATGCATACATATCATAAAGAGCTCATATCCTAACTAGTGTCTGCTAGGTGAATAAAGTCTAGCTGGGATATCAAGGTTAGGAAACTGTGGCTGAGCAAGACTGGCTCATAGCCTAGCATTGTCCTTAAGGCGGTATGATTAAAGTTACGTTAAATGAAGGGGATGCTCTCTGGGTAGATCCAGATCTCAAGTATCTGGTTCTACCCTGGCGATCCCTCTAAAGTCAAGCAAAGAGGCAGCACTGTGTGACAAGGAAGTAGGCTAATGCCCTCTTACCACACGATGCTGCACTCGCAAAAGGCACAGCCAAAAAGACAACCTAGGCTACCACAGAAACCGTCGAAGTCGTGTAGGTATAAGCGAACCGTACACACATCGCTGACGACGACAACAGAAGCCTTATCCAAGTCTAGCATTAAATAACCCAGCAGAGCACTAAATCAATAATGGAGACACACACCGAGTTCTTAACCTCTAATAACTAAGAACCCTCAAACCTATTCTAAGTACATGTAAATATCTCAGAGAGCGACGCACATAATACGATGGGCCGATATGAAATCGTGTGCAGAACCCAAAGGGAGTATTGTGACGTTAAAAGATAAGAGGAATGAAAGAGAAGAAGTTGAGGAAGAGAGACAGTATCAGAATGGGGGAGATATGGGAGACAGAGATATGGGTAAAAAAGGATGTTAGTCATGTGCGTCCCTAGCCTGCTCTAAAGAGAGTAGCTCCTCGGGACCCCCAGGGTCTCACTAAGGCATGGTGGTCAGCCAATCACAGGCTGCTACATCACCAGGCAGCAGGCCTCCAGAAGGCGCCAGGAACCACCAGCCAATCAAAACCGAGAGAAAAGCCACGCGGGCGGGAAACTCCTCCGGGAGGGAGGAGGCGGGAGGGAAGCAACACTCACTACCCCCTCGCTGCCCGCTCGCTCTCTCTCTCTCAACTACACTACAATGCATCTTATGTTCTACTCATGATATAAAATGCTTCCCGTTGTCACAGACGAAAATAAAGACCACCACAGGACTGTCTGTAACAATGCAAGTACTATGAAAGAAAGAACAACCTTCTCTGATAACTGTAGCCCATTTCACTGCCCTGGCGAGCGCTAGCGGCTAACGGGAGGCGATTCTGCCAACGCTGGTAGGCGTCACAACATCTACAGTGGTTTGCTCGGTGGCTCTTAGAAGCCCACCCCACAACCTACTGAGATGCCAACCCCTATGCGTTGTTGGGCTTCTGCTTTAAACTTTCCCCATGTTTTGTCTTCATATTATTCCTAATACCTAAGCGATTGGGCCTGATATTAATCGTTTTGGGTGTCTAGCAGCATTTTTTTCACCATTGTTTTGTGTAGTTTAGAAAAACCGTAGAAGTTCTCTTGTCATACTACCAGCACTATCAACCAGACTCGGGGACAATAGATATTTTTGTGTCTCCTTGTAGTACTGCTTTAATAGAGCAAAGAGGAAGATAACCCCTT
Source organism: Paralithodes platypus (assembly GCA_032716605.1). Taxonomy (NCBI): domain Eukaryota; kingdom Metazoa; phylum Arthropoda; class Malacostraca; order Decapoda; family Lithodidae; genus Paralithodes; species Paralithodes platypus. The sequence continues at coordinate 19,612,386 of CM064534.1, read as the reverse complement.
TTCCTAGAGAACCTGCGTGTCTTGGTGTTTGAGTCAGATATTAAGAGCGTGTCTGTTGCAGGGTAGTGCAGTACAGTGGGCAGTGTTGGGTGCAGGTCTACAGCATTGTTTGTCTTTTTGCTACAGCGTTTCCTTTTTGCCAGTGCTGTGGGCTAGGCTATTAGAGCTTCTGCTTTCTCCGGGCTCCTCTCGTAACAATATACTGTATATATATGTATATATATTTATATATATACAGTATATATATATATATATATATATATATACTGTATATATATATATATATATATATATATATATATATATATATATATATATATATATACCGGTATATATATTATATATATATATATATATATATATATATATATATATATATATATATGTATATATATATATACAGTATATATATATATATATATATATATATATATATATATATATATATATATATATATATATATATATATATATATAGTAGTAAGCTGATATTTAGTGTCCAATATAAAATGTCATTGGTCATTACTATTTGGCAAAATATTTTTGAGAAATGCGTAATTATAAATATGCGCATGAAATTAAGTATTATGTAGGGACTTCGAGTTTAATTTATTCTTTACTTCTGTCAATGAGCTATAATGTATAGTTGTAAAACACGTTGGAATAATAATTATCAAACCGAGATTAATGGCGTATGAGTGCGAGAACCAATAATGATATTCGTTTGTGTTATTATATTCCTACATGATAAACTATTGACAATAGACAAATTCTGATTCGATTTCTGGAAAGTGCGTGGTCCTTCCTAAGCGGCGGCAGAAAATCATCTAATAATGAAGGTTAATAATTATACATGTTTCATCCAGGATGTGACGCTGGTGGTTAATGGAGAGAGTCATACTTATTTTAATTTAATGCCCACCGATCCTTCCAAAGCTGCATACAATCGTCAAATGAAGGTAAATATTTATGCGCCATGTTTCAGCCAGGCTATATGACGCTGATGCCCACAGATCCTCCCTAAGCTGCATACAATCGTCTCATGAAAGTTAATAATTATAGGACATGTTTCAGCCATGCCATGTTGTCACTGGTGGTCTGCCTGTATTGGTGTACATCCACGGAGGGGGCTTGGTCTCAGCTGGATCTGGGGTCCACAAACCCCACAAACTCCTCAACCACGACATGATCTACGTCGCTATGCAGTACCGCCTCGGCATGCTAGGTACGGTTGTGAATGTTCCTATTATTGGCTTACTTCTTCCATTTTATATGTTCAAATTTAACTCCTTCAGTACCGGTGCCCTCCCTTTAAGGGAAGGATATTAGTTTTTTTCCCCGAGACCTCCATCAAGCATAAAATTACACCCGTAAAGAACCCCTTTCAAGATATATTTGTATTTTTTTCGGTAGAAGAATGTCCCGACCGAAAGCAGATTCCTCTTCTATTACCGGCTAGCTCTAGCTATCGCTCGCCAGGAAACAAAATAGAGATATATATATATATATACACTATATATATACAGTATATATATATATATATATATATATATATATATATATATATATATATATATATATATACAGTATATATATACATATATAGAGCATATATATATATATATACTCTATATATATATATATATATATATATATATATATATATATATATATATATATATATATATATATATATATACTGTATATATATATATATATATAGATATATATATACATATACATATATATATATATATATATTTGTTTGTTTTTCTATATCTCGACTACTCCCCTCTCTGGCATAGGCTGAGAGCCTGTACATTCAACCGCTATGCATATTCATACAGTGCTATTTAATCAGGGAACAATGAGGGTGTTTATATGGCGTTTCGGTGGGTTTCATGGTAATGCACTGATACTAGGTACAACACAACTTCCATCCTAATAATATCTTCCCATTGACATATCGGGATATGCACCCGGGAACATTGGCCACTCCATCACACTTTACCTATTAATTTATATATATATATATATATATATATATATATATATATATATATATATATATATACTGTATATACCGGTATATACTGTGTATATATATATATTTGTTCTCTTTTCTTCTATATTCAAACTACTTCCTCTCGGGCATAGGCTGAGAGCCTGTACATTCAACCGTTATGAAAGGTGAAGCCCGTCAGGTCTCGTTCCAGTCTAGGGGGTGAGGCATGTGAAGCACTTTTAGATGCAACCAGCCCCCGCCATGTTGCCTTCGCAGGATGCAGGATGCACCTGCTTAGTTGCTCACTCATGGCTCGAAGCAGCCACATCTCTGAAGCTGCCTCGCTCTGGTGCTTCACTTTCTCACCTAGACTGGAAATGGGAATATTCATACAGTGCTATTTAATCAGGGAACAATGAGGGTGTTTATATGGCGTTTCGGTGGGCTTTGTGGTAATGCACTGATACTAGGTACAACACAAATTCAATCCCAATAATATCTTCCCATTGACATATCGGGATTTGAACCCGGAAACATTGGATTACCAGTCCAGTGGCTAAACCACTCCACCGTGTGAATGAGGGAGACAAAAGGCATAACTGCCTGCAGCGAGTGCCTCCCCCAGATTTCAAAGAGTGACATGGCCGAAATCAAGGGACGTTCGAGCTAAAATGCCTGGACACACAGAGTTTGAAGCAATTTAAGTCATACGAAGAGGGAAAGACTGATTCTGGGAGAGAGTTCCAGATCTCAGCAGTTGAATAGAAGAAAGTCTGAAAATAGCGTTTCACTCCTGGGTTGGAGAGTTGCACAGAGTAGGGGTGGGATTGTGTTGCAAGGCGGGTACTATGTACCCTATGTAGAGGAGGTGGTATACACTGGGAAGGCTCCGAGGAACACTGATTATTGTAGTAGCGATAGAATAGCGAGAGAGATGCAAATTATGCAAAATTATATATACTGTATAATTATACAGTATACAGTATATATATATATATATATATATATATATATATATACAGTGTGTATATATATATATACTGTATATATATATATATATATATATATATATATATATATATATATATATATATATATATATATATATATATATATATACTTTATATATACAGTTTATATATTATTTTGTCTATTATGTTCTATTATTTATTCTTTGGTTGACTGATTGTTTTATACTGTATAACCATATTTATTATCGTTTCATTGTCAATAGGTTTCTTTTCAACGGAGGACTCGATCATCCCCGGTAATTTTGGACTAAAGGACCAAATCATCGCTCTACAGTGGGTCCAGCAGAACATCCGGAACTTTGGTGGAGACCCGAAGAAAGTTACGTTAATGGGTCAAAGTGCGGGAGCTAAGTCCGTGCATTTCCACTACCTCTCTCCGCACTCTCAAGGTGTGATGTTAATGTTAGTCTTTTGGTATTCAGTGACGCGTTCTGTTTTCTCATTTGTTTCGTTTGTTCTCATTATTTCTAGTTATATCTCGTATATTGTTTTATTTTTTGTTCTATTATTGCACTATCGATGTATTCACATGAAGAAAGTTCTGTGGTAGCCTCATCATATTCGCAAGGTTAGCTGTGGTTTAAAAGGGGAGATTATTAGTTTGTTCCCTAGACCTACATCAAGCTTAAAAGTACACCCCCTAGACCCCCTTTCAAGGTATATTTATACATTGTTTGGTATAAAAGTATCCCGGCCAAAGTCTGATTTCTCTTTAATTACAGGCTCGCTAACGCTCGCTAGGAAAACGTCAACTACTGTACCAAGGGTACTACCATGAAAGTCCTCCCCCCTTTCAGTCCTAAGCAATGTGGCCAAAATGGCAAGATATAACAATCTCCCACCTCAAAAGATGGAGGAATACTGCCTCTCCCAGCCTGTAGAGGCTTGGATATAAGCTGAGAATTGTTGCCAACTCTAGAGCTGTGCTCAAATGATTGTGGTACCAGGCACTGCCTGATACTGGCAGTTACAAGGATCGTATATTACTGACGGCTCTCTGCCATAGCTGGGACTGGGGAATGATTTATCTACTGACGGCCCTCTGCCGTCGCTGATACTGAACTGGTTAAAATTGACAATAATGGGCTGAAAGTTCTTAAAATTGCAAAAGTAATGGAGCGAACATCTTAATATATCAAAAGCTATGCGGTTAAACATGAAGGAGAAATGGGTCCATAAAAAAATCCCTCAAGTACCTCTACAGTAGATGGGTCCATAAGAACATCCGGAGCTTTGGTGGAGTCCCGGAGAAAGTCACTCTGATGGGTCAAAGTGCGTGGGCTAAGTCCGTCCAATTTGGTGGGGACCCAGAAAAAGTAACTCTGATGGGTCAAAGTGCGGGGGGTAAGTCCGTCCACTTTGGTGGGGACCCGGAGAAAGTCACTCTGATGGGTCAAAGTGCGGGGGCTAAGTCCGTCCACTACCTCTCACCTTACTCACAAGGCTAGATATGGTTTAACCCTTTGAGTGCGGGTGACGTGTTATTTTGTTTATCAAAGTGCTGGGGCTAAGTCCGTGCATTTCTACTACCTTTCACCATATTTGTAAGGTTAGGTTTGCATTTCATTCTTTTGGTATTCGATGATACATTTTGTTTAGTTCTTGTTTTTCTTGTATATATACTATTGTGCTATTGATTTATTTAGAAAGATCAAGTCCTGTGTAGTCTCACCATATTCATAAAGTTTGATTTGGTTTCATTCTTTTGGTATTCACATATGTATTATTTTGTATATTATTGTGCTATCAATTCATTTAGATTAGAACAAACCTGAGGTAATCAAGTGATATATGTTCATTGTATGAACCGTTCAATACCATTGAACCCGTACAGTATCGGTTACGTCCTTTTAAATTTATTCTGGCTACTATTTGATGATTTTATTAAGTTTAAAGGGGTCCTCCAACAATACACAAGCTTCGAACCATCTCACTTTACCCTTTTTACTATCACAAATTTGTCTTAAACTGCATAACATCGTCTAAAAATAGCTAGAACAAAATTAAAAAAATGTCGCTGGTACAGAATGGGTTGAAACTAGTCTTCCTAAGCTACATAAAATCTAGCTATCTAATTATTGCCAGACAATGTAATCCATGAGATGGGGTGACCATGAATGACTATGCCTTCATTATGCTTCCATATGTCGAGGCACTTCACTCTCCTATCAAGCTTGTACAGTTGGCCAAATAAGTGATGTCTCGACACCAAGTATATTTTGATCAATGATTGGTATTGCAAATATCTATAACTTGATTTATTCGTTGCGAGTGAGATATACAAACATATTCCTACACTTACCCACCCTATACAACCTCTGACAGACATTAATACAGGACAGAGCGAGACAAACGTAACGACAGCTGACACATGACTTATTAGCTCTACCGTACCTCAGTATATGAAAATAGATATGAAGAATTACGGGGTTTTTCTATGTGGATGAGGGAGACAAAAGGCAATACTGCCAGTGACGAGTGCCTCTCCCCGAGTTAAAGAGATGACATGGCCAAAATCAAGGTATGTTTGAGCCAAAATATCTGGACTCATGAAGTTTGAAACAATTTAAGTCATAGGATTAGTGAAAGATGGATTCATATACAAAAATACTCTAGTTGCTGGTATAACTGTAAATAAATGATTAATGAGATATAAATGAGGGTAGAAAATGTATAGCTCTATGTGTTGAGTTTTAATCCCTGTTCACTACTACCAATTAACTTTAAAAGATAATGGACACGCCTTTGAGTTTGGGTAATTATACTTTATTTGTCGTTGAAGAGTATCCCAATATTGGATATGTCAACAAAATATTGCAAAGCATTTTAGCATCAAAAGAAAGGGCATGTGTTAAAAGCATTTACCGGTAATTATTGTCTTGATAGTGCGCGGAATTTCGGTGTGAGTATGCTCCTTGGTTCGAATCCTTGGAGTACCACATGTATTCAATAGTTTCATTGATTTCATTAATTAGGCATATTTGTAAGTTAATTGGTGGGTTGGTGATAATATGAATTTATTCCCCCAGGACTGTTCGCCCGAGGGATAATGTTGTCAGGATCCCTCTTAGTCCCCTCTTCCATGGGCGCGGCCTTCAGGGAGGTGGCTGAGTTCACGCGTCATCTGTTTGGCTGTCCTGCGGCCGATGGAATCACCAGGGGTGGGGCCAGTAAATCACTTCTCACATGTCTGCAAGCAGTCAATGTTAAAGATCTGGTTCGCTCAATACAGCACCATATTGTGAGTTAGCCCGAGGAGTGCGCAATTGATGTTTTTGAAAAGCATGTGTATGACAGAATTTGTTTTATTTACCATATAAAGCATTGTTTCTGCTCCATATGTGTTTATTTGACTTACAGTATATAATGAACATATGCAGTGAAGACCAGAAAATAGGTGTAAACTTCAAATATCTAGTGAAAAATGTATATTAGTGGCGGAAGGGGGTTGATGGAGGCAAGAGAGAGAGTGCAACATAGGTATGCATCCTGGGCCTGCTTGAGGCAGACTGAGCTTCCCAGCTGTAACCCACACATGTGAAGGGTAGGAGGGAGTGTGGAATTTTGTGCAGGGAAAGGGAGGAATGACGAAAATAAGAGGAATATAAGCCAATAATTGAGGAAGGGGAAAGTGTAAGGAGAAAGGTGGGGAAGAAGAGGGAGGGTGGGGGGGCACATGTAAGGGAGAGGAAGGCGGTACTGGAGAGTGATTATACTACCTAATTACATATTGCTTTCATTTAAGTGCCTGTGGAGCGTTTGTTGGGTATATTTTCAGGGCTCGCTTCCATGAGGACTATCACGCACGCTATGCAGAGGCCTATCGTGCTTTAGAGGTTAACCAATTCTGGACCAGCGACGTTTTTTTTTATTATATTCTAGCTATATTTAGACGACGTTGTGCAGTTTAATAAAGAGGGCTAAACGAGATAGTTCGAAGCCTGTTAATTGCTAGAGGCCTTTTTGACACTGCATAAAATCATCTAATAGTAGCCAAAATATAGTTAAATGGACGATACCGGTACCGAAGGGGTTATATACTACCTACTGTACCAGAGGGTATTACCATAAATATACCCTACAGCACCAGGCAATATGGCCAAAATGGCTTCAGAGTCGAGAGAGATCACCCTTCCACTCAAAAGATAAGGGAATACTGACCCTCCTAGTCTGTGGGAGCTTGGATATAAGCTGAAAAGTGTTGCCAAGGTCTCAAATCAGTGTGTACAAATCATGGTGCCAGGTACCGCTCGATACGGGCAGTTAATTACAAGGACTATATTATGGACGAACGTCGTTCGTTGCTGGTACTGACCAGTGACTTTTTTACTGTCGGCCAACATACGTCACTGGGACAGTAGGTGTTAACTGTAGAGTCTTCAGACAGTAAATGTAATCATCTCTTGCACTCTACTGTATATATTTAACTATTTTTGGTTTAGATCTTATCAAGTTGAGTTTTAAATGTTAATAACTATCCATTAAATTTATCCATCGATCTACATATTTATATAATAACAGTATCTTATGTGTTATGATCTACATATATATTTTCCAGAGCATCAGTTTCGACCAATCTAAGATCGAAGTCTGTGTAGATTGAATATTTATATGTATCTATCCATTACATTTATCCATCGATAATATATTTACCAGCAGTATCTTAGCCCCATCTGCACCGGCAACGTCTTCTATAATTACTTCCAGCTATATATAGACGATTGGGTGCTGTTTAAGAAAGATCTGTGGTAGTAAAAAGGACTATGTGAGATCATTCGAAGGCTGTTAATTGGCTGGAGGCCCTTTTTTAACTGAATATAGCAGTCTAATAGTAGCCAGAATAAAATTGAAAGGACGACGCCGGTACAGAAGGGGTTAATGTGTTATATATATTTTTTCAGAGCATCAGTTTCCACCCGTCTAAGATTGGAGTCCGTGTGGATTACGACTATCTCCCTGGGGACCCTGAGACTCTACTAGTACAAGGTCGTCATAGCCAAGTGGATCTCATCTCCGGGTTCGTCGCAAATGAAGGCGCGATCTTTGCACATCGTAAGTCATAGAAATGAGTGCATACATAATTGTATACATTCATTATTTTTAACGTCGTTCTTAACACCAATAACACCCCAAATTAAATTAATGAAAATATGTGATTCTCTCAGGATTCGAAACCAGGATATCACATACAGAACTTACATAATCAAAAAATTAGACCATAAAGAGAGTTATTATTAGAATATTAACCCAATTTGTACCGGCGATGTATTTTTAATTTGATTTTAGCTATACTTATACGATTTTGTGCAGCTCTAAGAAGGATCCGTGGTAGTAAAAAAGGTTATGTGAGATAGTTCGAAGCCTGTTAGTTGCTGGAGGCTCTATTTAAACTGAATACAATTGTCTTACAGTAGCAAGAATAACATTAAAGAGACATCGCCGGTACAGAAGGGGATAATATCGAAAGTTGAAGTATATTCTATGAACACAAATTAATATACACACAATTACAAATGATCCAGTTGGAAATATTGTTAGGTACCGTGGCCATTCAAACTCAAGAATCTCATGCTTCCTATGTTTCTGCCCGGAATCAAGCCAAATCTGTTCTTCGACTCCCCAAACACTCTTTCATTAATAATAAATGCACTGAACTATCCAACTCTAGCTCTTCCCAAGCTTTCTGGCATCTAGCCAAAAATATCTCCAATAATTGTTCTTGTTTGTCTTACCCTCCCCTTTTCCACTCAGACGGCACCACCGTCACTTCTTCCTATGAAAAAGCTAAACTCTTCACACTAACTTTCGTTAGAAATCCACCTTGGATGATTCCGGTGCTATTCCTCCTTCTCCACCTCTCACTTACTCATACCTAATATCCTAACCTCTTCTAAAGATGTACTTTCTACCCTCTCTGGGCTTAATACTAAGAAGGCATACAGTCCGGATGGTGTTCCTCCAGTTGCACTTTGTCTTTGTCTCTTCTCTAATGCCTTGCATCTCAAAAGTTTTTGAAACTGTTCTTATTTTAACATTTCTTGAGAATCTCTTCTCATAATCTACTCTCAGATCGCCAGTATGGATTCCTTAAGGGTCTCTCTTCTGGTGATCTCCTTTCATATCTTACTAACTCTTGGTCATCCTCCTTCCAGGACTTCGGTGAGATTTTTCCCATTGCGCTAGACATATCGAAGGCCTTTGATAGAGTCTGACACAAATATCTATTTTCTAAACTACCTTTCTTCGGTTTCTATCCCTCTATCTGTGCCTTTATCTCTAATTTCCTTTCTGGCCGTTCCATAGCTGCAGTTGTGGATGGTCATCCTTCACTTCCTCAACCTATCAAGTCCGGTGTTCCTCAGGGTTCTGTCCTATTTCAAATTTTCTTTCTAATATTCATTAATGATCTTCTCAACTGTACCTCCATTCCCATCCATTCATATGCTGATGACTCTACCTTACACTATTTAACTAGTTTTACAGAACCCCCCAACAAGCAAGCACTCAAAAATTAACGCGAAGATGCCATAAAACACTTAAATTCCAACCTATCAACAATTTACTTTTGAGGCAGAGAACATCTTGTTACTTTCAATGCTTCCAAAACACAATGTTTTCAATGATCTACCCGTAAAGAACTGCCATAGGACTATCCATTATACTTCAACAATACACATATCAATCCTTCATCTTCTCTCAGTATTCTAGGAATATCTTTCTCTCCTGATCACACTTGGAAAGACCATATTACCACCCTTGCTAAAACAGCCTCCCAGAAGCTGGGTGTGCTTAACCGCCCCCGGGGGTTCTTTACCCCTGCACAGGTTCTTGCTCTGTACATTGGCACAATGCATCCTTGTATTGAGTATTGTTCGCATGTGTGGGGAGGATCCTCTCACACAGCACTTCTTGACAAAGTAGAAAAGAAAGCCTTTCGTCTCATTAACTCACGTCAACTCACCGACTCTTTGCAATCACTCTCTCGTCACCGCACTGTTGCATCTCTCTCGCTATTCTACCGCTATTACAATAATCAATGTTCCTCAGAGCTCTCTCAGTGTATACCACCCCCTCTTCGTAGAGTAGGTAGTACCCGTCTTGCAACACAATCCCATCCCTACTCTGTCAAACTCTCCAATCCAAGAGTGAAACGATATTCTCAAACCTTCTTCTATTCAACAGCTGAGTTCTGGAACTCTCTTGTTGAATCCATATTCCCCTCATCGTATGACTTAAATTGCTTTAAGCTCCGTGTGTCCAGGTATTTTGGCTCGAACGTTCCTTGATTTTGGCCCTGTCACTCTTTCAACTGGGGGAGGCACTCGTTACAGGCAATTCTGCCTTTTGTCTCCCCCATCCACATAAAAAAACAAATTTACTTGGCAAGCATTGATGCAGCTGTCAATTGTATATCAAAATGACAGGGATTCCACAACACACTCATAGTTATATTAACCCTTTCTGTACTGGCGACGTCTTTTTTGGCAAATGTTGCGATGTGGCACCGAGAGACCCAAGATTATAAGGTCTCGCAGATTCACACTTAACCCCTCTTCCAAATACTGTAGGTAGGCTAGAGATCGTGAACCCTAACGTCTATAACTAAAAAAAGGCTAGAACAAATGGGTGGTAAATGTTCACACCCACTCCCTGGCTGACTCTTCCAAAGTGGTAGACATATTAGCTCGATTACTCTAGCCGTTTGTAAGGTATATAGTTAGTGGTCAAGAATTTTTGCCTACTAATTTGGAACAGGGCAGTGCATCACGAATCAGTTAAAATAGTGCTTTATATCAAGTTATAACAAATCCAATACATGCGTTATGTATCCGACCTTATATATATATATTTTCATTTATTGTTATAAAATGTTTAATAAACTAACCCTTTGAGGATTATGACACGTTCTGACAGTTTATTCTGGCTATCAATAGACAATGGTATACAGCTTAGGAAAGATCTGTGGGAATTATAATCAATCCTCTGACTTCCATATAACTTACCTAATTTGTATAACATCGTCTAATGATGGCAGAATAAACTGTAGAAACGTCTCATAATCCTCAAGGGGTTAGTTGCATCTTTCCTTTAAAGGGAGATGGGTCGTTTTTCTGGTCCCCCTTCTTCCTCAAGCTTAGCCCCATTAGTTTTCACATATTTAGACATTCGGCCCATTAGTTTGGCGAATTTAACACCTTTTTCCCCATTTTGTTGTCATTGTTTAGACCTTTCGTGCCAGTTAGGTGTCTTTCTTTTTCCGGCGAGCGACAGCGAGCCTTTAAATTTAAGAGGAACCGATCTTCGACCGGGACATGCCTGTTTCTACCAAAAAAATTACATATTTAACTCGAAAAGGGATCTTTGGGTGATTTGGTTTTATTATTATTATTATTATAATTATTATTATTGTTTTTATTGATAGAGGTCCAGGGAGAAAATGAAAAAAAATAAAAAATGAATTAAAAAATCAATAAATTATCGAATATATACGGCCATCTCCCTATGACCCGTTTTCTGTGCAGCCTTGTTTAACGACGAGCACCAGTTCATGCAGGAGGCACTGAATCAAAACTTCCACAAGTACGGACCAGATTCCCTAGAGCTAAAACAAGAGGAAGAGGACCCCGTACAACTTGCTACCCAGATCTACCAACACTATACGGGGGACACGAAGGTCAATCAAGATAAAGCAGAGCAAATATGTCAGGTAAGGCAGAACAGATATGTTAGGTAAGGTAGAATAGATATGTCAGGTAAAGCAGAACAGATATGTCAGGTAAGGCAGAACAGATATGTCAGGTAAGGCAGAACAGATATATCAGGTAAGGCAGAACAAATATGTAAGGTAAGGCAGAACAGATATTTCAGGTAAGACAGAACAGATCTGTTAGGTAAGGCAAAAGAAATATGTCAGGTAATGCAGGACAGATATGTCAGGTAAGGCAGAACAGATATATCAGGTAAGGCAGAACTAATATGTCAGATAAGGCAGGACAGATATGTCAGGTAAGGCAGAAGAAATATGTCAGGTAAGGCAGGACAGATATATCAGGTAAGGCAGAACAGATATATCAGGTAAGGCAAAACAAATATGTCAGGTAAGGTAGAACAGATATTTCAGGTAAGCAAGAACAAATATGTCAGGTAAGGGAGAACAGATATGTCAGGTAAGGCAAAACAAATATGCCAGGTAAGACAGAACAGATATATCAGGTAAGGGAGAACAGATATGCCAGGTAAGGCAGAACAGATATGTCAGGTAAGGGAGAACAGATATGTCAGGTAAGGCAGAATAAATATGTCAGGTAAAATAGTCAAATTGATGTCCTTCTAGTAGGATTACATTCAACGTTTAGTAAGGGGGTAGTAGTTATTTTATGGTCTATTTATGTATTTATATATTCATATTATAGTTTCCTCGCTAGACCTCTATCAAGCTGCTTAAAACCCACCCCCTAGACCCCCCTTTCGAGATCAACTTATACATTTTTTGGTAGAAAAATGTCCTGGCCTCCTAGAATTGCAGGCTGACTATCGTTCGCAGGAAATCATCGACACCCAAATGGCATGAAAGGTCTTCATATTGATAAAGAAATAGGGTGAAGCTTCTTGAAATTGCCAAACTAATGACATGAACAACTTAAAATCTCAAAGCTAATGGGAATAAACATGAAGGAGAAAAAACAACTACCTCTCCCTTAAACCATTTCTGTACCGGTGCCATTTTTTACACGTTATTCTCGCTACCATTAGATGATTGTATTCAGTTGGAAAAAGGCCTCCAGCAATTAACAAGCTTCAAACTATCTCACTTAACCCTTTTTACTACCACAGATCCTTCTTAAACTGCACAAGATTGTCTAGATAGTGCTAGAATATAATGTAAACAAATGTAGCCGGTACAGAAGGGGATAAATTCCAATTCATATTAGCGAACAGTTTTTTAATTACACGTTAGTGAATTTCAGCAAACTCTCACAAACAATTACTTATCAAAACTGGATCGGAAGAACTCAACTCCAAGATATTAGCAATAACTCAAAAAATTACACTATACTGTATATATCTAATTCAAATAGTTATGTATCGCAATATGATAGAATTAATCAGAGTCAATAACAGTAAACCAATATGGTGGAATAGATAGATTATGCGATGTTTGTCTAAAATTACTAGCTCCCAACCTGTGGACTTCTTATATGAAATTGGTTTTGATAAATAATACAGACAGTCATTCATGCAGGATATTATGTCGGTGTTGTTTATGCAATTTTGTCCATCTTTAGGAGATTCTTATTAGGTCCGTGCGAAGCGAGGACCTCTAGGCCCGACTCATGTCATTGTTGTTTTTTGTTGTCTTCTTGTTAGGGCGACGCTTTTCAAAAATTGCTATTTCTCGGTTATTACTGAACCAATTGTATTGATCTTTCACATGCATATACTCTGATCTATCTTCCAAGCCCTTATTTATAATTTCGCCCTTTGCGTCGAGCCACAAGACCTATCATGGCTGCACGGACCTATAGTCCGCTTTGACTTCTTAAACATAAGAATTAGTAGGAATCATATGGCTACAGGCTAGGTAGTAGGGTTAGGCAGGGAAGTACTACCGCCAAGGTTTCGGGAGACTCAGGAAATAGCCTGAATTCCATTTTCTCTCCCAGGCCTTGGTAGCTGGGTACATATCTTTCTGCCTCACACATCAGGGGCATCAGGAAAATCCTCTTTATATAACATATACATCCAACTTCACGACATTGCCATACATCGCTATCCTCTATCCATAAAACACTACTCTTCCCACTACATATCATACATGTAACACCATACACCTACCTAATAAATATGGCAGTACAATTGTTAAGAGCAAACCTGGTGGTCCCTCGGATATCCACCCCCGGCAGGGTTGGGTGTTTGACACAGGGCCCTCCCGGTCATCATCATGCGACTGGGTCAAGTGCATTGCAACGTCCCAAAGCTGCTCGTCGGTGCAGCTTTTTCTTTAGCAATATAAGGGAACTTCACTCTAACATCAATTCTGTACACCAATTTCTTCAAGCAGAATCCCCTACTCTCCTTTTTTTGACAGAGACTCAAGTAACATCCACATCTGACACGTCTAGATTAAATTTTCCAGGTTATCAACTGCTCCAAAATTTCAGACCTAAAGGAGGTGTATGTTGCTTCGCAAAATCTGAAATTGCCCTGGAGGAGGTTACTAGTTTCAATTGTCCCAATTTTGATTATTCTATATACAAATTAATTTCTGCTGGTAAATTTAAATACATATGTTGCATCTACCGTTCCCCAAATACTCCTCCAGAGCAAAGTATTTTTGATTCTCTGTCCTCCCAACTCAGTGTCCTCAACTTAAATGCTTCTTCTGAAATCACTGTGTTGGGTGATTTTAATGTCCATAATGTTGAATGGCTCACTCATTCAGCCAGGACTGATGATGCTGGTCTTGAATGTGAGCTATTTGCAGACTCATTTAATCTCACTCAACTAGTCAACCAACCCAACCCGTGTACCAGATAATCCTAATCATAATTCCCACCTACTGGACTTATTTTTAACAACCATTTCAGAAAATTATGATGTTACAGTGAGGTCCCCGCTTGGATCTTCTGATCACTGTCTGATACAGGCCACCTGTCTATCACCTACCACACCTTCCCACTCTGAACCTGTTTTGGTGACTAAATGGCATTACGATAGGGCAGACTGGGAGGGTCTTCAAGGTTTCTTTATTGATATTCCCTGGACCTCTTTCTTTTCTAATGATGCACATTCCACCTTGAGCCACATACAAGATTTTGTAAAAATTGGAATGGAAACTTTTATTCCTCATCAAAAGTACAGTAAAAGATCTAATTCACCTAAATGGTTTGACCATAATTGTGCTAGAGTAACTGAACAAAAAGCAATAGCCTAGAATGCATACACAAGATAAAAAAACACATGAAGCCTTTAATTACTTTAGACACATCAGAAATCATGCCAAAACTGTATTAAACCTAACTAAATCAAACTTTCTCCACAAGCAGGCAAATAAACTTCTAAATAATCCAAATGATAACTAAATATTTTGGTCTACTCTTAACTCATTCAAATCCAACTTCACTACTGCTTCATCCATTCCACCATTAAAATCTCCGACTGGCAATCTTGTAAGTGACCCACGAGGTAAAGCTAACCTTCTTGCGGATATTTTCTCCACCAACTCAACCTTAGATGAAATAAATCAAGATGTCCCTGTACTTAATTTTGATTCGCCTGAAATTACCTCACTTAAGATCCACACCAGACATGTCAAAACTATTTTGCAGAATTTCTCAGTAGATAAGGCTCCTGGTCCAGATGAAATTCCTCCAATAGTACTTAGGAATTGCTCCTTGGTGCTCGCTCCTGTATTGGCAAACATTTTCCGTCTGTGTACTCATACCTCATGCTTCCCAGTACCCTGGAAAGAAGCAAACATCCATCCAGTTCCTAAAAAAGGTGCCTCTTCAGATCCATCAAACTACAGACCAATAGCTATAACTTCCACTCTTGGTAAAGTCTTTGAAATTATATTAAATAATCACATAATTAAGCATCTTGAGAATAATAAATTAATCAGTGATAGGCAATATGGTTTTAGACGATGTCGATCAACTGCAGACAGTCTTTGCCTTCTTACGCATCAAATCAACCTAGCTACAGACCAACATGGTGAAACACATACAATAGCACTGGATATATCAAAGGCATTTGATAGAGTCTGGCATCAATCCTTATTGTCGAAGATGTCACACTACGGCCTTGCATCATTAGTTCCACTAATTTCTTCTTATCTTCATAACAGAAAAATATGTGTAATGGTAGATGGCCTTTATTCTCAATTTCACTCAATAAATGCTGGTGTTCCCCAGGGATCAGTTTTGGCCCCAACTCTGTTCCTCATTCATATCAATGATCTCATATTTACCACTCATAATCCAATACATTCCTACGCAGATGACTCAACGCTCCACAGTTCCTTCACATTTACCAATTCTTTCACCCAACCCGATCTTATAAATTCAAAAATAAACACTGCAATTTCTCTGAACCAGGATATTTCTAGAATTAATGAATGGGGACAAAAGAATCTAGTTTCCTTTAATGCACAGAAAACCAAGTACATTCAATTTTCTAACCGACAGAATCTCACTGACTCCCATATATTTTTTAATGAAGTAAATATTCCCACTTCCCCTAGTATTGACATTCTCGGTGTAACATTAACTACTAACTTGAGCTGGACACATTATGTTAGAAGCATTGCTAAGAATGCCTCTAAAAAACTGGGACTCCTGTACAGAGTTCGAGAATTCTTCACTGACGAGCAGTTGGCCGTAATATATAAAAGTCATGTGCGTTCTCAGATGGATTACTGTTCACCTCTGTGGAGTGGAAGTGGAGTGGTTGCATTGAGGCAGTTGGACAAAATTCAAACTAAAGCTATTAGATTAATCAATAACCCTGCAATCACACAGGACCTTCCTACATTATCCATACGAAGAAACGTTGCATCCCTTGCATTATTCTACAGATATTTTCACAGCAATTGTTCCGAGGAACTTGCTTCAATTGTGCCGCCTCTCCACATCTTTCCCCATAGAACTAGGGCAGCTGAGAGCGCCCATGAATTTACACTTTCTCCTCCACAATGCAGAACTTCTGCTTATCAAAATTAATTTATCCCTAGAACTACTACTCTTTGGAATTCACTTCCCTCGAGTTGCTTTCCACAAACTTACAATCTACAAAAGTTTAAATCCAGTTGTTACAAACATTTTATGAATGGAGGATGCCTTTAGGCACATGGACCTTTTTGTTTTATCTGTGTCTTTCCTTCCTCCGTTCATTGTCTCTTTAAAAAAAAAAAAAAGGCTATCTATATTAACCCTTCGTCAGATATGTTCGAATTATAAAAAATCGTCTAATGGTAAGATGAATAAAATATAATAGCATGATAACCTACTGAACGGTAAACTAACAGATGATGAGCGCGCGGCACTACATGATGCCGCACCTGTGGACTTCCGGCTTCCACACGCGTAACTTGGCGATGTCTGGCGGCCGCACGTTCCTCTACACCTTCACCCATCGCGGCCACTACGGGAACCACGATTTTTACCCTACCACTGTTGGCAAACACTGTAAGTAGAGTTTGTTCATTATATGTCGGCAAACAATATGTATAGTGTATTTATTATAAAACGGCAAACACTCTAGGCATAGTCTATTACGTTCATATACCGGGGCCAGTACGGGAACTATGACTTTTATCCTACCACTGTCGGCAAACACTGTAAGAAGAGTCAGGCAAACACATAAAGTACAGTATATTCCTTTTATGTCGGCAAACACTAAATAGAGTCTATTGCGTTCACCCACAGTGGGTCAGTACGGGAACTATGAATTATATCCTACCACAGTCGGCAAACACTGTATGTCGAGTTTATTCATTAAAAGTCAGCAAACACTATAAGTAGAGTTTGTTCATTATAATTCGGCAAACAATATCTATAGTGTATATATTATATGTCGGCAAACACTGTAAGCAAAGTCTATTACCTTCACCCACCACGGCCAGTACGGGAACATTGACTTTTACCCTACCACTTGTCAACAAACAATGTAAGTACAGTTTATTATCTTTATGCTGGCAAACACTAAGTAAAGTCGATTCCTTTTATATCGGCAAACACTAAGTAGAGTTTATTACCTTCACACATCAAGGCCTGTACATGAACTATAACTTTTATCCTACCACTGTCGGCAAAAACTGTGAGTAGAGTCTATTTATTATAAGTTGGCAAACACTGTAAGTAGATTATATTTTCTATAAGTCGGCAAACAATGTAAGTAGATTTTATTTATAATAAGAAGGCAAACACTGTAAGTAGAGTCTATTTACTATAATTAGGCAAACACTGTAAGTAGAGTCTATTTATTATAAGTCGGAGAAAGAGAAAGAGAGAGAGAGAGAGAGAGAGAGAGAGAGCGAGTTACCATAGACCTCCGGAACGTACGATTGGCCGGCAGGCCCTGGCTGAAGCATCCACGTCGACTCTCAGGAATCTCGCAGAGCCTCCAAACAATCCGGTGGGGGGGGGGGGGAGACATACAAATAACTCTAAAAAAAATCCTGTTGTTCTCAGGTGGCCATTGAGTCGGTTCTTAAACATATTGATAGGTTGACTGGAAATTACATTATTTGGTAGCTTGTTCCACTCGTTTATTATACTATAGCTAAAGAAGTTCTTAGTGACATCCATGTTAGATCTTCTGGTTAACAGTTTCATGCCCTTATTTCGAGTGGTGAGATAATTCGAGGAGAACAACGTATTTATGTTTACTCTGCCAAAGTCTTTTGAGATTTTAAAATATTCAATAAGTTGGCCCCCTTAATCTTCTCTTCTTGAGTGAGAATAAGTAAAAAAAAATCAGTCTTTAATCATATGTTTTGTTTTTCAGAGTTGGGATTAGTTTGGTCGCTCTTCTCTGTACTCTCTCCACCATTCCAATGTCTTTTGCTAGGTATGGCGACCAGAACTGCACACCGTATTCAAGGTGCGGTCTTACTAGACTCTTGTAGAGTGGTGTCATTATATCTACACTCATATATTTGAAGGTCCTCTTGATGTAACCTAGCATTCTATGGACCTATTGTTCGTTGCTGCTGCGCATTGGTCTGATGATTTCAGGTTGTCTGTAATGATTATACCGAGATCTTTGGCCTTTGAAACATTATTTATATTTTCGTCAAAGAGGCTGTATTCATAGATCTTGTTTGAGTTGCCACATCGAATTAATTGGCACTTATCAACATTGAAAGGCATTTGCCACTTTATGGACCATTCTTCAATTGTTTTTAGATCTGCTGGCAAGTTTATATGGTCTTCGTTTAATAGGGTGTTTCCTATTTTGGTGTCATCGTCAAATTTGGAGATGTATTATTGATCCCGACGTCCAGGTCATTTACATAAATTATGAAAAGGACCGGACCCAGCACCGATCCCTGTGGTACACCGTTTGTCAATGGTGTCCAGTCGAATTTTGTTCCATTTATAACTACTCTCTGTCGTCTGTTCGTTAGCCAGTGTTGATTCAATTGAAAATCGATCCTCTTTTGCCTAGGGCCATCATTTATATTAGTTGTTTCTTATGGCGAACTTTGTTGAATGCCTCTTAGAAGTCCAGGAAGATAATATCGAGAGATGTGGTTACGTCATTTATCGTTAGAAGCCTGTTGTAAAATTAGATTATGTTAGTCACCCATGATTTGTTTGATCTGAAGCCGTGTTTACTAATTTTAATTAGATTGTTGCTCTCTAGATAGTCTACTATTTTATCCCTCAGGATTGATTAAAAGATTTTGTCTATAACTGAGGTTTAGCTAATCGGTCTGTAATTGTTCGCCAGCAAGAGAGAGAGAGAGAGAAAAAGCATTTAACCCCTTGAGGATTATGACACGTTAGACAGTATATTCTCGCTAATATTACACGATTATATTCAGATCAGGAAGGTGAATGGAAGTCCAAGGGTTCATTGAGATAGTATTGACCCTTTTGATGTCCACAGATTCTTCCTAAGTTATACACAATCATCTAATGATAGCCAGTATACAGTATCAAAATGTGTCAAGAGAGACAGACAGACAGACAGACAGACAGACATAGAACACTTAATATTAATATCAATCTGTTTTTCCAGGGGTGAGTCATGCGGACGATATGCATTACCTGACCGTGGACAAGGGCACATACCCAGAAGAAGATCGTCAACTATCTCGCCTTATGACGCAGATGGTTTACAACTATGCCGAGAAAGGGTAATGATGTGTGTTCTTTATCAGTAACCCCTTCTGTACCAGCGACGTCATTTTTTGTTATTCTGGTTGCTATTAGACGATGTTATTCAGTTAATAAAAGGACCTCCATCAATTAACAGGTTTCAAACTGTCTCACGTAACAGTTTTTACTACCGTAGATCCTTCTTAAACTGCATAAAAGCGTCTGTATGTAGCTAGTACAAAATTAAAAAGACGTCGCCGGTACAGAAGAGGTTAAGGGAGGATGGACAGATGGTTCACAAGAAAGGTTAAACATGTGTTATTTTTCAACCACTTGACGATGTAAGACGCATTTATCCATTATATGTTGGCTCTCAGTAGACGATTTCATGCAATTTAAGAAGGATATCTAGGATTTATAAGGGTAAATACTATCTCAACTGTTTAGCTCTCACAAGTTCACCCTCAGCTGTATGAAATCGTCTAATGATAGCCAGAATAAACTGTCAAAATGCGTCATGATCCTCAAAGGGTCAATGCGTCTAAGTGGGTAGGGTAAATAGTATTGCGATTCCATGTATTTTCAATCACATACTGACTTATATAATGTACTGACATACAGTCGGCCAAATAAGTATATTTTGACCAATAATTGGTATCAGCAATATGTAAACATGATTTCTTCATTTCGAGTGTGAAATACAAACATGTTCCTACACTTACACCTATCCTATTCAACATCAGAATTATCTGACAGACATTAATACAACACAAAGCGAGCCAAACGTAGCGACAGTTGATGCATGACTTATTAGCGGGACCGTACATAAGGAATAATCAAATATAATTATTGATTTTGTGTGAAACGTGAAGGGATTCTGGGTAAGTGAAATTTGAGGGAAGTACAAAGGAGTACAAAGGATATCAAGCAACAACAGGTCTAGTGACCCATCTAGGCTACTTGTTCTCTAAAAACACTGAGGATCAAGTGTCTGAACAGTGGTTTAGAGTGGATAAGGGAAAATTGGAAAGGGAACTACTGCCCTGGGTCTGGGTTTACTTAGGCTATATACCATATTGTCCAGCTCAGATTCAATGGATTTACTTAGGTTATATAACATATTGTCCAGCTCAGAGCCAATGGGTTTACTTAGGCTATTTAACATATTGTCCAGCTCAGAGCCAATGGGTTTACTTAGGCTATATAACATATTGTCCAGCTCAGAGCCAATGGGTTTACTTAGGTTATATAACATATTGTCCAGCTCAGAGCCAATGGGTTTACTTAGGATATATAACATATTGTCCAGCTCAGAGCCAAGGGGTTTACTTAGGCTATATAACATATTGTCCAGCTCAGAGCCAATGGGTTTACTTAGGCTATATAACAGTCATATTGTCCAGCTCAGAGCCAATGGGTTTACTTAGGCTATATAACATATTGTCCAGCTCAGACCCAATGGGTTTACTTAGGATATATAACATATTGTCCAGCTCAGAGCCAATGGGTTTACTTAGGCTATATAACATATTGTCCAGCTCAGAGTCAATGGGTTTACTTAAGCTATTTAACATATTGTCCAGCTCAGAGCCAATGGGTTTACTTAGGTTATATAACATATTGTCCAGCTCAGAGCCTATGGGTTTACTTAAGGTATATAACATATTGTCCAGCTCAGAGCCAATGGGTTTACTTAGGCTATATAACATATTGTCCAGCTCAGAGCCAATGTGTTTACTTTGGATATATAACATATTGTCCAGCTCCGACCCAACGGGTTTACTTAGGATATATAACATATTGTCCAGCTCAGAGCCAATGGGTTTACTTAGGTTATATACAACATATTGTCCAGCTCAGAGCCAATGGGTTTACTTAGGCTATATAACATATTGTCCAGCTCAGAGCCAATGGGTTTCCTTAGGCTATATAACATATTGTCCAGCTCAGAGCCAATGGGTTTACTTAGGCTATATAACATATTGTCCAGCTCAGAGCCAATGGGTTTACTTAGGCTATATAACATATTGTCCAGCTCAGAGCCAATGGGTTTACTTAGGCTATATAACATATTGTCCAGCTCAGAGCCAATGGGTTTACTTAGACTATATAACATATTGTCCAGCTCAGAGCCAATGGGTTTACTTAGGCAATATAACATATTGTCCAGCTCAGAGCCAATGTGTTTACTTAGGCTATATAACATATTGTCCAGCTCAGAGCCAATGGGTTTACTTAGACTATATAACAGTCATATTGTCCAGCTCAGAGCCAATCAATTTGAAAGTCAGAGGGTTGATCGGGCCAGTCTATTACCCTTCCAACACCCACACACCCTTCCTAAGCTATATAAAATAAAGTAGACGTGCCGTTTCGCCCAAAATCAAAACAGCATACCCAACTCTACGATCGGTCACCATCATCACTACTAGTCACTATCACCATTACTATCATCAGCACTACTACTATTATAGGCATCAATACTACTCTTACCATCATCACCCCTACTCTCATCATCACTACTACTGGCATCACTACAATTTTCACCATAATCACTACTACTCACCATCATCACTAATACTTTCACCATCATCACTACTGTCTTCATTATCACTATAAATATCATCATTACTTGTCACCATATTCACTACTATTATGACCATCATCACTACTACTAGTACTATCACCATCATCATCACTACTGTCATTATCATCACTATAACTACAATCATCATCACTACTATTATCACCATCATCACTACTATTACCATCATTCCCACTTTTACTACCATCACTTCTATTGTCAACTTAACCTAACTTAACCTAACAGATCTTCTGATCACTGTCTGATACAGGCCACCTGTCTATCACCTACCACACCTTCCCACTCTGAACCCGTTTTGGTGACTAAATGGCATTACGATAGGGCAGACTGGGAGGGTCTTCAAGGTTTCTTTATTGATATTCCCTGGACCTCTTTCTTTTCTAATGATGCACACTCCACCTTGAGACACATACAAGATTTTGTAAAAATTGGAATGAAAACTGTTATTCCTCATCAAAAGTACAGTAAAAGATCTAATTCACCTAAATGGTTTGACCATAATTGTGCTAGAGTAACTGAACAAAAAGCAATAGCCTACAATGCATACACAAGATCAAAAACACATGAAGCCTTTAATTACTTTAGAAACATCAGAAATCATGCCAAAACTGTATTAAACCTAACTAAATCAAACTTTCTCCACAAGCAGGCAACTAAACTTCTAAATAATCCAAATGATAACAAAATAGTTTGGTCTACTCTTAACTCATTCAAATCCAACTTCACTACTGCTTCATCCATTCCACCATTAAAATCTCCGACTGGCAATCTTGTAAGTGACCCACGAGGTAAAGCTAACCTTCTTGCGGATATTTTCTCCACCAACTCAACCTTAGTGGAACACATTCTATCCATTTCTCCTTTCTCAGAAATCTCCATCTTAGGAGATTTCAACGCCTGACAAAGCTAAACTCTACGCTCAAACTTTTGCTAGAAACTCCACCTTGGATGATTCCGGTGCTATTCCTCCCTCTCCACCCTCCTCTCTCTTACTTATGCCTAATATCCTAATCTCTTCTAAAGATGTACTTTCTACCCTCTCTGGGCTTAACACTAATAAGGCGTACGGTCCGGACGGTGTTCCTCCTGTTGTTCTCAAAAACAGTGCTTCCGTGCTGACTCCCTGCCTAGGCAAACTCTTTCGTCTCTGTCTATCCTCTAACGTCTTCCCTTCATGCTGGAAGTTTGCTCACATTCAACCTGTCCCAAAGAAGGGTGACCGCTCTCAACCCTCCAACTATCGTCCAATTGCTCTCATTTCTTGTCTTTCTAAAGTTTTTGAAACTATACTTGCTTCCAAATTTCTTAAGCATTTCTCTTCTCATAATCTGCTCTCAGATCGCCAGTATGGCTTCCTTAAGGGTCGCTCTACTGGTGATCTTCTTTCATATCTTACTAACTCTTGGTCATCCTCCTTTCGGGACTTCGGTGAGACTTTTTCTATTGCACTAGACATATCGAAAGCCTTCGATAGAGTCTGGCACAAATCTTTAATTTCTAAACTACCCTCCTTCGGTTTCTATCCCTCCATCTGTGCCTTTGTCTCTAATTTCCTTTCCGGCCGTTCCATAGCCGCGGTTGTGGACGGCCATTGTTCACTTCCTCACCCTATAAACTCCGGTGTTCCTCAGGGTTCTGTCCTATCTCCTATTCTCTTTCTAATTTTTATAAATGATCTCCTTAACTGTTCCTTAATTCCCATCCATTCATACGCAGACGACTCAACCTTACAATACTCCATTACTTTTTCAGAACGCCCCAGCCAGCAATCCCTCAACGACAAACGTAATGAACCCATAGAACTCTTAAATTCTGATCTAAATACTATTTCCAATTGGGGCAGAGAAAACCTTGTTAACTTTAATGCTTCCAAAACCCAATTTCTCCATCTATCTACCCGTCAGGATCTCCCAGCGGACTATCCCTTATTCTTCAACAATACAAAAATCAACCCTTCATCTTCTCTCAATATTCTTGGTGTCTCTTTTTCTTCTGCTCTCATTTGGAAGGACCATATTACCAGTCTTGCTAAGGCAGCCTCCCAGAAGCTGGGTGTGCTCAACCGCCTTAGGGGGTTCTTTTCCCCTGCACAGCTTCTTGCTCTGTACAGGGGCATAGTGCGCCCTTGTATTGAGTATTGTTCACATGTGTGGGGAGGTTCCTCTCACACCACTCTCCTAGACAAGGTTGGAAGGAAGGCCTTTCGTATCATTAACTCCCGTCCACTCACCAACTCTCTGCAATCTCTCTCTCTCCGTCGCAATGTTGCATCTCTCTCGCTATTCTATCGCTACTATAATAATCAGTGTTCCTCAGAGCGATCCCAGTGCATACCACCTCCTTTACGTAGGGCACGTGGTACCCGTCTTGCAACTCAATCCCACCCCTGCTCTGTGCAACTCTCCAACCCTAGAGTGAAATGTTACTCTCAAACTTTCTTCTACTCAACAGCTGAGCTCTGGAACTCTCTCCCAGAATCAGTCTTTCCCGCTTCCTATGACTTAAATTTCTTCAAACTCCGTGTGTCCCGGCATTTTGGCTCGAACATCCCTTGATTTTGGCTCTGTCACTCTTTCAACTATGAGGGAGGCACTCGCTATAGGCAGTTATGCCTTTTGCCTCCCTCAATCACATAGAAAAAAAAAAAAAAAAATTAAATAAATCAAGATGTCCCTGTACTTAATATTAATTTGCCTGAAATTACCTCACTTAAGATCCACACCAGACATGTCAAAACTATTTTGCAGAATCTCTCAATAGATAAGGCTCCTGGTCCAGATGAAATTCCTCCAATAGTACTTAAGAATTGCTCCTTGGTGCTCGCTCCTGTATTGGCAAAAAATTTCCGTCTGTGTACTCATACCTCATGCTTCCCAGTACCCTGGAAAGAAGCAAACATCCATCCAGTTCCTAAAAAAGGTGCCTCTTCAGATCCATCAAACTATAGACCAATAGCTATAACTTCCACTCTTGGTAAAGTCTTTGAAATTATATTAAATAATCACATAATTAAGCATCTTGAGAATAATAAATTAATCAGTGATAGGTAATATGGTTTTAGACGATGTCGATCAACTGCAGACATTCTTTGCCTTCTTACGCATCAAATCAACCAAGCTACAGACCAACATGGTGAAACACATACAATAGCACTGGATATATCAAAGGCATTTGATAGAGTCTGGCATCAATCCTGATTGTCGAAGATGTCACACTACGGCCTTGCTCATTAGTTCCACTAATTTCTTCTTATCTTAATAACAGAAAAATATGTGTAATGGTAGATGGCCTTTATTCTCAATTTCACTCAATAAATGCTGGTGTTCCCCAGGGATCAGTTTGGCCCCAACTCTGTTCCTCATTCATATCAATGATCGCATATCTACCACTCATAATCCAATACATTCCTACGCAGATTACTCAACACTCCACAGTTCCTTCACATTTACCAATTCTTTCACCCAACCCGATCTTATAAATTCAAAAATAAACAGTGCAATTTCTCTGAACCAGGACCTTTCTAGAATTAATGAATGGGGACAAAAGAATCTAGTTTCCTTTAATGCACAGAAAACCAAGTACATTCAATTTTCTAACCGACAGAATCTCAATGACTCCCATATATTTTTTAATGATGTAATTATTCCCACTTCCCCTAGTATTGACATTCTTGGTGTAACATTAACTACTAACTTGAGCTGGACACATTATGTTAGAGGCATTGCTAAGAATGCCTCTAAAAAAATGGGACTCCTGTACAGAGTTCGAGAATTCTTCACTGACGAGCAGTTGGCCGTAATATATAAAAGTCATGTGCGTTCTCAGATGGATTACTGTTCACCTCTGTGGAGTGGAAGTGGAGTAGTTGCATTGAGGCAGTTGGACAAAATTCAAACTAAAGCTATTAGATTAATCAATAACCCTGCAATCACACAGGACCTTCCTACATTATCCATACGAAGAAACGTTGCATCCCTTGCATTATTCTACAGATATTTTCACAGCAATTGTTCCGAGGAACTTGCTTCAATTGTGCCGCCTCTCCACATCTTTCCCCGTAGAACTAGGGCAGCTGAGAGCGCCCTACAGCACTCCTCCACAATGCAGAACTTCTGCTTATCAAAATTCATTTATCCCTAGAACTACTACTCTTTGGAATTAACTTCCCTCGAGTTGCTTTCCACAAACTTACAATCTACAAAAGTTTAAATCCAGTTGTTACAAACATTTTATGAATGGAGGATGCCTTTAGGCACATGGACCTTTTTGTTTTATCTGTGTTTTTCCTTCCTCCGTTCATTGTCTCTTAATTTTCTTCTACTTCTGTGTGTGAGCCCCTTCGGGGCACACACACAGAACACCATCATTGTTGGGTGGGGGGGAAGAGTCTGGAGGGAGGGACGGGGGTGGGGGGGGGGGTTCGGAGGGGGGGTGGCAAAACCATATTTTGAACCTAAAATCATAACTATTGCCCAAATTCAATTTTTTCATTTTTTAATTACCATCGCATTCACGCACCGAATGTTCGTGTGAAGTTTGGTGAAAATCCGTCGAATGGTCTAGGAGTTATCGGACAGACAGACAGACAGACATTGCGGCCGGCATGTACCACTATGCGGGGGGCGATACCACTCTGCTTACGCAGAGTTGATTATCTAAAGATAGCTAAAATAGACTGTCAAAACGTGTCATGAACTTCAAAGGGTTAACTATTTACCCTTAATGTACCGGCGATATACTATGAATTTTATTCTAGCTATATTTAGACAATTTGTGCAGCTTAAGAAGGATCTGTGGCAATAAAGATGGTTGAGTATGATAGGTCAAAGCCTGTTAATTGAATAACATTGTCTAACATCAGCCAGCATAAAATTAAAAAAACACGGCACAGGTACTGAACTGGTTATGCGGAGATTTGCACTTGAGGGATATTTTCCTGGACCCCTCTCTCCCTCATGTTTAGCCCCATTGTTTTTGAGATGTTAAGACGTGCGCCTGATTAGTTTAGCGATTTTAATAACTTTCGCCCCATTTCTGTCAATGTTGAGACCTTTCGTGCCATTTAGCCGTCGATGTTTTCTTGGCGACCGATATTGAGCTATTAATCTAAGAGAAACCAAAAAATGCACACATTTATCTTGAATGAGGGTCTATGGGGAATAATTTTAAGCTTGACGGAGGTCTAGGGAACATACTAAAAACCTTCCCATAAGCCCTTCTGTACCGACGACGACCTATTACTATTATTTCATCTTCATTTAGACGATTTTGTGAAGCTAAGGAAAGATATTTGGTAGCTAAAGGAATAATTTAAATAGTATGTAGTATTTTAACGGGTGCACATTCTTCTTAAGCTGAATATAACCATATAACAATTGCCAGAATATAATGGAAAGGATGTCACCGGTACTGAAAGGGTTAATGTTCGTTCAACCTCCTCTCTCTGACCTGGGATCCGACCCCCGACAATGTGCTGACTTAATAATTGTGAAGGGTTGATAGCCTCTGAAGTCCTATATTAACTAACTAACTCTCACCAGGGATCCGACCCCTGACATTGTACTGGCATAATAATTCTGAAGTGTTGCTAGCCTCTGAAGTCCTATATTAACTAACTAACTCTCACCAGGGATCCGACCCCTGACATTGTACTGGCATAATAATTCTGAAGTGGTGCTAGCCTCTGAAGTCCTATATTAACTAACTAACTCTCCCCAGGGATCCGACCCCTGACAGTGTACTGGCATAATAATTCTGAAGGGTTGATAGCCTCTGAAGTCCTATATTAACTAACTAACTCTCCCCAGGGATCCCACCCCTGACAGTGTACTGGCATAATAATTCTGAAGGGTTGATAGCCTCTGAAGTCCTATATTAACTAACTAACTCTCCCCAGGGATCCGACCCCTGACAGTGTACTGGCATAATAATTCTGAAGGGTTGATAGCCTCTGAAGTCCTATATTAACTAACTAACTTTCCCCGGGGATCCGACCCCTGACAGTGTACTGGCATAATAATTCTGAAGGGTTGATAGCCTCTGAAGTCCTATATTAACTAACTAACTCTCCCCAGGGATCCGACCCCTGACAGTGTACTGGCATAATAATTCTGAAGGGTTGATAGCCTCTGAAGTCCTATATTAACTAACTAACTCTCCCCAGGGATCCGACCCCTGACAGTGTACTGGCATAATAATTCTGAAGGGTTGATAGCCTCTGAAGTCCTATATTAACTAACTAACTCTCAACAGGGATCCGACCCCTGACTCCACCTTGGGTTTCACTTGGGACCCGGCCACCCCAGACAATCTCCACCACCTCAATATTAACCTCAAGCCATACATGCAACCAGCACCAGGAAGCGAGGTGAGCAAAAATATAAGTTGTATCATGTTAGCTGTTTTTGTATTTATTTTTATTTATATTAATATATTTATGTATGTATTTATTTATATATAATCATATTTTTACTTCTTCTAATTATTGTATATTTATTGGTTAATTTATGTATTGATGTATTTACCCTGGGGGTCGGGGATTAGAATACGCCCAACGTGCCCCCTACGTGTCGTAAAAGGCGACTAAAAAGGTTAACCCTTTCTGTACCGGAGGATATTACCATAAACCTACCGTCCAGTACCAGGCAATGTGGCCAAAATGGCTTCAGAGGCAAGAGAGAATAACCTCCCACCCCAAAGGTTGATGAAGCACTGGCCCAGACAGCCTGTGGAAGATTGCAACCAACCTAAGATGTGTTGCCAATTCCTCAGAGCAGTGTTTACAAGTCATGGTACCAGATACCACCTGATACTGGCAGTTACAAGAACCACATATTATTGACGGCCACCAGCCGTCACTGGTACTGGCGTCACTGGTACTGGCGAGTGACTTATTTACTGACGATTGAGATTGTACGGGTTAAGTCGGTTTTGCGAACGTCCACTCGTAAACAATTCTACAGCAACAGAAAACGAACAAATGGCCTCGGAATTGGACGGACCTACTGTTAACAAACTTTTAACAACTCCACCACCTCAATATTAACCTCAAGCCCTTCATGCAACCAGAACAAGGGAGCGAGGTGTGTTAAAATAATTCATATTTTTAACATAGTTCTTAACACCAAAAACACCCCAAATGAAATTAATGAAACGGTAAACGATTATAAACGGCTTTTCATTATATGTGTTATTTATAAATATATTTACATATATTTGTTTACATCTTCTAATTGTTATATTTTTATATTTAATATATTTATTCATTTGAAGCCCTACATGAAGCCAGAACCAGGGAGCGAGGTGAGACAAATAATAGAGGTATCATGTTAATTGGTTTATATTTTGTTTTATTCACCCCTTCTGTACCGGCAACGTCTTTTAAATTATAATCTCGCTACTATTAGAAGATTTCATTCAGTAGAAAAAGGGTCTCCAGCAATTAACATGCTTCGAACATTCTCACTTACCCTTTATTACTACCACAGATCCTTCTTAAACTGCACACAATCGTCTTTATATAGCAAGAATAAAATGAAAGTGATGTTGTCGGTACAGAAGTGGTTAATTAATATATATATTTATATACTTAATAGTGGCCCCTCCATCATTGACGATATGCCTATTAATATAATAGACTCCATTCAACCGCCGCACTAGCCAATTTTGAATCTGCCGCGCGGGGAAGAACAGAGTACTCGTCATAAGTGCAACGCTAATTTTCTTATGGAATCGTCTTATGATTGGTTACCCACTACGAAAAAAAAATCGTAAAAAAGAAAAAAGAAAAATATACTTAAAATGTGTTATACTAAGCTTTCCATCTCGGCGGATTTATTATGTTGTGGATCCCTAACGCTACTACCCAAGCGTCCATACGTCCTTCTCTTCCCCGCGGGCAACCGGTTTGGATGTGTGCCGCCTGAGCTCGCCACATTCTTCGATCGCACAATTCTCGTGAGTCCTTACTCATTTAGATATATTTCTGAGTTGTATTGAACAGGGTTTAGTCTAGCTAGCTCAGGCTGCCCCATTGGTATGCCCGCAGGAAGTGTTAAAGTAGGGTACGTATTACAGGCGCCTATGTGTTCTCCAGGACCGACGCCTCACGGTTTGTGATATTGTGTTTCTGCTGCACCTTAGCTATTGTTTTCTCTAGTTAGGAGGCTATTATCTTCGCAGACAACATGCGTTGTACATCGTGAAAAGATGCCGCATGTTTTTTATAGCAGACGCGCTAGTTTAAGGGTTGTCACACATGGTGTGGAACCTTCTAGCGTTCGAGTCCGCTTCGGGCCCCTTTCACGGGCCTCCTCTCTCCGCGCTGTGGCTGTGATGTCTCCAGGGTCGACGTCGTCATTGGATTCTTCGTCAAGCCTCGTGGCTAGGCTCAGTGGGGGTCTCCGTTAGCGGTTAGGGGTTTATGTTTTATAATTACCATATTATGTGTGATATATGTTCCGCTGTATCTTGGCCCCTTGTCGTCGCGTGTCGATGACGCGCGTGGGCAGCCTAGGAGACGTCCTTTTTGTTCTTGGGTTTTCGGTGTGGTCGTCTTTTGTAGTAGACGATTTTCCTGTAGTTGTTCTGTCCCGCCGGACCTCGCTATGCGTTTGTGAGGTCTGAGTTCTGCCGTTCCAGTGGCCGGGCACAACCAACCCTATGTAGTGTGCCACTACACACCTTTTGCGGCGGGCATGCCTAGTCCGGCGGAAAAGGTCGGTTTCTTGACCGGTTATTTGGCTCGCCCTACGAACAGTCCAGTACCTCGCCACCCGGCAGTATTATGTGGGTACATGCAGTTGGTCCGGCTAACAGTATAGCCATTTGCACTGTGGACGGGCCACTTACCCCGCCCAGCGGCGCATGTAAGAGTAGAATCTTTCCGGCTAGCCAACTAGCTACAGGAAGACACAGGTCCGAGTTCCAGTTAGAGCCGGTGACCCATGTCACAGGTAAGCAGTCACGCGAAAGCCCCGTTTTATAAAAGGGGGTGGGGTTTTTTCATATTAGCTCTCAGGCGGCGGAAATATAGTTGACAGTGGTCAACTCATTTCCGGCATCTAGGAGTCGGTAGGATGTTTTAACACCTCTCAGGTTATCTTTATGAGCATTGATTCCAGGAAATTTTTATATCCAGACCTCATCACATCTTGAGCAACACTTCAGAGGATCGGTTCCCGGTGGGGAGGGGAGTTTCAGTAACCATGCCTCAGTTTTCAATTTGTGCTACACCTACCTGTCTTCTAGTCCCAGTCACAGCTCACAAGCTGTGCATTAGGTGCGTTAAATGCCTAGACAAATCAAAATTGATGTGGACTTCTCGGAAATGCCCAATTTGTTCAGACCTTTACGAAGAATGGATCGCTAGCCAAGATATGTCATGCTTACTAACCTTAATTCAAATAAAGAATACATTTGCTTCTTATTCCACCAAAGTGGCTAATGTAGAACTGTTTTGTGATAATGCCAAACTGCTCAGGCTAATCTCCCTTTATTCGTTTGAAGATCCCCCTTGTTTTCGGTCAAACCACCTTGGTGCAACTAACTTCCCCCAGTCAGTTAGTCAGTCAGCACTATCAGTCAGACCTTTTACATATGAGGTCCGCTCCCCTCCCCACTCCAAGAGAAGAACTCGTTCTGAGTCGCCGGAGCTTCGGCCGCATTCTCATCAGCAGTCACCCCGACGACTTAATGAAGGGACTTCGAGCATGTACCAACGGTCCCCCAAGAGACGTAAATTGTCCAGTCCCTCACAGGATTCCTCTTCGTCCACGGAGCCCGATAGTTCCCCAACCCATGTGTGTAAGTCTGATTCTCGAACCGTTCCATCGACGTCTGCCTCGGAGAAGCCAGAGTTTTTTCCCGGTCTCCTCGGTACAGACGCCGGGGAACGTCGGTCAACCACTATGGTTAGACCCACGGCGAGGGTGTTACTGCAAGGTACTAAATTAGTTCAAAAAGAGAATTCCCTCTGGTTGAGGTAGATTTGTCAGATTCTACGGCGTCTGCCACGGTGCGGCCCCGCAAATTAGCGGAGGGTGTCATTACACCCCGTCCAGAGTCATGTGAAACACATAGCATTAGTACACCCAGTAAGTTAACACCTTGTTGTAGTGCAGGACAGAACCGACCGGTAACGGCGGCACATAGTATAGAATTGCCGTGGGAAATGCTCTGTCCCCCCACTCATCAAAAGATAGATAAGGCACTGGACAGTCCAGTTACTAGTGACCCAGGTATTAGAGAACAGGTGGAGCCGTGGAGGAGACTGGCACAATAGCAAAGGTGAGCTCTAAGTCCCTCAAGAGACCACGCCCTCAGTGTGTGACGGCTAAGCATTTAGATAAACTATTACAACAAGTGTTGAAAAAGTGTGCTATCTCTAAACGGGCCCGAGATATTCTCCCACCGGCAGTGGGATCTCCCTCAGTTGCATCAGTGTCCTCTCCCGCCTGGGACGATGATGTCCAACCACTCACCTCTGTCCCCCTGAGTAGTACAGAACGCAACAAAGCGTACCTGTTCACCCCTTGTCACCACCTAAAGTAACTCTGTTGTCAGATTCAGCTATAGCCACAGCTTCAATGCCGGCTTCTAGTTTGTCACAACTGGCTAGTTCTTCACAGCCTACAAAGCTTTTGTTTAATGTCACATCTAGTCCACCGGTGGAAGGCAATAAGCCCCCGCCGGGAAACATGGTTTATCATTGCTCCAATCCGGCTTTCCACCCTCTTTCACTTTCAGTACAGACAAAGGGTACAATCCCTCACTGGCAGGAGCCAGTAGGCATGTGGTGTCCAGCTAACCCGCCCAAGTCGGGAGAAGGACACAAATCCATAAACGGGGAGATCCCAATACAGGGGGAGTGGACCGTAGAAGTGAATAAACATCAATAATTTAGGGCAAAAGATGCTTAGGGTAGGGTGGTAAAGGTACGGATTGAACCGTTCCCAGACAACACTAACTATCAATACTTTGTACATGTACCCGGGCAGCTTGCCCCTCCTTCCCCAGGAGACCTTTGCCCAGACTGCTCCCGACCTTACGGTGTTCACAGTTATGATTCGGTTAGACCAAATGAACCGAGATTCACGACATACCCAGTAACTTTGTCAACAGGCCAAAAGGAAATAAACCTGGGGGAGGTGGGACACGGGCCATGGGTAGACTGGGATCAGGAATTCCAACAGTTTGCTATTGCTCTAACGTCTAATACTTCTCTGGCAGTTCCACCGCCTCGCCATATGGAGTTTGATTTACTAAAGCCCCAACTGGGGGGCGCTCCAAGAGCCATAATTGAGTTCCTTATAGCCCCTCAATTAGCACTAACTGATTTTCCGGACCCTTTCACTGCTCCTGAACATATTGACCTCCAACGTGAGTGCCTCCTAAGAGATAGTACTCAACGTAAATTCATGGGCTTCTTGCTGCCGAGAGACACAGCCCAAGTTATTGCATGCTAACCCCAAAAAAGGCCGGAATGAGGCGATCAAAGCTTTTCAAAATTATTTGCTGCCCCATCCGGCGAGGTCAATCATGGACATACGGACGTCCCTCTTTAAGGCAGTCCGGGCTAGACAGCTTCTCAGACTCCATATGGTAAACGGCGTGTCTGAGAATGTTTTTTACAGAGTCATTTTTTCCCCAGTCTTAACACCATCCAATATGAACGCACAAACTCAGAAGGATGTTGAAATAATGCTCAGCCCGGCCGTACCAAAATCAGTTTAGACATTGGTAAGGCCAGGATAATTACCAAAATATGCTTAGACATGGGGTAGGCGAGGATCACTACCATGTTTGAGTAAATAATGTTTGAGTAAATGATATGTCTGTGACCGGCGACAGGCGGACCCCAACTGTTTCCCACTCCTAAAGGATTCCCAGATTCTCTCTCCCTCCCAAAGCCTTGTAGAGGCAGGCGGATACGAGGTAGTTCCTGTAGACAGCACTAAGGCATGCGCCAAGGGGCGTTACGTTTGTTCCCGAGTTGCGTCCCGGCGGACAAAGACACACGGATACAACGGCGACCACTAATGTGGTGGCCGTTCCCCCGAGGGTAGACTGACCAAATGAAGTAGGTAGGATTACCCCTACCGGTTCATGCCGAACCTACAACCTATGTGTCACGTCCGAATACCTATGAGAACTGCCGGCATAACTTTCCCCTTGAGGATTTAAATTTCATAAGCAATTAATGCATTTGACAATATTTTAATCCGGCACTTCTTACTAAGGTTACGGTACATAAAACGGGAATCTTCACATAGTTGAAAGGAATTGAGGAAAAGGACGCCCGCCGGTCGCCGGCCACTCCGGTCGAATGGGACGATTATGATCCTAGGCCTTTAGCTCTATGCCACTGGAGTTTACTCTCAGATAAGGTTAGATAGGTGAGTTCACAAGAGCAGAGGTTCAATAGTGCTATATGAACATTCCTACTGTGATAGGTGATCTGACAAACACACGGGTATATTAGACAGGTTTAAGGATAACACGCTCAATTCTGTATACTCATGAACAAGTCATGACCAACACTTCAGAAGGAGGGGCATAATCTTTTGCTGTCATAACCTATAACACCTGGGCGTTAGACACCGGGAAAACTGTGTTCTCTTAAAAAATTATCAGGTGCTTGAACCCCTCTGGAATTCACAACTACCTCTGGGTCATGCTAGGACGGCGGGGAGTTTTGTCATCGACATATCACGGTAGTCTCAAAGGGTGGGAGGTGTTTTTCCGGCGGGGTCCCTCTGGACCTCCCCTCCTTCCGGAGAAAGACTCGTTCAGGAGACCATAAGTAGTCATACTTTTACTTCTTAAGTTTTCAGACCACTAGCACTGAAGGTAGTATTTTCTGTAAGGTGAAGTGTATTCTTACGCCTACAGTATGAGTAAAAAGCTAGGACACGATCCCGAAGGTTTTGGTCAAAGAAAACTCGTCTTCTCAGACTGGCCTTAACAGACAACGAATCGGGTTAAGCCAGATTTTATATTAACAATATATCCTATTAAGTCAAGGTAGAACCAACCTCCCCTCTTCCGGTTTCGGATGGCTGGCGCAAACGAGTACTTTGCGGGCTATTCTAGGAAATTACAGCCCTAGTAATTATCATGCCAGTTTGTAATATTACGCCATCAAAAGGATGATGGTTTAGCCATCACAATGAACCTCTCCGCCGTACCAAGTAGTACCAAGTAGCCTAGTCGGTTCCTTGACAAGACAGGGGGGCTAGCCCGGAAGGGAAATGTTTCATTAGGTCTGAACGGCTCTCGTCCATCCATTTACATCACCGGGGAAGGGTAGTAAAAGGGACATATCCCAACGCTGACGGGAATAAAGTAATACCAACAGGACCTCCCCTCATACTGTCTCAATCGGTTAAGTCACATCAATTAGTAACGTTAGAATCAAGGGTACACCCTGGAAACAGACTAGAACACTAGACAACTGGCAGGCTAAATGACGAGTGGAAGTCAGTTTATCACAGAGCCCACATAGGACAGGATGCGACAGGTCATCCGAATCCTCAAGACGTGAATCAGGTTAACGGTCATACCTTAGGATGTTACACATTTTAAGTAATCAAAACATGGTCTCTTACACCATTAAGGACCTTAGTAGTTTTCCACTAACATATCTGGCCAATAACTTAACTCCCTCCCGGTCATTCTCATACTGTATGCAAACAGAAGTTAGTATTAAGGTCATTTCATAAGTATGTCGCGATGAGCTCCTCTTTCGGTAAGCATGCAGGAATTTAATAAGTATATCTATACCCCGCATGCAAACAGAAAGTCTGTTTGACTATAGCCTCAGTCAAGTTAGCTCAAGTCCAACTGTTCAAATCCATACGAATTCTGGAGAAAATTCTAAGCTAGGTTTTCCCTGGCCCGGAAAGATAAGAAGGGTTGCGTTTTCCCGGGAGTTCATGGGTAGACACTTGAGCCGGCGAGACATGGCTACAAAGCTCAGGTACACTAAAAATCGTTCTAGTTGTATGTTTCCACACCCATTACTAATTTTATTTTAATGAGTAAACACTGGTGTTCCAATCCAGGCCTCGGCCAAACGGGGATATGCATATCCATTGGTGCTAAGTACATGCTTTTTCATTGTAAGAATGTAAATGGTCAACACGACCCCTCCACAGCGCCGTTCCAAACAGATCTGCTTGTCACTCATGGAGGAATCAAAGATTGATAATCGGAGTCATCTCCACGGCCACGCAGTAGCCGCTTAAGACTCACTCTCCTGACATAAGATCTGGCTAATTACCCAATCTAGACACCCGTAACGTAACGGGTAAGGTTGAGGCAGAAAGGTTCGGAATCTGTGCTAGTTACTATTAAGGCCTACGGCGGAATGAAAAGGGGGGGGGGGGGAGTGTGCTAGTAGCCCAAGATCCCTTGAACCCCTACGTCGGTTAATACCTCTCCGCCGGATAATTCCTCCGCCGGAGAGTAGGAGAAGTGTACAAATTGTGTAATACTTAATTAAGGGGAGATTTCCACTTGAGGGACTTTTTTCTTGACCCCTTTCTCCCTCATGTCTAGCCCCACTGCTTTTGAGATTTTAAGACGTTCGCCCCATTAGTTTGGCGATTGGGAGAACTTTCACTCCATTTCTGTCAATTTTAAGAACTTTCGTACCAGTTAGGTGTCGATTTTTTTCCTGGCGAGCGATAGCGAGCCTGTAATGTAAGAGGAACCGGCCTTTGGCCAGGAAATTTTTCTACCGAAAAATGAACAAATTTATCTTGAAAGGAGGTCTATGGGGTGTAATTTTACGTTTGATGGAGGTATAGGGAACACACTAGAAATCTCCCCTTAAGAGCTATGAAAACAGCCCAATATAATTTATTTTATTAATCTAAAATATCTATCATAGTTGCATCTATATAGTGTATGTTACAGTGTACAACTAGTCAGTGGTATACAAGTAAAGTTTTATCTAAAATTTAAACTATAAAGTTATAAGTCTGGATAGTACGAGAAGGTTTACAGTTAAAACCTTGCAATTGTCAGACGGGATCTCAAGCAAGAGATCCAGTCAATTTAAAGCAGATTTCTTTGAAGTAACCACTGCTTATCTCCTTTCATGTTTGTATATGAACATTGTATGTACACAATAAAGACTTAAATAGTTATACGAATTCTGATTTTTGCCTTTGGATTGGTTGGCTAATAGGGTTGTTGATATTGCCACGAATGTCCCCCTCCAGTCTTAAGAGATCAGGCATATCGTCAATGATGGAGGGGCCACCATTAAATTATAGGTCTGATTCCCGGAGGGAAGTAAAGAAAATCTAATATTTAGTAGGGGCCCCGTAATCATTGACGAAGCAGTGCCCTCCCTTCCATTCCCTTCCCATTCGCTTGATGTCTTAAAGTTTTATCTTGATATGTCAGTGAAGGACGTATGGACGCTTGAGTAGTAGCGTCAGGGATCCACAACATAAGAAATCCACCGAGATGGAAAGCTTAGTATAACACATTTTAAGTATATTTTTATTATTTATTTTTTACGATTTTTTTTTTGTAGTGGGTACCCAATCATAAGACGATTCCATAAGAGAATTAGCGTTGCACTTATGACGAATACTTTGTTCTTCCCCGCGCGGCAGATTTAAAACTGGCTACCGCGGCGGTTGAATGGACCCCGTTATGTTATTAGGCATATCGTCAATAATTACGGGGCCCCTACTAAATAATAAGTTTTCTTTACTTCCCTCCGGGAATCAAACCTATAATTTTTACATCTTCTACCCCTTTAATATTAACCTAAAGCCCTACATGCAACCAGAACCAGGGAGTGAGGTGAGTGAAAATATAACTTGTGTCATGTCTACTGTTTTGATTATATTGTTTTATTAATTCATTCATTATGAATCTCTCTCTCTCTCTCTATATATATATATATATATATATATATATATATATATATATATATATATATTATTCGAATTAATATATTTTTACTAGTTAGTTAAATTATATACATATATATTTATATTTTTTAGATCTTCTATTTAACGATATTTATAGCTTAATCCTCCTTCTCGCCAAAAAGGTGTAAGTGGCCCAGTAAAATATAAATGGTGCATAGGGTAATAGTGGTGTACCTTTAACCATATGTTACAAGACTATAGTTGTCCATATATGTTATGTTGTTACACCAGTCATTGTACTATAGTCTGCCATATATGTTATGTTGTTACAGCAGTCATTGTACTATAGTCTGCCATATATGTTATGTTGTTACACCAGTCATTGTACTATAGTCTGTCATATATGTTTTGTTGTTACACCAGTCATTGTACTATAGTCTGCCATATATGTTATGTTGTTACACCAGTCATTGTACTATAGTCTGTCATATATGTTATGTTGTTACACCAGTCATTGTACTATAGTCTGCCATATATGTTATGTTGTTTCACCAGTCATTGTACTATAGTCTGCCATATATGTTATGTTGTTACACCAGTCATTGTACTATAGTCTGCCATATATGTTATGTTGTTACACCAGTTATTGTACTATAGTCTGCCATATATGTTATGTTGTTACACCAGTCATTGTACTATAGTCTGTCATATATGTTATGTTGTTACACCAGTCATTGTACTATAATCTGTCATATATGTTATGTTGTTACACCAGTCATTGTACTATAGTCTGCCATTATATGTTATGTTGTTACAACAGTCATTGTACTATAGTCTGTCATATATGTTATGTTGTTACACCAGTCATTGTACTATAGTCTGCCATATATGTTATGTTGTTACACCAGTCATTGTACTATAGTCTGTCATATATGTTATGTTGTTACACCAGTCATTGTACTATAGTCTGCCATATATTGTCTAGATAGGGTAAATTGCCGTACTGGTACATCAGATAGGAATAGAAAATATCAGTCACAGGATTTTAATTGTACTGCTAGTAGAAATATTGAAGGTGTAACAGAAGATGGGAATTCAGTTAGAAATAAAGGTAAATCCGATACCAGTAAAATAAATTAATTGCGATTATATTATACAAACTGTAGGAGTTTATGTAACAAAATGGATGAACTTAGAGCACTTGTTAGCAACGAAAATATAGACATTATAGCACTGACTGAAACATGGATTAATACAGAATCAAGACATTTTTTAGCAGAATTCCATATACCAGGATATAGTTTGTTTAAACGCGACCGAACAAGTAGGAGGGGCGGCGGAATAGCAGTGTTTGTCAGGAGTTCTTTAAAAAGCTGTATTAAATCAGGTATTAGACAAAATACTGATAACGAAAGTGTTTGGGTAGAGATTAGCGAAGGTAGTGAGACCATAATTATTGGAGTTATTTATAGACCACCAAATATGAGTAGAAACGAAGGTACAGCTTTATGGCAGGAAGTGAAAATAGCATCAAGGTTTAGCAATGTGTGTATTATGGGGGATTTTAATTTTCCGAATATTGATGGCAGCATCAAATCGGCGACTCAGATTCAAAAGTGTTTATTGAGGCGGTACAGGATAGTTTTTTATTTAAATTCATAGACTCGCCTACTAGAGGTAATAATATCCTCGATTTAGTTCTCAGTAATAATGAACAAATGATAAATAATGTAGAGATAGGAGACCAACTAGGAAATAGTGATCATAAATCAATTTATTTTAACATACAATGGACAGTAAAGGCTAAAGAGAATGCGACACTTATCCCAGATTTCAGAAAAGCCAATTATGGTGGATTAAGAAAAGCCTTAAGAGTCGATCCTATGGTTAAACTATTAAGTGGACCCAGGTGCGCTAATGAACATACTCTCTCTCAGATACCTGTCTTAACTCAGGATAATTTGACAGCTACATATAATCATTTTATTTCTTCACTCCACAATGCGCAAAATAAATATATCCCCAAAAGAAAATTTAGATCAACACAGAACCAACCCAAATGGATGAATAATAGACTATTAGACCTTCTAGGAAAAAAGAGAGGAATATATCGAAAAATTAAGAAAGGCGAAATTCACCTACTTGCTTACTATCAGAATCTATCAAGAGAGGTTAAAAAGGGTGTAAGGACAGACAAAAGAAATTTATGAAATCAGGATAGCCAATGACTCAAAAAATAACCCTAAAGCTTTTTACCAGCTATATAAATCTAAAGTTAGAGATAAAATAGGCCCCCTTAAAACTTCGATAGGAGAAATGACAGAAAATTATTTAGAAATGTGCAGTACATTAAATAGTCAGTTTCTATCCGTTTTCACTAATGAAAATTTGGCACAGATTCCAGAAGTCCGTAAGGTATATAGATCGCATAGTATAGAAAATAGGTTATGTACGGTTACTATAAGTAGAAATGATGTGCTTAAGGAAATTGACAGACTGAAACCTCAGAAATCGCCTGGTCCCGATGAGGTATATGCTAGAGTATTAAAAGAATGCAGAGATGAGTTAAGTTACCCATTAACATTTCTTTTTAACAATTCATTAGAAACAGGTATAGTTCCAGAAGCTTGGAAGCTTGCAAATGTAGTTCCGATTTTCAAAAAAGGTGATAAATTAATAGCATCCAATTACCGTCCCATTAGTCTCACTTCAATCATAGGAAAGCTACTAGAGTCAATTATTGCTAGGAAAATGAGAAACCACTTACAAACATTTAACTTAATCAATTCTTCTCAGCATGGATTCACTCAGGGACGTTCTTGCCTTACTAATTTGCATAGTGTTTTCTCAGAGGTATATGAAGCAGTAGATAATGACAAGGCATACGATATTATATATTTAGATTTCAGTAAAGCTTTCGACAGAGTCCCTCATGAGAGATTGATGAGAAAGGTTGAGGCACATGGAATACGTGGGGCGTTGTTAGGATGGATTAGGTCATGGCTAATTGGTAGGAAGCAGAGAGTCAGCATAAATGGTACTAAGTCAGAATGGGGATCAGTCAAGAGTGGTGTCCCCCAGGGATCTGTATTAGGTCCTCTGTTGTTTATTATATACATAAATGACCTTGATTTAGGTATAACTAGTAGGATAAGTAAATTTGCAGACGATACCAAAATGGGGAGAAAAATTGATTCAGTTAGAGATATAGAGTATCTGCAAAGGGATCTAGATACCTTACACGAATGGTCAGTAAAATGGCAGATGAAGTTTAACATTGACAAATGCAAGGTATTAAAGATAGGGAAGATGCATACAAATTTTAAATATAAACTAGCTAATATGGAATTAGAAAACTCAGACTGTGAAAAAGATCTAGGTGTGTTTGTTAGCAATGATTTGAAGCCTAGAAAACAATGTATAAGCGTTCGTAACGAGGCAAACAGGATTCTCGGGTTCATATCTAGGAATGTGAGTAACATAACTGCTGATGTTATCTTAAAACTTGACTTGTCATTAGTGAGACCCCATATGGATTATGCTGTTCAATTTTGGTGTCCTTATTACAGAATGGACATAGATTCATTGGAGAGAGTACAACGTAGAATGACAAAAATGATCCATAATATTAGAAATCTTCCGTATGAAGAAAGGTTGAAGAAATTAGGCTTACATTCGTTAGAGAGACGCAGAGTTAGAGGTGACATGATATAGGTATTCAAGTGGGTTAGTGGAATTAATAAAGGAGACATGAAAAATGTACTAAAGCTCAGTGATAGCGAAATAACTCGTACAAATGGTTTCAAATTAGATAAATTTCGTTTCAGAAAGATATAGGCAAATATTGGTTTGGTAACAGAGTTGTAGATGGGTGGAATAGGCTACCAAGTGATATAGTGGGATCAAGAACGATAGGGAACTTTAAGATAAAATTAGATAGGCATATGGACGAGATGGGTTGGGTGTGAGGGGGATCTACCAGGTGTGGGCCAATCGGCGCTCAGCAGACCCCCGTAATCTTGTGTTAATCTCTGACCGTTTTGGTGGGGTCAGTACTCAAGGTATTAGTGAGATGGGTCTATAATTGGGCCTTGTAATTGGGGTTGGGTGTGACAGGGATCTGCCTTGTATGGGCCGATCGGCTTTTTGCAGACTCCCATTTTCTTATGTTCTTATGTTGTTACACCAGTCATTGTACTATAGTCTGCCATATATGTTATGTAGTTACACCAGTCATTGTACTATAGTCTGCCATATATGTTATGTTGTTACACCAGTCATTGTACTATAGTCTGCCATAATATGTTATGTTGTTACACCAGTCATTGTACTATAGTCTGCCATATATGTTATGTTGTTACACCAGTCATTGTACTATAGTCTGCCATATATGTTATGTAGTTACACCAGTCATTGTACTATAGTCTGCCATATATGTTATGTTGTTACACCAGTCATTGTACTATAGTCTGCCATAATATGTTATGTAGTTACACCAGTCATTGTACTATAGTCTGCCATATATGTTATGTTGTTACACCAGTCATTGTACTATAGTCTGCCATATATGTTATGTTGTTACACCAGTCATTGTACTATAGTCTGCCATATATGTTATGTAGTTACACCAGTCATTGTACTATAGTCTGCCATATATGTTATGTTGTTACACCAGTCATTGTACTATAGTCTGCCATAATATGTTATGTTGTTACACCAGTCATTGTACTATAGTCTGCCATATATGTTATGTTGTTACACCAGTCATTGTACTATAGCCTGCCATATATGTTATGTTGCTACACCAGTCATTGAACTATAGTCTGTCATATATGTTATGTTGTTACACCAGTCATTTTACTATAGTCTGCCATATATGTTATGTTGTTACACCAGTCATTCATTGTAATAAAGTCTGCCATATATGTTATGTAGTTACACCAGTCATTGTACTAAAGTCTGCCATATATGTTATGTAGTTACACCAGTCATTGTACTATAGTCTGCCATATATGTTATGTTGTTACACCAGTCATTGTACTATAGTCTGCC
This sequence comes from Paralithodes platypus, assembly GCA_032716605.1. Lineage (NCBI taxonomy): Eukaryota > Metazoa > Arthropoda > Malacostraca > Decapoda > Lithodidae > Paralithodes > Paralithodes platypus. The sequence goes on along the minus strand of CM064534.1, from coordinate 19,568,974 downwards.
ATATAGTTTATGTTGTTACACCAGTCATTGTACTATAGTCTGCCATATAGTTTATGTTGTTACACCAGTTATTGTACTATAGTCTGCCATATATGTTATGTTGTTACACCAGTCATTGTACTAAAGTCTGCCATATATGTTATGTTGTTACACCAGTCATTGTACTATAGTCTGCCATATATGTTATGTAGTTACACCAGTCATTGTACTATAGTCTGCCATATATATTATGTTGTTACACCAGTCATTGTACTGTACTATAGTCAGCCATATATGGTATGTAGTTACACCAGTCATTGTACTATAGTCTGCCATATATGTTATGTTGTTACACCAGTCATTGTACTATAGTCTGCCATATATGTTATGTTGTTATACCAGTCATTGTACTATAGTCTGCCATATATGTTATGTTGTTACACCAGTCACTGTACTATAGTCTGTCATATATGTTATGTTGTTACACCAGTCATTGTACTATAGTCTGCCATATATGTTATGTTGTTACACCAGTCATTGTACAATAGTCTGCCATATATGTTATGTTGTTACACCAGTCATAGTACCATAGTCTGACATATATGTTATGTTGTTACACCAGTCATTGTACTATAGTCTGCCATATATGTTATGTTGTTACACCAGTCATTGTACTATAGTCTGTCATATATGTTATGTTGTTACACCAGTCATTGTACTATAGTCTGCCATTAGATGTTATGTTGTTACACCAGTCATTGTACTATACTCTGCCATATATGTTATGTTGTTACACCAGTCATTGTAATATAGTCTGCCATATATGTTATGTTGTTACACCAGTCATTGTACTATAGTCTGCCATATATGTTATGTAGTTACACCAGTCATTGTACTATTGTCTGCCATATATGTTATGTTGTTACACCAGTCATTGTACTATAGTCTGCCATATATGTTATGTTGTTACACCAGTCATTGTACTATAGCCTGCCATGTATGTTATGTTGTTACACCAGTCATTGTACTGTACTATAGTCTGCCATATATGTTATCTTGTTACACCAGTCATTGTACTATAGTCTGCCATATATGTTATGTTGTTACACAAGTCATTGTACTATAGTCTGCCATATATGTTATGTTGTTGCACCAGTCATTGTACTATAGTTTGCCATATATGTTATGTAGTTACACCAGTCATTGTACTATAGTTTGCCATATAGTTTATGTTGTTACACCAGTCATTGTACTATAGTCTGCCATATATGTTATGTTGTTACACCAGTCATTGTACTATAGTCTGCCATATAGTTTATGTTGTTACACCAGTCATTGTACTATAGTCTGCCATATATGTTATGTTGTTACACCAGTCATTGTACTAAAGTCTGCTATATATGTTATGTTGTTACACCAGTCATTGTACTATAGTCTGCCATATATGTTATGTTGTTACACCAGTCATTGTACTATAGTCTGCCATATATGTTATGTTGTTATACCAGTCATTGTACTATAGTCTGTCATAATATATGTTATGTTGTTATACCAGTCATTGTACTATAGTCTGCCATATATGTTATGTTGTTACACCAGTCATTGTATTATAGTCTGCCATATATGTTATATTGTTACACCAGTCATTGTACTATAGTCTGTCATATATGTTATGTAGTTACACCAGTCATTGTACTATAGTCTGCCATATATGTTATGTTGTTACACCAGTCATTGTACTATAGTCTGCCATATATGTTATGTTGTTACACCAGTCATTGTACTATAGTCTGCCATATATGTTATGTTGTTACACCAGTCATTGTACTATAGTCTGCCATATATGTTATGTTGTTACACCAGTCATTGTACTATAGTCTGTCATATATGTTATGTTGTTATACCAGTCATTGTACTATAGTCTGTCATATATGTTATGTTGTTACACCAGTCATTGTGCTATAGTCTGCCATATATGTTTTGTTGTTACACCAGTCATTGTACTATAGTCTGCCATATATGTTATGTTGTTACACCAGTCATTGTACTATAGTCTGCCATATATGTTATGTTGTTTCCATCAGTCATTGCACTATAGTCTTTTTTTTTCTTTTTTTTTTTCTATGTGATTGAGGGAGGCAAAAGGCATAACTGCCTATAGCGAGTGCCTCCCCCATAGTTGAAAGAGTGACAGGGCCAAAATCAAGGGACGTTCGAGCCAAAATGTACTATATATATGCCATATATGCCATATATGTTATGTTGTTACACCAGTCATTGTACTATAGTCTGTCATATATGTTATGTTGTTACACCAGTCATTGTTCTATAGTTGGCCATATATGTTATGTTGTTACACCAGTCATTGTACTATAGTCTGCCATATATGTTATGTTGTTACACCAGTCATTGTATTACAGTCTGTCATATATGTTATGTTGTTACACCAGTCATTGTCTGCCATATATGTTATGTTGTTACACCAGTCATTGCACTATAGTCTGCCATATATGTTATGTAGTTACATCAGTCATTGTACTATAGTCTGCCATATATGTTATGTTGTTATACCAGTCATTGTACTATAGTCTGCCATATATGTTATGTTGTTACACCAGTCATTGCACTATAGTCTGCCATATATGTTATGTAGTTACATCAGTCATTGTACTATAGTCTGACATATATGTTATGTTGTTATACCAGTCATTGTACTATAGTCTGACATATATGTTATGTAGTTACATCAGTCATTGTACTATAGTCTGCCATTTATGTTATGTAGTTACACCAGTCATTGTATTACAGTCTGTCATATATGTTATGTTGTTACACCAGTCATTGTCTGCCATATATGTTATGTTGTTACACCAGTCATTGCACTATAGTCTGCCATATATGTTATGTAGTTACACCAGTCATTGTACTATAGTCTGCCATATATGTTATGTTGTTACACCAGTCATTGTACTATAGTCTGCCATATATGTTATGTTGTTACACCAGTCATTGTACTATAGTCTGCCATATATGTTATGTTGTTATACCAGTCATTGTACTATTATCTGCCATATATGTTATGTTTTACACCAGTCATTGTACTATTGTCTGTCATATATGTTATGTTGTTACACCAGTCATTGTACTATAGTCTGCCATATATGTTATGTTGTTACACCAGTCATTGTACTATAGTCTGCCATATATGTTATGTTGTTACACCAGTCATTGTACTATAGTCTGCCATATATGTTATGTTGTTACACCAGTCATTGTACTATAGTCTGCCATATATGTTATGTTGTTATACCAGTCATTGTACTATTGTCTGCCATATATGTTATGTTTTACACCAGTCATTGTACTATTGTCTGTCATATATGTTATGTTGTTACACCAGTCATTGTACTATAGTCTGCCATATATGTTTTGTTGTTACACTAGTCATTACACTAGTCTTATATTTTTCAGCAGATTGTAAGTTGCCATACTCCAATTTAGTTCGGACATTTCTTTCCGACATTTGTTTTTAATTATAAAAACTTGGCAATAATATGATGCAAACACATAGCAATCTTATATAATTCCATTAAGAATCAATAAATCAGCTGATAAAACATTGAATTTACCGGCAGATCGATAGGACTGGTGTTCTCGAAAAGAGGCTCCGGTCCTGAAAATATAATTGACTTACAGTGTGCTGGCTTAATAATCCTGAAGGGTTGCTAGCCTCTGAACTCCTATTTTATCTAACTACTAACCGTCGGATGACATTAAACCGACTATACTTTCACACACTTGACAGGTAAGGCAGTTTTGGGAATCACTACCGACCAAACAGAACCTGCTGTTGAACCCGGACAACGTGATATACTTCCCGTCTACCGCCAGCCCCGATCATGATGACCACAAGGAATCAACCCAAGACACCCACACCAATACACACACGGAATTGTAACCCCTGCAGTACCGATCACGTCCTTTTCATCATATTCTGGACGCTATTAGACAATTTCATTCAGCTTAGCAAGGATCCGTGGTAGTAAAAGGGGTTGATTAAAGATAGTTTGAAGCCATATAAATTGCTAGAGATCCTTCCTAACCTCATGTTAAGCCCCATTAGTTTTCAGATTATATGACGTTCGGCCCATTACTTTGACGATTTTAAGACTTTTCACCCGATTTTGTTGTCAATATTAAAATATTGTGTGTCATTTAAGTGTCTATTTTTTCCTGGCGAGCGATAGCTATACTTTACTTTAAGAGGAATCGGCCTTCGGCTGGGACATTTTGCTATCGAAATATGTTTTTTTTTTTTTTTTTTTTTAAGAGACAATGAACGGAGGAAGGAAAAACACAGATAAAACAAAAAGGTCCATGTGCCTAAAGGCATCCTCCATTCATAAAATGTTTGTAACAACTGGATTTAAACATTTGTTGATTGTAAGTTTGTGGAAAGCAATTCGAGGGAAGTGAATTCCAAAGAGTAGTAGCTCTGGGGATAAATGAATTCTGATAAGCAGAAGTTCTGCATTGTGGAGGAGAAAGTGTAAATTCATGGGCGCTCTCAGCTGCCCTAGTTCTACGGGGAAAGATGTGGAGAGGCGACACAATTGAAGCAAGTTCCTCGGAACAATTGCTGTGAAAATATCTGTAGAATAATGCAAGGGATGCAACGTTTCTTCGTATGGCTAATGTAGGAAGGTCCTGTGTGATTGCAGGGTTATTGATTAATCTAATAGCTTTATTTTGAATTTTGTCCAACTGCCTCAATGCAACCACTCCACTTCCACCCCACAGAGGTGAACAGTAATCCATCTGAGAGCGCACATGACTTTTATATATTACGGCCAACTGCTCGTCAGTGAAGAATTCTCGAACTCTGTACAGGAGTCCCAGTTTTTTAGAGGCATTCTTAGCAATGCTTCTAACATAATGTGTCCAGCTCAAGTTAGTAGTTAATGTTACACCGAGAATGTCAATACTAGGGGAAGTGGGAATATTTACATCATTAAAAAATATATGGGAGTCCGTGAGATTCTGTCGGTTAGAAAATTGAATGTACTTGGTTTTCTGTGCATTAAAGGAAACTAGATTCTTTTGTCCCCATTCATTAATTCTAGAAAGGTCCTGGTTCAGAGAAATTGCAGTGTTTATTTTTGAATTTATAAGATCGGGTTGGGTGAAAGAATTGGTAAATGTGAAGGAACTGTGGAGTGTTGAGTCATCTGCGTAGGAATGTATTGGATTATGAGTGGTAGATATGAGATCATTGATATGAATGAGGAACAGAGTTGGGGCCAAAACTGATCCCTGGGGAACACCAGCATTTATTGAGTGAAATTGAGAATAAAGGCCATCTACCATTACACGTATTTTTCTGTTATGAAGATAAGAAGAAATTAGTGGAACTAATGATGCAAGGCCGTAGTGTGACATCTTCGACAATAAGGATTGATGCCAGACTCTATCAAATGCCTTTGATATATCCAGTGCTATTGTATGTGTTTCACCATGTTGGTCTGTAGCTTGGTTGATTTGATGCGTAAGAAGGCAAAGAATGTCTGCAGTTGATCGACATCGTCTAAAACCATATTGCCTATCACTGATTAATTTATTATTCTCCAGATGCTTAATTATGTGATTATTTAATATAATTTCAAAAACTTTGCCAAGAGTGGAAGTTATAGCTATTGGTCTGTAGTTTGATGGATCTGAAGAGGCACCTTTTTTAGGAACTGGATGGATGTTTGCTTCTTTCCAGGGTACTGGGAAGCATGAGGTATGAGTACACAGACGGAAAAATTTTGCCAATACAGGAGCGAGCACCAAGGAGCAATTCTTAAGTACTATTGGAGGAATTTCATCTGGACCAGGAGCCTTATCTACTGAGAGATTCTGCAAAATAGTTTTGACATGTCTGGTGTGGATCTTAAGTGAGGGAATTTCAGGTGAATTAAAATTAAGTACAGGGACATCTTGATTTATGTCATCTAAGGTTGAGTTGGTGGAGAAAATATCTGCAAGAAGGTTAGCTTTACCTCGTGGGTCACTTACAAGATTGCCAGTCGGAGATTTTAATGGTGGAATGGATGAAGCAGTAGTGAAGTTGGATTTGAATGAGTTAAGAGTAGACCAAAATATTTTGTTATCATTTGGATTATTTAGAAGTTTATTTGCCTGCTTATGGAGAAAGTTTGATTTAGTTAGGTTTAATACAGTTTTGGCATGATTTCTGATGTTTCTAAAGTAATTAAAGGCTTCATGTGTTTTTGATCTTGTGTATGCATTGTAGGCTATTGCTTTTTGTTCAGTTACTCTAGCACAATTATGGTCAAACCATTTAGGTGAATTAGATCTTTTACTGTACTTTTGATGAGGAATAAAAGTTTCCATTCCAATTTTTACAAAATCTTGTATGTGGCTCAAGGTGGAGTGTGCATCATTAGAAAAGAAAGAGGTCCAGGGAATATCAATAAAGAAACCTTGAAGACCCTCCCAGTCTGCCCTATCGTAATGCCATTTAGTCACCAAAACAGGTTCAGAGTGGGAAGGTGTGGTAGGTGATAGACAGGTGGCCTGTATCAGACAGTGATCAGAAGATCCAAGTGGGGACCTCACTGTAACATCATAATTTTCTGAATTGGTTGTTAAAAATAAGTCCAGTAGGTGGGAATTATGATTAGGATTATCTGGTACACGCGTGGGTTGGTTGACTAGTTGAATGAGATTAAATGAGTCTGCAAATAGCTCACATTCAAGACCAGCATCATCAGTCCTGGCTGAATGAGTGAGCCATTCAACATTATGGACATTAAAATCACCCAACACAGTGATTTCAGAAGAAGCATTTATGTTGAGGACACTGAGTTGTGAGGACAGAGAATCAAAAATAGATGTACAAATCTATCTTGAAGGAGTTCTTGAGCGGGTGTTATTTTTAGCTTGATGGAGGTCTAGAGAGGAAACTAAAACTAAACAAAATGATAAAGATACATAAATGAGCAAATAAATACGCCTATCCCCCCTTAACCCCAACAAGGTGATATATACTCTTCGTCTGCCCGCCCTGATGTTAGAGGTCCTTCCTAACCTTAATTAACTTAACCCAGACAACGTGACATACTCCTGGTCCGCCCGCCCTAATAATGTTGAAGAATCAGCCCAAGACACCGACCAGAATCACACGGAATTTTAACGGGAGATTTCCACTTGAGGGATTATTTTCTGGACCCCTTTCTCCCTCATGTTTAGCCCCATTACTTTTGAGATTTTAAGACATTCGCCCCATTAGTTTGGTGATTTTAAGATTTTTCGCCCTATTTCTGTCAAGTTTAAGACCTTTCGTCCCATTTAGGTGTCGATTTTTTCCAGGAGAGCGATAGCGAACCTGTAGATAAGAAGAACCGGTCTTCGGCCGGGATATTTTTCTATCGAAAAATGTACAAATTAAAACAAATCTAACTATTAACCCCTTCTATACCGGTGATGTACTTTTATATTTGATATTTATTTAGACAGTTATATTAAATTATTATGTTCTATCCAACAACCAACTCTACTCCTAAAATCGATTAATGAAATATTACAAACACATGTGGCAGTCCGTGGATTCGAACCGAGGACGCTCACACCGAATATCAACACCTTATGCATTGCACCACGAAGGCAGGTGGAAGGACACGAACTATCTCGATTAATCCTTTTAGCTACCACATGTCCTTCCTAAGCTTCATATAATTGTCTAAATGTAGCTGAAATTAACTAAAAAAAAACGTCGCCGGTATAGAAGAGGTTAAAAGAAACAGAGGTAAGGGCGAGGGAACGCGTGGATTATAGAAGGGGTTAACAGAAACAGAGGTAAGGGCGAGGGAACGCGTGGATTTATATTATTGTTTTTAGTTTGTTCGTGGTCCCGGAAACTAAGAATAGGAGCTTTAAATACTGTTTCTGTCCGAGCTCTGTCTCGTTTTTTTTTTTTTTTTTTTTCTATGTGATTGAGGGAGGCAAAAGGCATAACTGCCTATAGCGAGTGCCTCCCCCATAGTTGAAAGAGTGACAGGGCCAAAATCAAGGGACGTTCGAGCCAAAATGCCTGGACAATTCGTGCCCTATATTCAACCCCTTCTGTACCAGCGACGTATTATATATTATATTATTCCTATATGTATTCACTTTTGTACAGTTTAGGAAGGATCTATTGTAGCTAAAATGGTTAAATATGATAGTTTGAAGCCTTATGATAATTCATATATGTCCTTCCTAAGCAGAATAAACTCGTTTAATAGTTATTGGGTATGTGCCTGAGTATATACATACATGCATCATCTCTTTTGATCACCATATACCGTAACATCGCTAGTATATCATCTCTGCTGGCCGGTAATAGTTGACTCAATTATTAACATAATGCAACTTTCTTCAAGCATGCTTTGGTGACAGTGACATATGACTGTTTTTTTTTTTTTTTTTTTTTTTTTTTAAGAGACAATGAACGGAGGAAGGAAAAACACAGATAAAACAAAAAGGTCCATGTGCCTAAAGGCATCCTGCATTCATAAAATGTTTGTAACAACTGGATTTAAACATTTGTAGATTGTAAGTTTGTGGAAAGCAATTCGAGGGAAGTGAATTCCAAAGAGTAGTAGCTCTGGGGATAAATGAATTCTGATTAGCAGAAGTTCTGCATTGTGGAGGAGAAAGTGTAAATTCATGGGAGCTCTCAGCTGCGAGAGGCGGCATAATTGAAGCAAGTTCCTCGGAACAATTGCTGTGAAAATATCTGTAGAATAATGCAAGGGATGAAACGCTTCTTCGTATGGATAATGTAGGAAGGTCCTGTGTGATTGCAGGGTTATTGATTAATCTAATAGCTTTATTTTGAATTTTGTCCAACTGCCTCAATGCAACCACTCAAATTCCACCCCACAGAGGTGAACAGTAATCCATCTGAGAACGCACATGACTTTTATATATTACGGCCAACTGCTCGTCAGTGAAGAATTCTCGAACTCTGTACAGGAGTCCAGGCATTCTTAACCCCTTCACCACCATTACGTAGTGTCCATCATATTCTGGTTACCATTAGACGATTTTCTTTAGTATATAATCTACCTCTAAGACTCAAATGGGTAAATACGATCTCAGTAAACCCTCTGAATAACATAGGTCCTTCTGAAACTGCATAACATCGTCTAACTTTAGCCAGACTGAAAGATAAACAGACGTCATGTTGCTGAAGGGATTACAGAGGCAGTATATGAAGTAAATGTTACCATACAATTTAAGTGTACAATAATATTAGACTTTGAATAAAGACCTTAACTAGGATGCTTTTCATTATTTGATAATTAATTTACCACTCAGTTTTAAGTCTCTGGGAAATGTGCTTGAACGAGAACAGAGTAAAACTCTATGTGGTTATGGGGCAACATAGGTTCTATTGATCTACCTGGCAACATGGGTGAGGTTTGGCATTCCTTAGCCGTTTATGTCTGTCTCTTTGTCCTGTATTACTGTTCCTTGTAGGCGCTGGCGAGATCGCCCGATTGGGTGGCACTGCAGGGGGGGGGGGGGGGGGGGATGCAGACGGTGAGGGCATTGGCCCGGGGGTGCAAGTCCGGGGGTTGATGATCCCCTCCCTCGCTGCCCTCTTAGAGACAGATCTCACCTCATCCTGACCCCTTCGAGGCCCGAGCATCTGGCGCAGCTTCGGTCAACCGCACTCGGGACTGCTCGGCCAGACAGTCTGAGGAACAACAACAACAAAAACAACCTGGCAACATCGCAAGCAAGCACACACACACACACACACACACACATACACATATATACTGTATATACATATATATATAGATATATATATATATATATATATATATATACTATATATATATATATATATATATATATATATATATATATATATATATATATATATATATATATATATATATATATATATATACACACACACAGTGAAATACAAGACCTATTTTAGTTAATTTAGCTACTATCCCGTTAGATATAGAGGTATTAACTTCGATCTAGAGGCAAACTTGTACATATAGAGACATGAATCCGAGCGGTAGTCTGGAGATTTTAACCATTTTAGAGCGATGATCTAGAGATTGTGGTATTATTCCAGCTATTGTTGGCATTTATTTACTATCTAACGGACTTATTTTGGTAACTCTGGCAAGACCATTACTTCAAGGGGAAGTAAGGGACTGGAGTTTCCGAAAAGGGGCTCCAGTCCTGACGCCATTGTTGACTTACAGTGTGCTGACTTAATAATCCAGAAGCCTCTGAAGTCCTATTTTAACCAACAAAAATGAGTTTACCTGCAGCCCCGACAGCGTGAATATGTGTGGCCACTGAGATTCTCGACTAAATGATTCAACAATCAAAAGGTGCGTTCTTGAACCACTTATAGATAGTGATACAATATTATCTGATAATGACAGTTGTGATCATGACATACAAACCTGCTTGCTCCCAGTAACTTGGGAAGAATTAGTTAGTTAAAATATGACTTAAGAGGTTATCAACCATTCTGGATTAATAAGCCAGCACACTGTAAGTCAAGTATAGCATCAGGAGTGGAGCACTTTTTCGAGAACTCCCGTCCCTTGTTTGTAAGAATATCGATGTACTGTACTTTAATTGTGGAACAGATTTGAAAAATAGTTACGAATTGAAAACAGGCAATATATAGGAACATTAAGTGAACTCAAATGGAATCGAATTATGTTAATTATTTACTGACGGACTTATTGCTTCATTGTTAGAACTCTGGAGTCGATTCGAAACAATAACTCAACCCTCTATGCCTTCTTCGTTTGTGGTTTCTTTTTTTCTAATAGTATGAACTTTAATGACTTCATTTAGTGTTATCTGTATGGCTTGTTCAATAATTCAGAGCATAACTACGGTTTTATATATTAATTATTCAAAATAGGCCAGATATAAATATATTAATTATATATGCATATATATCATGACGTACGATTATTCGGTGAAATATTTTACATAGTGTAAACAAAAAATATATATATCGACAACTATTGTTCATTGCCTATGAATTTCTAAGGAGTGTCATTTGCATTTCAAGAGAAGTGTATACAATAGTTCTCCATTTTTTTTTCTATGTGATTGAGGGAGGCAAAAGGCAGAACTGCCTATAGCGAGTGCCTCCCCCATAGTTGAAAGAGTGACAGGGCCAAAATCAAGGGACGCTCGAGCCAAAATGCCTGGACACACGGAATTTGAAGCAATTAAAGTCATAGGAAGAGGGAAAGACTGATTCTGGGAGAGAGTTCCAGAGCTCAGCTGTTGTGTAGAAGAAAGACTGAGAGTAACGTTTCACTTTCGGGTTGGAGAGTTGCACAGAGTAGGGGTGGGATTGAGTTGCAAGATGGGTACCACATGCCCTACGTAAAGGAGGTGGTAGACACTCGACTCACATCATTATTATTATTAAGGGTTGATCCTATAAGTCACGTGTATTATTTAGTTGCATATTATTCACCCTGTTTATAAACAGAGTTGAAGATCAATTGCTCCCCATTCATGATCTACTATTTATATGCCTTGTGATCCTTACCTGATAGTTCTTATAATTATCCAGGTGAAACTGCATTCTGAATTTCAGGTATATATATCTTTGAATAAATATGTGCACAATTGTTATGTGTTGATATCAAGTTCTGTAGTACCTAATTGAATACCTATTTGTGAGATTAACTTAACGCTCGTCGAGCGGCTAGTTTTTTATCGCTACTACCTGCCAAGCGGGCAGATTTACCCTAAACGAGCTTCATTCCATGCTCTTTTTCATGCATAAACAAGAGCCAGAGCGTAATACATTATGGATCCTTGAAAGGGCGATAATTGAGCTTTCCAATGACACCTGAACCATCCATGTAGGACCGCAGGTTGTCTTGCAACGATGTTGCAACATGAGTACAAAAACCCTAAAATACGGTAATTTCCTGACATAATTCCCTGTCTAGGGAGATAGTGGATGTGGATGGGTGTGGAGGTGGGGCCAGTCGTGGTACGGTGGCCGTGCCGAACGGTCAGAGCCCGCCCGCGCTGCTCCCACCGCTTGCACTCTCTCTCAGAGCCGATTATGTGCTCAACATCGCACTGGACTTAAGTCGGGCCCCGCTCTTTAGGTCTTGGTTCTCTAACCGCCTTAAGTCGGGCACCGCCAAACAAGGGTTAAGAACATGTTAGATTTGACCCTGTTGAGTTATTTACGGTCTATATGTCCAGATCTGGATTATTAGTAAAGACTATATCACGAGCTGTAAATATTATAGCCCGACATAACAATATACAGTATATATACTGTATATATATGTCATCATCATCATCATCATCAGCCTTTCGGAGTCCACTGCTGGACAAAGGCCTCCCTTAACCTTTTATTTTCCATGACTCCCGAGATTTTGCCAGCCATTGCCATGTTACCCTTGCAATCTTTTCTATCTCTTCTCTCCACCTCCTGTCTGGTCTTCTCCTATCGCACTTTCCTTCTCTTGGGGTCCAGTCAGTTAGTCTTTTACTCCACCTATTGTCCTCTCTTCTTTCTACATGTCCTGCCAATCTCCACTTCCGCTCTTTAATACTTTCTAGAATATCCTTGACTTTGGTTTGCTCTCTTAGTTATGATGCTCTCTTCCTATCTCTAAGTGTTAATCCTAGCATTGATCTTTCCATTGCTCTTTGTGCACTCCTAAGCTTATTCTCCATTTTTTTCCCCCAAGTTTCAGATCCATAGATCATGGTTGGTAGCACACACTGGTTATAAACTTTACGCTTAAGGCATATTGGTAGTGTACTTTTCACTATGTTCTTCTGTTTGCCAAATGCTTTCCATCCTAAAGTGATTCACCTAACTATTCCATGTTCATTGTCTTTTGTTAATTTCATTACTTGCTCAAGATCATTGTATTCTTCTACTTCCTCTAGAAAGTCATTATCAATCCTAGTTATTCTGCGTTGGGCCTTATTAGTGTACATAACTTTGGTTTTACTCCGGTTCATTTTTAGACCTACTTCGAGACTTTTTTTTATTGAGATCATTAAGCATTTCCTAGAGTTTTACTGCTTTATCTGAAATTATAACAATGTCGTCTGCAAATCTGAGATGGTTATGGCAATCCCCGTCTACATTATTTCCCTTCGAGTCCAATGACATTGTTCTGAATATCCCTTCGAGACAAGCTGTGAACAGCTTGGGTGAGATTGTGTCTCCCTGCCTCACTCCTTTCCCAATCTTTATATTTGTTGTGTATCTGTGTAATCGGACCACAGCAGTGCCTTTTGCATATATATTATCTAAAAGTGTTATATGTTTAATTTGTTCCTTGTTCATGTAGCGAGTTTGCTATAGCTGTTATCTCTACCGAATCGAAGGCCTTTTCGTAATCTACAAAAGCTAAACAAAGAGGTATATTGTACTCTGAGGTTTTCTCTATTAGCCGTTTCATTGTATGCAAATGATCGATGGTTTGTGACGGTAACCACTCCGTTAGAACCGCATGGCTTGTCCTACAGTGACTCGCTAGAATCGCCAGGGCAGTGGATGGGGCTACAGTTTGTGTATTAGAGTGTGCTTTATTTCATATGAAAGCTTGTGTCATGGGCAGTCCAGAAAGGCTCTTTGTTTTCACCCATGTCAAGGCTTTATATATTTAATTGTAAAGTATATGTTTTATCATTAACTAGTAATGATGGGATCTGGGAGAGAGAGAGAGAGTAGAACAGAGTGAGAGGGAGCGCGCAGTGTTTTTGTCCTGCACGAGCATTGTTCCGCTGCCTGCCTTTTTGGGTTCCATTTCCGATACGAGCATCTTTATAGCATCTAACATTTAAAGAAGATTCCTTGTTAGTGTTGAAGGACTTTAGTGCACTTTCTTTCATGCAGGAGTGCTTGACATTTATTGATTAAAGTAACGTAAGCTGTAACTTCTCTTACCACCTTACTTTGCACACCATAACCAAGGACCTTCGGTTATAGGTAGTAATAGGCTGTTTTCACATAACATTAAGCCTAGAGTAGACGCACATTTATTGAGAGTTTGATAGCCTATTATTGCATATAGAACTCTGTAGAGTATTTGTGTTCTTTGTTCACTGGGAATATACATCAGAGGTTGGATCTAGCGCTTTCCGTTGTAGCATTTATACCATTACTAGTCCAATGAATAAGAGCCCTGATATATTTGAACCCCAGTCGTAACAGGTTGAATATCCACTTATAAATCCTGCCTGTTCCCAAGATTGATTTTCATCTAAAATGTTATCTAACCTATTTGTGAGGAGTTTAGAGAACACTTGTAAATAACTGATAAGATACTAATGGGACTGTAGTTGCAGAGATCTTTCTTATCGCCTTTTTTTGTGAAGTAGAGTTACTTGCACCAAGCTTCTGGAACACCCTGCTCACACAAACATTGGGTGAACAGCTGAGCTAATCTACACTGGACCTCATCTCCTGCATCCTTCAGAAGATCGCTTATTATCCCATAAACTTCTGGAGCTTTTCCCCTTTTCATTTTGTTTAGGGCAGACCTTACCTCATCTACAGATATATGTGTGAACTCACTTGTGTCTGTTGTTGAATCGTTTGATGGAATTGAATTGCTTGAAGAGTAACTTTTCATAGAACTCTTCGACTCGTGTCACCATTTGTTCTCTACAGTTTATGATTTCACCATTGCTGTCTCTCAGAGAAGTAATTTGTTGCTTACCTAAGGCTAGTTTACGTTGTGCTTGTCTGAGGCTTTTTCCTTTCTTAATAGTTTCTTCAACTAAGTCCATGTTTCTTTTTCTTTCTTCTTCACGTCGTCTTATATTGATTAGCTTGTTTAGTTCTGCTATCTCTATTTCATCTCTCTTCGTGTTGATTTGCATTGTTTTTCTTGTTTTTTATGAGCCTTACAGTAGTTTGCGAGTATTTGCTTTCTTTACTGGTGTTTGTTCTCCCTATCTTTTCTGCTGTTTCTCTAATTGCTACTGTCAGGTTATCGTTTACTTTGTTGATGTCATTTTCATTGCTGTTGAGAGCTTGGAACATATTTTTTAGTTCTAGCTGGAACTCCACCTTATTTTCTTTAACTTTCTCTATGCATACTTTCTTCCCCAGAACTAGTGTATTTCTTATGGCTTTAAAATTTAATTTTGCCGTAAAACCTACCATTCTATGGTCACTCCCTATGTTTACCTTATTAATAACAGTGACATTATTAACAATGTTGTTTGTTGTTCCATTTGGACTTCTCCAGGTCCACTTGCGACCTTTGTTTTGTTTTTTTATTGGAAGAAAGTATTAATTTTCCTAAAATCATATTTTTCTGCATAACTAACTAAGATTTCTCCCCTGTCATTCCGTTCGTTCGCCTACTCCAAATTGTACTATCATGTTCCTTCCGACTTTAGCATTGAAGTCTCTTATAATCATTGTATACTGTGTTTTTTCCTGGTCTAGAATGGTGGCGAGGTCCTCATTAGAATGTTTCAATTTCTTCATTGGAGTTTTGCGAAGTGGGTGAACACACTTGAATTGCTTTAAAGAGTGTATCGTTTGCAAAGTCTAGCCAAGCTATCCTGTCCGATACACTGTTGAATTTAATTACATTATCAGGAATGCCACGATTGATTAGAAATCCTACTCCACTAGCCTTTTAATTTTGTTTTCCTTTGTAGTAGAACAAGTGATGATTGTCAATGCGTTGAATGAGATTTTCTTCTTTTCAACGAACCTCGTTTAGTCCCACAATATCCCAGCTGACATTATCTAGGTCTTCAACTAGTTCTTCTAATTTGTGATCTTCTGAAAGTGTTCTAACATTATACTGTAAGTGTACATTTTCATACTCTTTAGGTTGTTTTTCTTGTCTTCTTGGTTCTTCTTCTTCTTCTTCTTCTTCTTCTTCTTCTTCTTCTTCTTCTTCTTCTTCTTCTTCTTCTTCTTCTTCTTCTTCTTCTTCTTCTTCTTCTTCTTCTTCTTCTTCTTCTTCTTCTTCTCTTCTTCTTCTTCTCTCTTCTTCTTCTTCTTCTTCTTCTTCTTCTCTTCTCTCTCTCTCTCTCTCTCTCTCTCTCTCTCTCTCTCTCTCTCTCTCTCTCTCTCTCTCTCTCTCTCTCTCTCTCTCTCTCTCTCTTTCTATATATATATATATATATATATATATATATATATATATATATATATATATGTGTACCGGAGATGTATTTTTAAATATATTCAAGCTTATATTTAGGCGATTGTGTTCAGTTTATGAAGGATCTGTGGTAGTAAAAAGAGTTAAGTGAGATAGTTCCAAGCCGGTGGCTCTTTTAAAACTGATTAAAAACGTCTAATAATAGTCAGGATATGATAAAAAGGACATTATTAGTACAAAAGGCGTTAATTGCCCTTGCTCGATCCGCTTGGAGGTCATCGGGAGTCGACCAAAAGAAGTCAAGACCAAAGAGAATTAGATTCCTTCAATAATAGATGTAGGAGAGTGAAATATCTTATAAAACAAACAAAGCGGAATGAAGAACTCAGGGTAGCAGCCCTCTGCAAAGAGAGTCCTAAGTAGTTCAGCTATGTGAACAGCAGGAAGTCATTCAAAAGTAGCATTCGATCTCTAAAGGATCCAACAGGTCAACTACAAACCTCTGACACTGATATAGCTAAATCCCTAAACGACTATTTGCCTCAGTATTCACAAGGGAAAACACCAGTGACATGCCAAGTCCAGGATTAGCGCATGAGGGTGAAGGTCTTAGCAGAATTAGATGTACCCCAGAGGAAGTAACAAAAAGAATAGATAGGTTAAATAGGTTCAAATCATCTGGCCCAGATAGCTTTCTTCCCTGAGTTGTAAGAGAAGTGTGAGATGAAATTGCACCTTTCTTCGCACAAAGTTGGCAGACATCTTCAATAAATCTCTAGAATATGGAGAAGTCCCTGAAAACTGGAAACTGGCCAATGTGACCCAAATTTTTAAGAAAGGTGATCACGACTGTCCCAAGAATTATTGGCCAATTAGCTTGACTTTTATCATAGTAAAACTCTTAGAAGGGATACTAGTAGACAAGATAGTTGACTACCTAGAAATTCACAATATAACCCCTTATTGGCGGTGCACGACATATGTCGAGTGAAATAAATTTGGACTATGTGGCGGTGCACGACATCTGTCGACCGCCATTTTCAGCACGTAATGTTGCTGAGAGAGAGAGCTGAGCGGTGCGACGAGCGTAGTAACCCTATGACCGCTCCGCACGACCACCGTGGACCAACTGAACTGTATCCCACCTTCTTCCCCCCCTCTCTCACTCGCTACACAGGGAATTATGTAAGGAAATAACCTAATTATAGGGTTTTTGCACTCGTGTTGCACGATCGTTGCAAGAGAACCAGTGGTCGTACAAGGATGGTTTGGGTGTCATTGGAAAGCTCTGTTTACGCCCTTTCACGAATACATACTTGTTTTACGCTCTGGGTCTTATTTAGGCATGAAAATTATCACGTAAACAACCCTATTTAGGGTATAAACAAAAATGCTGCGCGGTACGGTCAAATAGACCGCCTAGGCCGCCAATAAGGTGTTAATTACAGATTCACAGCATGGATTCAGGCGACACTAATTATGTCTTACCAATTTGCTGGAATTTTTCTACAAAATACTGAGTGAGTATAACGAAAGTAGAGCCACAGACATCCTTTGCTTAGATTTTCAAAAAGCTTTTGCCAAAGTGCCTCATTGCAGGCTAATGTCAAAAGTGAGTGCACTAGGTATCAATACAGAGGTCACAAATTGGATAGAAAGTTGGGTAACAGGTAGATAACAACGAATTGTAATCAATGGTGTTTCTTCTGAGTGGACTCCAGTCACTTATGGAGTTCCACAGGGATCTGTCCTTGGCCCACTACTGTTTATCATATATGTCAATTACATCAATATTGGTCTGTTGAGTGTTATCTCCATGTTTGCAAATGCCATAAAGCTTGGAATGAATGTGAAAGACCCCAAAGGAGTTGAACAGCTCAGGATAGATCTCAACAGAATGGGTGAATGGTCGGAGACATGGGAGATGCCTCTAAACTTGGAAAAGTGCAAGGTGATGCATATTGGCAAAGCAAACCTCAGTTCAGGCTATTTACTATTGGGAATGCTTCTGGAAGTGACTGACTTGGAAAAGGATTTGGGTGTTCTGATTAGCAGTAACCTAAAATTTTCCAAGCAGTGCATTGAAGTAGAGAAGAAAGATCAGAAACTACTGGGCTATATTAACCTCTGAAGTGCGCATGGGGGTTTCATCTATGGGGGAGGCACTCGCTATAGGCAGTTATGCCTTTTGCCTCCCTCAATCACATAGAAAAAAAAAAAAAAAAAAAAAAAGACACCTCTGCCTGTGCGCATGTATTTGAGCTGTTTCCATCACTAAAATATTAATTTTACCATAAATAGCATTAATACTTATCCATATGCGCCTATTATAGGTTGATTATAAAGGTATTAACCTGTTACAACAATAAAACAAGTGAAAACAGCGTTTGGATGGTCAAAATCGGCGATACAGGGCTGGAGTTACATAATGTATGGGTGAGGCAACCTCCTTTCCCGCCAATTTCCCCCAAGGCTGGAGAGACACTGTCGATCGATACTCTCTCTCTCTCTCTTGCACTCGCTTGCTAACAGTGATGACAATGCCCTGCTTGCAACTCGCTAATGTTAGCACAAAAATATACCTCAGAATAAGGGAATAACAGGGAAAATAGGTGATAACTGAAGGAGGGGAGGAAAGTGGGGAAGGAGGGGAGGTATAGGAGTGATATTTTGCATGGCCCAGGGGCATTTATTTTTTTTTATTTTTTATTTTTAATTTTTTTCGATGTTTAAAGTTGATTTTTTTTTCTCTGACTCTTAAGAGTCTTCCCGCAGTCCGCCGGGGGAACTCTTAAGAGTCTTCCCGCAGTTCCCGGGTTAAGAGGTAATTTAAGTATTGAAATAAGGACATAGTCCTCACACTTTACAACGCTCTGAGAAGGCCTCTCCTGGAGTATGCTGTTCAATTCTGGTCTCCATCACTCAGGAAAGATATAGAGCGACTGGTAAGAGTACAAGCTAGGGTTACAAAGCATATTCCATCGCTTAGAAGAATGAGCTATGAGGACCGATTGAGAGCTCTTGATCTCTTCCCGTTGGAGACACGCAGACTATGAGGTCAGCTCATTGAAGTTTTTTAAATACATAGTGGGTTTGACAATGTGGATTATAGCAAAATGTTTAGCCTCAGTATGAATACAACACACAACCATGGCTGCAAATTAGAATTGAAAAGGTTCAGCACTAGTATTTGTGGAAACATGTTCACATATAAGATCTGTTCTACCTGGAACAAGCTTCCCTCCGAAGTTGTAAATAGTTCTTCAGTAGAGCAGTTCAAGAAGAGAGTATATAGTATTTTGCACACTACAGTCCCCTTAATGATTTCAAACCAGTCACAATCATTAATTAAGTATCATGGTGTCAAGACCTGGAACAGATTGCCTCAAAATATTCGTAGTGAAACAAAACATGCATCTTTCAAGAAATCATTAACATTGTATTTAATACAACAATATCAGCATCAATAATAAATTGGAACTACTGTAGTAGTTATTTGTTTGTGTATTTTTTTGGGAGAGTGATAGTGGTGGAAGAGATGAGCGTTGGAAGTACAGTGTGTGTGAGGATGAATGTGATTTATATAGTATACCAGTATGTGCAGCTTCTGACGGGTGTTCGTGGGATCTTGCAGTTTTCCTTGTGCGGGTTGGTCCTTTTGGGTTAGTGTTCGGATCGGGTCAGCTATTTATTGATGAATGCATGCATACTATGTATTTGTTAGTCTGTGGCTGGTTTGGTCTGGGAATTGATCTGGGTGGGTGTGTTTGCGTGGGGGGAGGGTCGCGGGTCTCACGGGCATTCGTCGGCGGCTGTGTTTTGTCTTGACGCCACAACCAAATGGCAATAAATCATAATTGTGTGTATATGAAACTATGCATATTTAGCCTATACTGTGGTAGGTATTGTGTGTGAATAAGAAATGTGTTTGGGTGTTTCATGTATGTACTGTTTAAATGTATATTTCTAAATTTATGAACACTACACTATATATGTAAAATTATGTTGCATGTGTATGTGTGCGGTATGTGTGCTAATTATTATTTGATTGAATATAATTGTAAAACTTAAAATAATACCTGGAAATATTGTGAATAGATCTGAGGCTTTACCACCATATTAAAATAAGGTGCCTTTTAAGAGAGTTATAACTCTCAAAAGGCTCAGCTAGAATATTTATAAAGCCTTGTAAATTCTGTAAAAATTATGTGATACATGCAAGCTAAAAAAAAAAAAATCCATTTCAATTTCAATGTCCTAATTTTTAGGGCATGTTTTAAATTGATTTGACATAAAACCTCTATCTGAGATTCGCATGCTCCAAAGATATCGATACGCGAAACAAATGCAATGTTTGTATTATTGAAAGTTATGTAGGATTTAGGTGGGATGTGTTTATTAGATAACACTGAATATACAGTATATATATATATATACATATATATATAGTATACTATATAATATATATATATATATATGTATATATATATATATATATATATATATATATATATATACAGTATA
The DNA here is from genome assembly GCA_032716605.1 of Paralithodes platypus. Lineage (NCBI taxonomy): Eukaryota > Metazoa > Arthropoda > Malacostraca > Decapoda > Lithodidae > Paralithodes > Paralithodes platypus. Next base: position 19,548,299 of record CM064534.1, on the reverse strand, counting down.
TACATATGTATATTTATATATATAGATATAGATACACAGTATATATATATACATATATATATATATATATATATATATATAATATATATATATATATATATATATATATATATATACCGGTATATATATATATATATATATATATTGAGAATATATCACAAATACACGTGAGCCACTAAATGTTTCTAGTCTCTCAGTGGGGATCGAACCATCGACCATCAGGATGATAGCCGACGGTGTAATTGATTAAAGCGTCGGCTATCATCCTGATGGTCGATGGTTCGATCCCCACTGAGAGACTAGAAACATATATATATATATATATATAGATATATATACCAGGTATATATACAGTATATGTATATATATATTTTTTTTTCTTTTTTTCTATGTGAGTGAGGGAGGCAAAAGGCAGAACTGCCTATAGCGATTGCCTCCCCTAAGTTGAATGAGTGTTAGGGCCAAAATCAAGGGACGTTCGAGCCAAAATGCCCGCACACACAGAGTTTGAAGCAATTTAAGTCATAGGAAGAGGGAAAGACTGATTCTGGGAGAGAGTTCTAGAGCTCAGCTGTTGAATAGAAGAAAGACTGAGAGTAACGTTTCATTCTTGGCTTGGAGAGTTGCACAGAGTAGGGGTGGGATTGTGTTGCAAGACGGATACCACGTGCCCTACGTAAAGGAGGTGGTATACACTGGGAAAGCTCTGAGGAACACTGATTATTATAGTAGCGATAGAATAGCGAGAGAGATGCAACATTGCGGCGAAGAGTGAGAGATTGCAGAGAGTTGGTGAGTGGACGGGAGTTAATGATACGAATGGCCTTCCTTTCAATTTTGTCTTGGAGAGTGGTGTGAGAGGAACCTCCCCACACATGTGAACAATACTAAATACAAGGACGCACTATGCTCCTGTACAGAGCAAGAAGCTGTGCAGGGGTAAAGATCCCCCTAAGGCGGTTGAGCACACCCAGCTTCTGGGAGGCTGCCTTAGCAAGACTGGTAATATGGTCCTTCCAACTGAGAGCAGAAGAAAAAGAGACACCAATAATATTAAGAGATGATGAAGGATTGATTTTTGTATTGTTGAAGAATAAGGGATAGTCCGCAGGGAGTTCCTTACAGGTAGATAGATGGAGAAATTGGGTTTTGGAAGCATTCAAGGTAACAAGGTTTTCTCTGCCCCAATTGGAGATAGTAGTGAGATCAGAATTTAAGTGTTCTATGGCTTCAATCCGTTTGTTGTTGAGGAATTGCTGGCTTGGGCGTTCTGAAATACTAATGGAGTAGTGTAAGGTTGAGTTATCTGCGTATGAATGGATGGGAGTTGAGTTACAGTTGAGAAGGTCCTTTATAAAAATTAGAAAGAGAATAGGAGATAGGACAGAGCCCTGAGGAACACCGGAGTTTATAGGGTGAGGAAGTGAGCGATGGCCATCCACAACCGCAGCTATGGAACGGCCGGAGAGGAAATTAGAGATAAAGGCACAGATGGAGGAATAGAAACCGAAGGAGAGTAGTTTGGAAATTAAAGATTTGTGCCAGACTCTATCGAAGGCTTTCGATATGTCTAGTGCAATATATATGTATATATATATATATATATATATATATATATATATATATATACTGTATATATATATATATATATATATATATATATATATATATATATATATATTATATATATATTGAGAATATATCACAAATACACGTGAGCCACTAAATGTTTCTAGTCTCTCAGTGGGGATCGAACCATCGACCATCAGAACGATAGCCGACGCTTAATCAATTACACCACGGCAGTCTAGACTGCCGTGGTGTAATTGATTAAGCGTCGGCTATCGTTCTGATGGTCGATGGTTCGATCCCCACTGAGAGACTAGAAACATATATATATATATATATGAGTGGAGGGAAATGAGTTGAAGCTGACTGTAATGCTGTTTGCTGATGATACAGTTCTGATGAGCGATAATGAATGGGAGTTGCAGGGTCTGGTAAATGTGTTTGGAACAGTATGCGAAAAACGGAATCTGAAGGTAAATGCGGGGAAGATCAAGGTTACGGTCTTCGAAAGGGGTGAAGCCACAGAGTGTGAGGTGAAGTTGAACGGTAAGGCTTTGGAGATTGCCAGATCATTTAAGTGTCTGGGCAGTGTGTTGAGTAAAGATGGGACTATGGATGAAGAAATGCGGGAGAGGGTGCAACAGGGGAATAAGGTTGTAGGAACGCTGAAAGCAATAACAAGAAATAGGGTGGTAAGTATGGAAGTGAAGAAGTCCTTGTATGATAGTGTCGTAATCCCGTCACTGACTTATGGAAGCGAAGCATGGACGTTTGAGAGGAGACTCAGGCCAAGAGTGACAGGGGTGGAAATGAGTTACTTGAGAAGTGCGTGCGGAATTACATGGAGGGATAGATAGACGAAATGAGGAAGTAATAAGGAGGTGTGGTGTGGAGGTAGATGTGCTGGAAAGTGTGAAAAGGAACACCTTGAGATGGTTTGGACATATTGAACGTATGGGAAGCAAGAGAATGACTAAGAAGGTGTACGAGAGCGAGGTGGAAGGATAGAGAGGGAGAGGGAAACCGAAAGAGAGGAGGAAGGATGGAGTGAGGGTGTATATGGAGGAAGGCGGTGCTGGTTGGGAGGAGGGGCGTCGACTGACTGGGAACAGAGGTGCATGGGGGCGGTTCGTTCGTGGCCACCCCTTCGGGGATCACGGCGACAGGCAATAGATAGATATATATATATATATATATATATATATATATATATATAATTTATATACATATATATATGCTGTATTAAAATCCACCGCATTTTTACAGTTATTTACTTTTCTTGAAATATTTTAAATTTTCCTTTATAATATTCTTACAAAAGGAGGGTGAGTGAAGACAGCTTCTCTGTAGTTCTCCATATTTACTTGTTATATTTGTACAGTACAACGTTTCGCCTACACCTGGATGGATTTTAATACAGCATGCGGTGGATTTTAATACAGCATGTCTACGAGAAAATCTGTTTCCCATATATATATATATATATATATATATATATATATAGAGAGAGAGAGAGAGAGAGAGAGATGGATAGGAAATAGATACATAGGTATATAGATACATAAGCTGCACAGACCTTGCGGTCCCTACAAGACAGTGCGTACTGAATTCTAACATGGAATTTGCTACAAAACGGAAAGTAAAGACAACAAAGCAGAAGGCTCTCTCATCACCCACCACTCCCTCCGACCTTGGGTCGGCATGGATTATAATGAAATTGAGAAATATTATATACTACTGATACTTCTTTCTTTGGGGGATTTAAGGGCACCTCAGGCGATTAACACGCCCGCACCAGCCCTACCGAAGTTGCAGAATGCCTAGTGCAGAAATATATTATGATAGTTCACCGCTGTGTCACACCATGTTAATTGTACCACCATAACAAAGAAACACTTAAACGTAAAAGTCAACAATCCCAGGAGTAGCAGATCGTCAGGTGATGAGCCAGAGACTAATAAACCTAGGTACTAGAACCAGAGCTATGTCGTGGAGAGAGGCGCCCTTATCAATCAACCCCAAACAGTCCAGGAGGAGGAGTCGGAAGGAATCCATCGTTGAAGCCAGAGAGGGATGCTCATCCATATGTGCAGGGTAATAACGAGGCAAGGCTTTGGAGGTGTATGTTGGACGACCTGACAAATGATTGGTAGGGGAAGAGAAACGTCGATCCATGGGATGCAGAGACAGAGGAGGGAAAGGCTCATCGAAGTTATACGGATCCTCAACAATAACGGGCAAGGCCTGCGCGGGGTGGACGGCGCAGGGAACCAGGTAGACACGGGGACTGCACAGCATGGAACAAAACAGCCGATGGAGACTGTGGCTGGAGAGTCACCCCAATTCCAAATTAACATCCTCAGGCGGGTCCACCGCATCATTTATCTCATTACCTAATGGGGCAAAACGGTTCCCCCGGGCAGCCGGAGAACCTCCCTCCGATGAGCGCCGGCCAGCCAAGGACAGGGAAGCTAGGGGAGACTCCTGGGGCACAGAAAAACCCTAGCGCGGGTTAAGGAGGTGAAGCTTGTCATTCATATCACCCAGGGAGAGGGCCCCGTCACGGTATGCCTTGTGGATTAACCAGGCTTTCTGGAGGACAGCACACTCCCCAGATGCCACCCTGTGCAATCCCCCACAAAATAAACAATGATCTCCATTGGAGCACAGCAGCTGACCCTTAGGCTTCTCTTCATGATATCAGGTGGGGGGGGGGGGTCCCTTCTTTTATGAGTGAGTGTACACTCACTAACATACATACTGAACACCAACCAGATAATGTTCGCCCCTTCGTCTCCAAAGGTATTGCTATACTTTTTATTCAAACCCCAATGATTTCTTTATTTCATTCTAGCTACCGTCAAACGATATTATTCAGCTCAGTATAAACCTCTCGAGATGAAGAAGTTGACGTGATCTGCTTGATGTCGCAGCATTTATGCTCGTGACTGTACAAGAGAATTCTCCACCTCCTTTCTGCATGGTTCGGTCTATGTGGAACATGCAATATCCAGGTATTTCAAATTCCCCAACATAATCTCTGGTATCACTATGAGAGAGAGAGAAAGAGAGAGAGAGAGAGAGAGAGAGAGAGAGAGAGAGAGAGAGAGAGAGAGAGAGAGAGAGAGAGAGAGAGAGAGAGAGAGAGAGAGAGAGAGAGAGAGAGAGAGAGAGAGAGAGAGAGAGAGAGAGAGAGAGAGTCTATAGATAGAACGAAAATGAAAACATTATAGACTAACGACCACCTATATAAGAGAGTTATTGTGAGGGGAGAGTACTGTATGGGCAGTGAGAGAGATGCAGAATGCTGAATTGTGTGTGTGTGTGTGTGTGTGTGTGTGTGTGTGTGTGGTAGGAGTATGGATCAATGAGAGAGATGGAACTTAATGAATTGTGTGTGTGTGTGTTTGTGGAGAGAGAGAATATGTGTGTGTGTGAGAGAGAGAGAGTGAGAGAGAGAGAGAGAGAGAGAGAGAGTGAGAACCAATATATAGGGTGCGTGTTGGGCGGCAGTGGCAGAGTGTTGGGGTCATAAACAGTCTGCAGAACGGAAGGGGGAAAGCACCAAGGTAAACAAACAATGCACACAATGAATACCTTGGTCCTCTATCTCCTCCTTTCTCAGACTACAGAACGGGAGGGGAGGGCACGAGGGTAAACAAACCATGCTCGCAATGAAAACCTCGGTCCTCTATCTCCTCCTTCCTCAGACTGCAGAACGGAATGTGAGGGAGCTATGGGTAAACAAGCAATGCACACAATGAACACCTTGGTCCCATATCTCCTACTTCCTCAGCCACTTAATTATACTATCCTTAATGTGTGGGTACTCTGGTAAATGTGGATAACTTTGAATACATTTGGATATTTATTTATTTATTTTTGTTATTTATTTATTTATTTGTTTGTCTATGTGTATGAAGGAGACAACAAGGCAAAGTTGCCTGTAACAAGTGTCTCCCCCAAAGTTGAGAGAGTTGTAAGTTTAGATGCATATTATGTGTGTGGATACAAATGGATAAGTAAGACTACATTTGGATATGTGTGCTATATACTTGTGTATGTGTGTGGATTTATGTGGACGTGTGAGTGAATATATCGATGCAAATATATATGTGGATGTGAATACCTGTTGTGACGCACCCCATTGCTGGGCAACGCAACCTGATTGTACTCCTTGGTACTCCAATGTACCGCCCGTGATCTGGCTACCGTCAGCCGCTATGTATATTGAGTGTGACAACTTATAACTATGTTCTTTGTATCTCTGCAAAGGTCTCGTCATGTGCTAACCAGTGGTGGGTTTTGTTTTAAGCCATGTCGAGACCTTCCATTTAATATGTAGTATCAATAGAGAAGTTGATAGATAAGACCGTGGGAGTTCAGAGAGAGAGAGTGAGTTGGGCTTCAGAGCAAGAGGGTAGCAACGCGCCGCGCTGCCGGCCGGGTGGTTGCCAGACGTATGGACTGGTTGGCAGCCTTGCGCTTATAGCTAGGCGCGATAGGGTTGGTAGTCCATTGTTGCCTGCCTGGGCTGGGCCCATGTTGTCGTACAGCACATTGCCTGGAGGCTGGCTGTGTGTTCTATGACCAGGTTGCCTAGAACCTTTGAGATTCTAACATCCCTTGCCCTCTCTCCCAACTTCTCACGGTTGCACTCTTTCTCTCTGACGACATTACTCTCATTTCATTCTTCTCTCTATTTAAATGCATAACCTTCCCTTGAGGTCCTAAAGGAGTTTCAGCACTCACCTCTCGTATTACTCTTAGGACAAGCATATATTTACATGTATTAGATTTAAGGGGTTAATGTGAGCAGCGATCTTCTTGATGAGGATAGTTGGTGAACGTTCTACATGTTCACGAGTTATATGCCCCGCTCATCATCCCATTTGTGACTAGACTGGTGCCATGTGTAAGAGCCCGACCATGCCCAGGAGTTGTCTGTAGAGGGACGAGGACTTAGCCTTGATTTGCATACCGAGCCAGGAGCGAGTGTAGCACCCGAGACTACAGCTCGCTCGTAGTGCCGGTATAGTAGAGTAACGTAATTTATCTGTCCTTGTGTTCTCTACAGTCTTCTCCTGGGTTCTCGCTTTCGGTGCTGGGACTCGTTGTTCCTGTGAGACTTGGCCTGCTAGCTAGAACACATGGGGATGATGAGTGGGATATATCTTTATTTTACTATGCATTGCAGCTCTCTTTAAGTATATATCTATAACACTTTACAATACACATTACTCACACACAAGACAACACTATTAATACTTTCATGTATCAATTAACTGCACTGTCGTTTTGCTGCTGTGTCCGGAGTTCTGTTGCGTAGGGCGCATACGGACTCGGAGGGGAGACAGAGTGAGAGAAGCGAAGTAGCCTATGCGGTAGTAGGCTACCGGCGCAGTACTGTTGCCTGCAACCTTTTAGTTATTCCAAGTATAGATTCATTATTATAATAAGTGACTACTGTTTATGTTCCTCCCATGTGTATTATTAGGTATCTACTGGATCATGAACATCTTGTATGCTACATGCTAGTGCATGTTAGTAGGGGACAGTTAGTGTAGTGCACGCTCTTTCAAGTAGGCGTGTACATTTGTCATTTAGCATTTCACTGTCATACCTTTAGCCTGCTTCTATTCTACATTATTAGAGGCTTAATATTAACGTAGTTTCTTGAGTATTGCATTTCTTTAGTAATAACGTAACCTATAAATGTCTGAGGGAGTTTAGCCTCATAGCCTACCCCTGTTGTACACTTTCGCCGAGTTAAGGTACCTCGTTACCATAGACGATAACTCTGTAGGGCGTTGGTGCTTTTGTTGTCTGGAGCATATAGTATTTGGGACTGGAATCGAGCGTGTCGTTGTCACTTAAGCCATTTCTGTCCTACGATCAAGAATCCCGAATATGTATTGCCGATCCAGCCGTAACAAAATGGCGACCTTGCACAAGTTTCAGTAGTATCCTATCACATGTTTTTTGGAGAACTATTCTATGCTACCTAGTAGAGCTGGCTAGAATTTTCTTGCATATTGGAGGAATTTTTATTGTGTCATTATTGTATTGGTGGACTTGCAGATTGTTTCGTTAGGTGTCTAGAGTAGAGTCATTCAAGCATCTTTAACATTTTGTGAGTCGAGACTGCAATTAGTAATAAGCACTTTTTTTTATGAACAGCAATTGTATAACCAGCACTATGTCTAATGACTCATCATTTACGGAGGAGGATAACACGGTACAGCCTAGTGACCAGCAAGTACAGCAGATATTTAGGGAGGGGAGTGTTATAAGTGGAGAGAGGGATGCCCGGGCATTTTTGCAGACACCTTTGACCGAACAGCGCCTGCAGGCTATTGATTGTTACGGTCTTCGCTGTTTAGCCACGGTTTTGGGGCGGGACTGTCCTGACAGTTGGCCCAAGAAGAATTTGGTGGCATGTTTGTTGGGTGATGGCGATGGGGCGGTGGGTGGAGTGGGGTCTTGGGGGGTTCCCTCCAAGCCTCCATTCCACTCTACCCCTGAGCTGGGCCCTCAGCCAGCGAGTCTTAGCACGATGCAGCAGGAGGGTTCTCAATGGCAAGCTGGCTTACCCGTAAACACGTCTCGGTGTGGATCCCCCATTTTGTGCTCTCCCCCCCCAGGCCTGTCTCCTGAGATGTTATTTCAGCTAGAACTAGCTAAGCTTAAGTTGCGAGAGAGTCAACAGGCTAGTATAGAACGGATTAAGCTGCAGGAGACTCAGATACAACAGGCTAGTATAGAACGGATTAAGCTGCAGGAGACTCAGATACAACAGGCTAGTATAGAACGCATAGAGGTTGCTAGAATCCAAGCCAATCAGGATGCAACCAGGTACCAGGCTGAAATGGATGTCGAGAAGTCTAGAGTAGAGACCACGGGGCGTCATCTCGGTGGTGGGCACCGGGTTACAGACTCACTTTCGCATTTAATTAAGTTAGTACCCGCATTTGATGAGACAGCAGTGACTGAGTTTTTTGCTCGTTTCGAAAAGAAGTGTCGTGAGTATGACTGGCTGGAGGTTAAATGGGCAGCATTAGTTTCATCACGTCTAGTGGGTAAGGGGTTGAAAGCCTACGATGCACTGTCACTGGACGAGAGTGTCGTGTATGGACTGGTGAAGGAGGCTGTGCTCCGGGCCTACGAACTGCAACCCGAAACTTATAGATTGAAGTTCCGTGGCGTGAATAAGAAGAGCGACGTCAGTTTTATGGAGCACGCACGGGACTTAACAGATGCATGTAATAACTGGTTTCGGTCCGAGCACGCAGAGTCGGCTGAGGAAATTAAGCAACTTTTCTATCTGGAACAGTTTTACAATTGTACTGGAACCGATCTAACGCTGAACATTAAGGAAAAATGTCCCAAGACAGTAGAGGAGGCTGCCAAGATGGCAGACCTCAGATTATCATTGATTCGTGGTTGCGGTGCCGCTCAGAGGGCTGAGTCAGGGCAGAAGGGGCGCTATACCCCACCCACCAGAGTTTTCGATAATAACAAATCCTATGACACACATAACCACACTAAAAGCATTGCACCTAATAACACCTACAAACACAAGCCTCTCCCGTTTACTAAAGGTCAGGCCCCTTCTTCGCCCGCACAAGGGAAGAAGCCCATTGGGGATGTGAAATGTTACAAATGTCAGAAGCTAGGCCATTATTCACGTGAGTGCCCTTGTAACACTCCCGCTAAGCCGGTGTCATTGGTTCACAGTATCGGTGTGTCTCTGAAGGCTGCAGCAACTGCCCGGGGTAGGTTGTCAGCAGCTGAGGCACACGCGGTAAAGAAGCGTACGGAAGGCTCGACACCTGTCCGGGACACTTTCTGTAGCCATCGGGGACACTGGTTTGTGAGCTGGGGGAGTGAACTATGGAGGGTTGACTTGTTGAGGGATACGGGGGCTTCGCAAACTTTGTTGAGGAACTTCACAGGGAAACCGATAAATGCGGCCAGAGTTGTTGTGGTGCAGGGTATAAATGCTACGAGGTCATACCCACTTGTGAGGTTGGAGTTGAGAGTGGGAGAGGTGTGCAGGGAGCTGGATGTAGGGATCGTTGAGTGTTTGCCAGTTGAGGGCGTCGACCTTCTTCTCGGCAACGACTTTGCGGTGCCCACTTCCGGGACTCCACCCTTAGTCGTTGCCGAGAGGGCGGCCGACGTGGATGGTGAGAATCGGGAATGGGTTGGGAGGTGCCAACAGGATGAGATGGCCTGTGTGGTAACCCGATCTCGCTCTGCGGCTCCTGCACAGCCTAGCACTCAACCTCGGCGACAGTGGAGGAAGGATCAGGAGAAGGTTGCTAAGGGCAGGAAAAGGGACATTGATTCTGCTGCACTTCTCGGTGATTCGGTACTTGGACCTATAATAAACACGGGAGTTGACTCTGGCCCAGAGATGGTGTGTAACAAGGCAGAGTTGGGTAAGACTTCGCGTGAGGCAAGAGCTGTAGCGAGAGCCACTAAGGCAGTAGAGCCTACTAGCCGGGGTAATGTCTTATTACAAAACCATCTTGATGCATTGACGCCCGGGGACATTAGTGAGCAGCAGCTGCAAGACGCTAGCCTAGCTCGTTATAGCAATGGTGCCATAGAGTTGTGAAGAGATCTGGGAGGGCGAAGCCGGGGTCTGTACTTAAATATGTCCTTGAGAGCCGGGAGAGACTTATAGGTTGCATGGCAGCGGCAGGTAATAACTTGGTTAATGCACAGGCGGTCATGAAGCACCAGTATGACGCCAAGGTGAAGCTTCGGGAGTTTTCGGTGGGTCAGGAGGTAATGTTGCTTTTACCTTTGCCTGGACACTCCCTTTCTGCCAAGTTCATTGGGCCGTATGTGGTGGCTAAGAAACTGTCCGACCTTTTTTTTTTTTTTTTTTTTTTAAGAGACAATGAACGGAGGAAGGAAAAACACAGATAAAACAAAAAGGTCCATGTGCCTAAAGGCATCCTCCATTCATAAAATGTTTGTAACAACTGGATTTAAACATTTGTTGATTGTAAGTTTGTGGAAAGCAATTCGAGGGAAGTGAATTCCAAAGAGTAGTAGCTCTGGGGATAAATGAATTCTGATAAGCAGAAGTTCTGCATTGTGGAGGAGAAAGTGTAAATTCATGGGCGCTCTCAGCTGCCCTAGTTCTACGGGGAAAGATGTGGAGAGGCGGCACAATTGAAGCAAGTTCCTCGGAACAATTGCTGTGAAAATATCTGTAGAATAATGCAAGGGATGCAACGTTTCTTCGTATGGCTAATGTAGGAAGGTCCTGTGTGATTGCAGGGTTATTGATTAATCTAATAGCTTTATTTTGAATTTTGTCCAACTGCCTCAATGCAACCACTCCACTTCCACCCCACAGAGGTGAACAGTAATCCATCTGAGAGCGCACATGACTTTTATATATTACGGCCAACTGCTCGTCAGTGAAGAATTCACGAACTCTGTACAGGAGTCCCAGTTTTTTAGAGCCATTCTTAGCAATGCTTCTAACATAATGTGTCCAGCTCAAGTTAGTAGTTAATGTTACACCGAGAATGTCAATACTAGGGGAAGTGGAATATTTACATCATTAAAAATATATGGGAGTCCGTGAGATTCTGTCGGTTAGAAAATTGAATGTACTGGTCTTCTGTGCATTAAAGGAAACTAGATTCTCTTGTCCCCATTCATTAATTCTAGAAAGGTCCTGGTTCAGAGAAATTGCAGTGTTTATTTTTGAATTTATAAGATCGGTTGGGTGAAAGAATTGGTAAATGTGAAGGAACTGTGGAGTTGAGTCATCTGCGTAGGAATGTATTGGATTATGAGTGGTAGATATGAGATCATTGATATGAATGAGGAACAGAGTTGGGGCCAAAACTGATCCCTGGGGAACACCAGCATTTATTGAGTGAAATTGAGAAAGGCCATCTACCATTACACGTATTTTTCTGTTATGAAGATAAGAGAATTAGTGGAACTAATGATGCAAGGCCGTAGTGTGACATCTTCGACAATAAGGATTGATGCCAGACTCTATCAAATGCCTTTGATATATCCAGTGCTATTGTATGTGTTTCACCATGTTGGGTCTGTAGCTTGGTTGATTTGATGCATAAGAAGGCAAAGAATGTCTGCAGTTGATCGACATCGTCTAAAACCATATTGCCTATCACTGATTAATTTATTATTCTCCAGATGCTTAATTATGTGATTATTTAATATAATTTCAAAAACTTTGCCAAGAGTGGAAGTTATAGCTATTGGTCTGTAGTTTGATGGATCTGAAGAGGCACCTTTTTTTTTATTATCTCGTTGCAACACCTGACCGTAGGAAAAAACATCAGTTATGTCATGTTAACCTCATGAAAGAGTATGTGAGATGCCCCTCAGAGCCTCTCACTGTCCCTGTGCTGGCCTGCAGCGGCCAGGGTGGAGAAGGAGGTGGGGACAGTCATGCTGCTGAGGAGGATAGCTGGGACTGTGTCATTTCCGCGGAACAGTGGGCGGGGAATACTGAACAAGAGGCTAGGCAAGCTGTAAGTCACCTGCCTGAGCACCAGGGTGCTGTTGTCCTAGGCCTGTTCAGGTCATACCCCTCTGTTTTCGCCGAACACCCAGGTCTCACTACTCAGGTAACGCACGACGTGGACGTCGGTGATAATGTGCCCTTCAAGTCAGTGCCCTACCGTGTGCCCCCGGTAAAGTTGCCAGCTTTACGGGAGGAGTTAAAGTACATGGTTAAGAGAGGGATGATCACTGAAGGTTATGTGAAGTGGACATCACCCGTCACGTTGCAGCCAAAACCTGACGGCAAGGTGCGGTTCTGCATAGATTTTCGTAGGCTAAATGGCTTGACCACTACCAACCCTTACCCTTTGCCTCGAGTTGACGACAGCGTGGACAAGATAGGGAATGCAAAGTACCTTACTAAAATTGATCTTGTAAAAGGCTACTGGCAAGTACCCCTGTCGGACAGAGCTAAGCAAGTTTGTGGTTTTGTGGTAGATGGCAAGACCTACCAATGTAACGTAATGCCTTATGCGCTTAAGAACGCACCTGCCACGTTTCAGAACCTGATGAACGATATTTGTGACGAAATCCCTAACTGCACGGTCTACCTTGATGACGTGATAGTATATGATGACGATTTTGAAAATCACCTAAGGCACTTAGAGACCCTGTTTAGGAAGTTGCACGATGCTGGGCTGGTGGTGAACCTGAGGAAGTGCGAGTTTGTAAAGGCTACTGTGCAGTATCTTGGCTTTGTGGTCGGGTTAGGCCGGGTGTGCCCCCCCCTGAGCAAGATACAGGCTATCAATATGTTTCCCAGGCCCACCACTAAGCGCCAGGTCATGCGGTTCCTAGGTGTGATAGGCTATTATAGGCGCTTCATCCGGGGATACTCTACTGTCTTAGCACCGTTAACTGATCTACTGTCGAAGTCAGTGAAGTTCTGTTGGGCTGCGGAGTGTCAGAGGGCTTTCGACCTAGTCAAGCACCTGCTGTGTACACATCCGATTTTGAGGGCCCCAGACTTCTCCAGGAGTTTTCAGCTGGCGACTGATGCCAGCGGTGTGGGTGCCGGGGCAGTGTTACTGCAGACTGATTCCGAGGGCTTGGAACACCCAGTGAGCTTCTTTTCTCGCAAGTTTAATTCGGCACAAAGGAATTACTCGACTATAGAGAAGGAGCTTCTGGCTATCGTTTTGTCGCTCAAACATTTCGAAGTTTATGTTCCAGCCTACGGCCCGGTAGTGACGATTTATACGGACCATCATCCCTTGAAATTCCTAAATCAGTTTCACAATCGGAATATGCGGTTGACCAGGTGGTCCCTAATGCTCCAAGAGTATAATCTCAACATTCAGCATATTGCCGGGAGTGAGAACGTGATAGCAGATTGTCTATCAAGGGTTGATGATCCAAGATAGTCGTGCACGGTGTGTGGGTTGAGCAGGAGTAAAATTAGGCTATCATAATGCCGTCCAAAAAGATTATAAAACAATAAAATAAACGAGAAAACTCTTTCTTTTTTTTAGTTTTGTAACTCTTTATTGTTGTAGCATGATGCATGCGATATTGTGTTTTATGTATAATTCACACTTCAGTTGTTGTGCACCTTTTGCAATTAGTGGCAGCTAAGGGTAGCAGGTCGGTTGGTTGCCTGTCAGATTTTGATAATGCTTCTAAGGTCGATTATCTAAAATCTTGGGGGGGCTGTGACGCACCCCAGTGCTGGGCAACGCAACCTGATTGTACTCCTTGGTACTCCAATGTACCGCCCGTGATCTGGCTACCGTCAGCCGCTATGTATATTGAGTGTGACAACTTATAACTATGTTCTTTGTATCTCTGCAAAGGTCTCGTCATGTGCTAACCAGTGGTGGGTTTTGTTTTAAGCCATGTCGAGACCTTCCATTTAATATGTAGTATCAATAGAGAAGTTGATAGATAAGACCGTGGGAGTTCAGAGAGAGAGAGTGAGTTGGGCTTCAGAGCAAGAGGGTAGCAACGCGCCGCGCTGCCGGCCGGGTGGTTGCCAGACGTATGGACTGGTTGGCAGCCTTGCGCTTATAGCTAGGCGCGATAGGGTTGGTAGTCCATTGTTGCCTGCCTGGGCTGGGCCCATGTTGTCGTACAGCACATTGCCTGGAGGCTGGCTGTGTGTTCTATGACCAGGTTGCCTAGAACCTTTGAGATTCTAACATCCCTTGCCCTCTCTCCCAACTTCTCACGGTTGCACTCTTTCTCTCTGACGACATTACTCTCATTTCATTCTTCTCTCTATTTAAATGCATAACCTTCCCTTGAGGTCCTAAAGGAGTTTCAGCACTCACCTCTCGTATTACTCTTAGGACAAGCATATATTTACATGTATTAGATTTAAGGGGTTAATGTGAGCAGCGATCTTCTTGATGAGGATAGTTGGTGAACGTTCTACATGTTCACGAGTTATATGCCCCGCTCATCCCATTTGTGACTAGACTGGTGCCATGTGTAAGAGCCCGACCATGCCCAGGAGTTGTCTGTAGAGGGACGAGGACTTAGCCTTGATTTGCATACCGAGCCAGGAGCGAGTGTAGCACCCGAGACTACAGCTCGCTCGTAGTGCCGGTATAGTAGAGTAACGTAATTTATCTGTCCTTGTGTTCTCTACAGTCTTCTCCTGGGTTCTCGCTTTCGGTGCTGGGACTCGTTGTTCCTGTGAGACTTGGCCTGCTAGCTAGAACACATGGGGATGATGAGTGGGATATATCTTTATTTTACTATGCATTGCAGCTCTCTTTAAGTATATATCTATAACACTTTACAATACACATTACTCACACACAAGACAACACTATTAATACTTTCATGTATCAATTAACTGCACTGTCGTTTTGCTGCTGTGTCCGGAGTTCTGTTGCGTAGGGCGCATACGGACTCGGAGGGGAGACAGAGTGAGAGAAGCGAAGTAGCCTATGCGGTAGTAGGCTACCGGCGCAGTACTGTTGCCTGCAACCTTTTAGTTATTCCAAGTATAGATTCATTATTATAATAAGTGACTACTGTTTATGTTCCTCCCATGTGTATTATTAGGTATCTACTGGATCATGAACATCTTGTATGCTACATGCTAGTGCATGTTAGTAGGGGACAGTTAGTGTAGTGCACGCGCTTTCAAGTAGGCGTGTACATTTGTCATTTAGCATTTCACTGTCATACCTTTAGCCTGCTTCTATTCTACATTATTAGAGGCTTAATATTAACGTAGTTTCTTGAGTATTGCATTTCTTTAGTAATAACGTAACCTATAAATGTCTGAGGGAGTTTAGCCTCATAGCCTACCCCTGTTGTACACTTTCGCCGAGTTAAGGTACCTCGTTACCATAGACGATAACTCTGTAGGGCGTTGGTGCTTTTGTTGTCTGGAGCATATAGTATTTGGGACTGGAATCGAGCGTGTCGTTGTCACTTAAGCCATTTCTGTCCTACGATCAAGAATCCCGAATATGTATTACCGATCCAGCCGTAACACTGTGTACATATGCAGTGACATGGGGATGGTTTGACTGGCAACAGGAATGCTACCACAACAGTCATACTCATCTTTTCCCTGAGTAATGGTTATCCCCTAATCTAGACCAACACTTAAAAAGAGAAGAAAGTTTGAAGGTTAATAAATCAACATGTAAATAAAATTAGGGTATACTAAAGAATATGGCAAAGAATGGACAATGGTAGAGATATATGTACAGTTGGTCACATAAGTTCTGTTCCTCGTTGTGGAAAGTAAAATTAATATGAATGAATTGCGAGTGTGGTTTCTCTTAATCATCAGTTGACAAGTCAGATGAGTTAGCCACTGCATAAGAAACTACACTCGTAATTCAATCATGCGCATTATATTTCCATGTAAAAGATCACAGAGAGGAACAGAACCTATGAGTGACGCAAAAGAAATTCATGGACATGCCGATTCTTGACCCAACCGCCGATCACGACAATCAGAGTTCTATCTATCTATCTATCTATTGCCTGACGCCGCGATCCCCGAAGGGGTGGCCACGAACGAACCGCCCCCATGCACCTCTGTCCCCAGTCAGTCGACGCCCCTCCCCCCAACCAGCACCGCCTTCGTTCAAATACTTCTTCACTCCATCCTTCCACCTCTCTTTCGGTCTACCTCTCCCTCTCTGTCCCTCCACCTCGCTCTCGTACACCCTCTTAGTCATTCTCTCGCTTTCTATACGTTACATATGGCCGAACCATCTCAAGTTATTCCTTTTCACACTTTCCAGCACATCTACCTCCACACCACACCTCCTTCTTACTTCCTCATTAGTCTGTCTATCCCTCCATGTAACTCCGCACGCACTTCTTAAGTAATTCATTTCCACTGGTCTCACTTTTGGTCTGATTTTCTCAACCAACGTCCATGCTTCGCTTCCGTAAGTCAGTGTCGGGATTACCACACTGTCATGCAAGGACTTCTTCACTTCCATACTCACCACCCTATTTCTTGTTACTGCTTTCAACGTTCCTACAACCCTCTTCCCCTGTTGTACTACATGCGCATGCGCAAGGTTTGGAAGTGACCTGGAAGAGCTCTCCTAACAAATTATGGATTAACTACATAATTCGCTAATCTACGGTGTTCTAAATGAAGTGACTTAACAATGAAGTGCTACTGTATAAGCTGATTGACACGAAATATTGATGAGTGACTATATAGTGCTGCAGTGAGTGTCTGTGGTTGAAATGTCTGCCAGTGTTTTGATCCCGGGCTAACATGGCAGACAATGGATTTAATTACAACACTCATCACCACCACAGTAAGGACATACCATCAGTTGTGTGCAGAGACATGTTTTCGTGGATCCCGTAACAAATAAATACAATTTAGAAGACAATATATATGCAGTGTTGTATTTTTCTTAAATTATAAAATACTGTTAGGCTATTACCATGCCAACGACGAACTTCCCATTTTCTCTTCAAGTGTTACCATAGTGTCGAGTGACGTGTCTGTGAGATGCCAATTAACTATTTTAACCATGGCGGAGGAATATATAGTGAACAGTATCCTCTGCTTTCTGCATTCAGCTAAACAGGATCATTCCCCTAATACCTGTAATAGATCATGCCTGGTGCCAATTGTAATAGTAATCCTGTCCAGATCGCCAATTGTAATAGATCATAAGACTAATAGGTTACTGTAACACTTGCCCATTATCTAGGAAATAAACCTATTATTGATAGTGTCGTTACTTTAGATCAAAAATAGACATATATCCCTTGTGAAATTATGGCAACACAAGTCCCAGAACATGCTATACATTTATATCTATACTGACTCGATGCAGTAATATATTTGAAAAGAAAATTGCAGTTCCCAGCTTGCGGGATAATAGAGTGCACGGATTTATTGTAATGATAGGTATATATTGATAATAATTATATTCTTAAAGTTAGTAAGAATTAAAGAAACAAACATTCCTACTAAAATGGTTTTATTGAATAGCGACACTGAAATTGCATTAATCAAAGAGACAATTTCATTCACACACTCAGCCACTCAATCTAACCCACTTATCTAATCCACTTACCTAAATACAATTACCCGGTATTATAACTACCCCTAAGATTACCCCAAATCATTATACTGATTACTATGTAGTCACACGAAATCTCACATCAACCAACCCTTTAGTCTACTGTGATACTGATAACGTCTAGCCCAGCAAATGACCGCATGATCGAATAAGCACGAGATTTTCCCACACTCACAGTACCCGTCAATCACACTCATCACTCTCTCTCTCTCTCACCTCCTCACCTCGGTTACGTGACTCGCTAGACTAATGAGAGTTGCCTAATTAAAGGGTCTCAAAACGGGCAGTACGACAAGTCCTTCAAGCCGACAATCCTCTAGCGGTAACCTCACCCTCTGTGGGGTTGAGAGCTACGGCGTCACTCACCGACACACCACACACGTGACTCGCTAGACTAATGAGAGTTGCCTAATTAAAGGGTCTCAAAACGAGCAGTACGACAAGTCCTTCAAGCCGACAATCCTCTAGCGTAACCATCACCCTCTGTGGGGTTAAGATGCTACGGCGTCACTCACACACCCGCACACATCCACACACATGTGACTCGCTAGACTAATGAGAGTTGTCTAATTAATGAGTCTCAAAAAGGGCAGTACGACAAGCCCTTCAAGCCGACTATCCTCTAGCGGCAACCTCACCCTCTGTGGGGTTAAGCGTTACGGCGTCACTCACCACACCCGCACACATCCACACACACCCCTGGCCACGTGCATAGCTAAATCAGTGGGATATCGCCGCAGGAGAACTATGTCGCCCTGGGCATCCCTAGCCTTTAGCAAGCCCTCTGTGGGGTCATGCTTACACCTGCCATTCTCGGCCATAGCATAAGCTAATTCGGTCGGCGTCACAACCTTGGCCATGTGTACGGTCTGGCACAGTCCTGGTGACTGGCCAACGCACACAAGCACACCACCACACATCACTCTCACCACCACACATCACTCTGGATATCTCAATCAACGTTGACACTTGTCTAACTGAATTGGACTCACCTGATTATGGTTGAATTAGGGCACGAGGTGCCCTCGCAGCCCTGCCGACCCATTCATCGCGGGCACAACAAAAATGGACTATCTCGTTGGGGTCGGGCAGGAGAAGAATGAGACCTGTCTTGGGCATTCCTGCTCCCTTTATAACCTCGGTTTTTCCCTCCCCCATCACATTTTGAATTTGGTGCCAATGAAAAGACTGGACACTCCCTATGACCACGCCTACAACATGAACGTACACACACATGTACGCGTAACGGCGTCCTACCCACGCTCACAAGCAAGAACGCACACACGCACACATGTACGCGAGGTGCCTAGCGGTACACAGGCCTATGCCTGTGCCTCCACCCCTCACCTCTCCCTTTCTCTACAGCTTTTCCCGGCTCCCCAATTTTTCCCGCGCTCGAGAAATATAGCTAACCCTATAGTATATAATCACAGTCACGGTCTGACCCATGACATTCCCCCCTACTAACATTGATTTTGCTCTGCTAAAATCACTCTGGTGTCATTCAGGGTGTCTTCCATACTGTAGTGTGAGTCTAACCTGTCGCTGGTGCATTAAATGATCACCCTTGAGTAGAAATACCCCTCTGCATTTACGTTAAAATTTGTACTGAAAGGGGAAAACTCCTGAGGTCTCATTCACGGCCAGCGACATAAACCTGGTGGTTAACCCACTTATTTTTACAGTGAAAACTAGTGGCTTTGCCCACTCATTTACAATGAACACACAATTAAGCTCAGCTAATGTCATGTAAAAAGAGATGTTGTAAGACAGAGTTTAAATGAGGTATGTGAAGAAACAGTGTAAACAAAAAATCGGCTCAACTCTATGGACCGCTGGGTATAAACATTTGTTTTGACTTGATGAGGGATCCTTGGGCGTAGTTTCTTGAGGGCCAGGATTCCTGCCGTGGGTTCTCCAATCTCCCGACGAATGCCTGGCTGACTCAGTACCTGTATAATATTTGGAAGCGGCAGAATAAAAGCGAACAAACAACATTTCATCCCCTCCCCTCCCGTATTCCATATCACGCTACTTATTGTTGACTCCCTCTATCATCGTCTCCCCACTATTTAACCCGACTTACGCCTCAGACCTCATTCAACGATGGCCTTCCCGAGTTTTCACCTGATGCTGGCTAGCAATATGCACTGTTGCTATTCATCACAGCACCCAGACTCTCCGCGAGCCTACGCCGCGCCCCTGGCGACATCTGGCACCACCACACACATCCCACACTTTTCCCAAGTTTAAGCAGGATCGAGCCTCCTCTGACGCTCTCTCTCTGTCTCCTCTAACTTTTCCTATGGTCTTTCCTTTCTATCCCAACCCTTGCTGCTACGCAATCCCTCACTTATTTAGTATTTGTCCTATCCAATGCTCGTCCCTCCCTCTCCCTCTTGTCCTTGACAAGGAACAAAATTTGTTTAAGAGAGGAATCGAACAATCAAAGAAAACAACAAAATCTCGCCCGACACACAACTGACCCATATAACTGAAACTGCCTAGATTTATGATACCGGAATAAGAGAAACAACAACGACTCGGCCGGATTACAACACTTCCCTCTATCCTTAAACGATCGATCACAGCACTTGCGTATGACGAACGAAATTAAAGGAAACTATTCACATGGCATAAAATCACAGCGACAATCACAACAACAAAAATCAACAGAGATCAATTATAGACAAGCAAACAAAAATTATCGGACAATCTCCCGCGTGGGGCTACTTTTGTATGAACACAATTATATAATCTATCCTTCATTATCCGGTACATCTACATAAGAAACTGGTCCTGTTTCACGGTCGCCACTTGTAATAGATCATGCCCGGTGCCAATTGTAATAGTAATCCTGTCCAGATCGCCAATTGTAATAGATCATAAGACTAATAGGTTACTGTAACACTTGCCCATTATCTAGGAAATAAACCTATTATTGATAGTGTCATTACTTTAGATCAAAAATAGACATATATCCCTTGTGAAATTATGGCAACAAAAGTCCCAGAACATGCTATACATTTATATCTATACTGACTCGATGCAGTAATATATTTGAAAAGAAAATTGCAGTTCCCAGCTTGCGGGATAATAGAGTACACGGATTTATTGTAATGATAGGAATATATTGATAATAATTATATTCTTAAAGTTAGTAAGAATTAAAGAAACAAACATTCCTACTAAAATGGTTTTATTGAATAGCGACACTGAAATTGCATTAATCAAAGAGACAATTTCATTCACACACTCAGCCACTCAATCTAACCCACTTATCTAATCCACTTACCTAAATACAATTACCCGGTATTATAACTACCCCTAAGATTACCCCAAATCATTATACTGATTACTACTTAGTCACACGAAATCTCACATCAACCAACCCTTTAGTCTACTGTGATACTGATAACGTCTAGCCCAGCAAATGACCGCATGATCGAATAAGCACAAGATTTTCCCACACTCACAGTACCTGTCAATCACACTCATCACTCTCTCTCTCTCTCACCTCCTCACCTCGGTTACGTGACTCGCTAGACTAATGAGAGTTGCCTAATTAAAGGGTCTCAAAACGGGCAGTACGACAAGTCCTTCAAGCCGACAATCATCTAGCGGTAACCTCACCCTCTGTGGGGTTGAGAGCTACGGCGTCACTCACCGACACACCACACACGTGACTCGCTAGACTAATGAGAGTTGCCTAATTAAAGGGTCTCAAAACGGGCAGTACGACAAGTCCTTCAAGCCGACAATCCTCTAGCGTAACCATCACCCTCTGTGGGGTTAAGATGCTACGGCGTCACTCACACACCTGCACACATCTACACACACGTGACTCGCTAGACTAATGAGAGTTGTCTAATTAAAGAGTCTCAAAAAGGGCAGTACGACAAGCCCTTCAAGCCGACTATCCTCTAGCGGCAACCTCACCCTCTGTGGGGTTAAGCGTTACGGCGTCACTCACCACACCCGCACACATCCACACACACCCCTGGCCACGTGCATAGCTAAATCAGTGGGATATCGCCGCAGGAGATCCCTAGCCTTTAGCAAGCCCTCTGTGGGGTCATGCTTACACCTGCCATTCTCGGCCATAGCATAAGCTAATTCGGTCGGCGTCACAACCTTGGCCATGTGTACGGTCTGGCACAGTCCTGGTGACTGGCCAACGCACACAAGCACACCACCACACATCACTCTCACCACCACACATCACTCTGGATATCTCAATCAACGTTGACACTTGTCTAACTGAATTGGACTCACCTGTTTATGGTTGAATTAGGGCACGAGGTGCCCTCGCAGCCCTGCCGACCCATTCATCGCGGGCACAAAAAAAATGGACTATCTCGTTGGGGTCGGGCAGGAGAAGAATAAGACCTGTCCTGGGCATTCCTGCCCCCTTTATAACCTCGGTTTTCCCCTCCCCCATCACATTTTGAATTCGGTGCCAATGAAAAGACTGGACACTCCCTCTGACCACGCCTACGACATGAACGCACACACACATGTACGCGTAACGGCGTCCTACCCACGCTCACAAGCAAGAACGCACACACGCACACATGTACGCGAGGTGCCTAGCGGTACACAGGCCTATGCCTGTGCCTCCACCCCTCACCTCTCCCTTTCTCTACAGCTGTTCCCGCCTCCCCAATTTTTCCCGCGCTCGAGAAATATAGCTAACCCTATAGTATATAATCACAGTCACGGTCTGACCCGTGACAATACCTTACTAGAGATTGTTCTGTCATTTTATTCACACAAAGAAATTAAGAAAGGAAAGGAGGGAATACTATGTAATATTCTAAATAAAGATGTATCATGGAGGCGTAAGCCAGATATGAAACTCAAGGACCTAAATGATCTCCTGGAAATGCATGATGAAATAGCAACCTTTAAGGACCATATATTTGTCACCAATTCATACATGAGGATGCCTCCATTGGGCTTTGAAATATTTGGTCCAATGTTGACGGCTTTATCTGGAGAGGTAGCGAAAATTAATGAATTCCTGCCGAAGATATTTGACATGAAAACTGAAATACTAAATACTGCTGACACAGTGCGACAAGTGAGAGGTGATGTTATTGAACTTAAAACCAAATTTAATAATGCTGTGAATGGAATGGAAGAAGCCACTAAGGAAGTTATTCAAGATGTTACTAGAGACTTGTCATGGTGATGTTCTCCAAGACATATCAACACTGCGAATAGTACATCCATCCCAGGTACCGATGCCTACAGGGAGAGGAAGACCAGCTACTGGCGTGACAGAGGAGCCTGCTGCCGAGGAAGTTAGTGAGGTAGTGGAGGGTGGAGGTGCGTGTGTGGATGCAGGGAGGGAGATCAGCCAGGGTGGAGATGCTCGGAGGGGCCATGGGAGAGACAAGGACCTGAACAATTACTTTGGGGCAGGCAGCCCCTTGGATGCGGATTGGGGTTCGTTTAACTATAGCAGTGCTGTGAAGGATGTTAGGGGGATCAGCGGTGTGGGTGTGAGGGGTGGTGGTGGTGGTGGTGGGCGTGGGCGTGGCCGTGTGGTGTGTAGCAGCCCAGTACCCCGCACCACCAGACCCCTCGTTACCAACCCTTACACTGGAGCTATAAGTAAGGGCCCCACACGAGCCCCTCATACAACCCTCCTACGTGGCCCTCGCAAGGATACACCAGGGAGGAGCAAGGAAGCTGAATCATCAGCTAAGGATGGCTGGCAAATGGTTGGCCAAAAACATAAGAGAAGGTTTGGTGGTGTTACAGATCAAAGGATATGCAATGGAATGTCTTTAAAAGCTGCTACTAAGTTAGTTGATGTCTTTATTGGGAGAGTAGACAACAAGGTGGAAAAGGATTCTATAAAAGACTATATATTTGAAGTATTTGCAGTTTCAGTCAAATCTGTTTCTCAAGTGGAAATTAGATCCCAAGAGCTTATAAGGTAACTCTAAATATTGCTGACAGGGATAAGTTATTCAATCCAGACTTTGGCCAGAAGAAATCATAGTTAACAAGTTCTATAATAAATCTGGTATTAGAGATAATCATAATTCTTAGAACTGTTTGTGCATTAATTCTTTTAATTCTTGTTTTATCTCTAGCTTTTTAATCTATTGTCCGTTTAATCAATTTTATTCTGGTTTAAGTGCAGTACCAATTAACGCCTTTTATATACATATATTATAATTAGCCTATATGTTTAATAACTGTTTATCATTAGCATTTTAATATATTTACTAGTCTTAACAATTATTCAGTGTAGTTACTCAATTATTTTTAACAATAATTCTTAGGATTTTTATTTTATTTTGTTTTACCCTAATTATTGATATTTGCCTTACACTTTAACTTTGGGTTTACAATTTTAGCTCTTGTATTATTAATTATACATTTTAAATATCTTTAATTCTTTATATTTTGTTGATTTTATAAGGTATATTACATATTATTTGAAGCCTTGTGCTTGTTTTAGTATATTCATTTGTTTAAACTCTAACGGTCCTCTAATTATAATGACCTCATTAAACGTTTGTTCTTTTAATTGTTCTTCACTAAGAAAAAATATAAACTTAATAAGAGACTTGGCTTTTAAAGAATATGACTTGATTTTCTTACAAGAAACCTTTATAACAGAAGACAAGCTAGGAATGTTGAACTTTATTGATGAACAGTATGAGAGTATTGGTGTTGGAGCTACATATTCATATAAAGTTTTAGCAGCCATGGCTGGAAGACCTGCAGGTGGTACGACCATTTTATGGAAAAAGAAATACAATTTTAAAATCAATAAGGTAATATTAGAAAAAATATATAATGCTGCTAAATATCAATGTCCTTGGTACTCATATGTTATTTGTTCATATTTATAATAATAGTGATAACTGGAAAATAACCACATTAAATAGGTATTTAGACACTTTGTCAGTTTTAGAACATTTTATGGATAGTTTTAACTGTGAAGCAACATATTTTATTGGGGACTTTAATGCAGATCCTTTCTCTGGCAGAGCCTGGAG
This sequence comes from Paralithodes platypus, assembly GCA_032716605.1. Lineage (NCBI taxonomy): Eukaryota > Metazoa > Arthropoda > Malacostraca > Decapoda > Lithodidae > Paralithodes > Paralithodes platypus. Next base: position 19,523,614 of record CM064534.1, on the reverse strand, counting down.
AAATTTATCATATTTTATGGAAAGAAACTCTCTAGTCTGCTTTGATGTGGACATGCTGGAGGGAGATTCTATCACATTCACTGGCTATGGTAATTCTGCATGTAGACCATATTGTTGGTAAAGCACATACAAGTATTGAAGTAAGTTACATAAAAGTATTAATAGATGTAAATGGCTCAGATCACTTACAGCTAGAAGCATCCTTTAAACTTAAGGGAACAGCTTCTGTTTTTGAAAATCCTGAATATAATAACAATCAGGATGAGACAACTTTTATTAATTGGAATACAATAACATCAGATGAATTCTTTAACCTTAATCAAGCCATCGACGACAGCTTAAATACATTCAAAACTTTACCAATACATGATTGTAATAGATGTGGATGTCATGATATTAACCACCTTAAGTGTATTGATGAGATGTTTCATTTATTAATAAATAGCATACTTAAAGCCAGTGAATGCTATCATACTAAACAAATAAAGTCTAACAAATTTAAGATCATTCCTGGATGGAATAGAAACGTTAAATAACTTCACAGTATTGCCAGAGAGAGTTATCTTAGCTGGGTGAGAAACGGTAGACAGGTAAATACACAAGAACATGAACTAATGTTGAACACTAGAACAGATTTTAAAAGAGTTTTAAATAATTGTAAAGTTAATGAACATAAAGAGATTTGTCAGTCAATTATGGACAAATTTGTAAATAAAAATAAAGCACAGTTCTGGAAAGAAGTTAAGAAAAACAAAAAGGGTCACAAGAAGTCATCTGGGGTCATTGATGGATGTAATGATAATACTAAAATTGCTAACATTTTTGCAGAAAACTTTTTGTTAAATCAGTCTTCAGCTGACGAAAATGCAGAAATATCTCTGATCAATGAATTGAAAACTATATGGCCAGGCAAAAGACAATTGCATTTAAGAATATCTAAGACCACCTTAAAAAATATGATCTCAAGAATAAATAATGGGGTTGGTCATGATGGAGTCCACTCCATATTCTTAAAAAAGGCTCCAGATGATTTCTTGGACAACCTTTCTAGATTTTATAATGCCTGCTATTTACATTGCTATTTACCCACTGAAATGTTGAAAGGCACTGTTAACCCCATTCCCAAAGATAAAAAAAATACCACTGATTCCAGAAACTACAGACCTGTAATGCAGTCCTCATGTCTGCTAAAAATATTTGAGGTTCATGTTCTAGACATTTTAATGGAAAAATCACTATAAACCCTAGACAGTTCGGCTTCACAAAATCTTTATCAACTACTGACGCTTGTTTTGTATTAAAGGAAACTATGAAGTCTTATACTAACAAATCCCTTTCACCAGTGGCAACCTTCATTGATCTGAGTAAAGCTTTTGACCAGGTAGACCACTTTATTCTTGGCAAAAAGTTATTAGCATCAAACATCCCTGTAGATATCATTCTCCTTCTGATGCACCTAAGGAACCAGCAAGCATGTATTAGATAGCAGGGTGCTAGCAGTGTGTTTTACTACATTGAAAAGGAAGTGAGACAAGGGAGTGTATTATCTCCTTTTCTATTTAATTTTTATATGAATAATATCATCAATAGTATTGCAGAAATGAAAATAGGATGCAATGTAGGTATAACAAGAGCAAATATTCTGGCTTACGCTGATGATTTGGTGCTCCTTGCTGGGTCAGTCACTGATATGAAGCTACTCTATCAACAAATTTGTACTGAAATAACAAATCATAAACTTACTATTAACAAGGATAACACAAAATGCATGCGCTTCAGACATAATAACACTTTCATTAATGAAAATATTAACATAAGCAATGACACTTTACAAGTGGTTGATTCGTACAAATATCTTGGGCATTTTATATTTTACAATTTTAAAGACCATAAGGATATTGAGTTTAGATTAAATAATGTGTATGCTTCTTTTAATAGTGTTCTTAGAAATTTTAAATTTCTAAACATTGATACATTTTTATTTTTATTTAATTCTTATTGTTGCCCAGATTATGGTCTTTCTCTCTGGAACCATCATACAACTTTTAAATCACAACATTTCAAAACCTTTGAAACTGCATATAGCAATTCCTTGAAGCGCATGTGTGATGTTCCATCTTATGCCAGCAACCACTTAACAACAGACAGATGTAATCAATTACATTTTAAACATGTAGCGTCCCTGACTCAAGCAAGGTTTATTTTCGTGCTAACATTAGCGAGTTGGTAGCAGGGCATTGACATCACTGTTAGCAAGAGAGAGAGAGAGAGTACCGATCGACAGTGTCTCAGTGGCCTTGGGGGAAATTGTCGGGAAAGCAGGCTGCCTCACCCATACATTATGCAACTCCCGGCCTGTATCTCCGATTTTGACCATCCAAACGCTGTTTTCACTCGTTTTATTGTTGTAACAGGTTATTACCTTTATAATCAACCCATAATAGGCGCGTTAGGATAAGTATTAATGTTATTTATGGTAAAATGAATATTTTAGTGATGGAAACAGCTCAAATACAGGGAGAGGTGTCTAATTAACCCCATGCGCACTTCTTAGGTTAAAAAGAGTAATGACATTGCATTACCCTCTTATTAAATGTAATATACAGTACTATAAAAAAGGTTTATTTATGAAACACACTGTTGGCCTATATCAGGAGTATGGTATTGATATTTTACAAGAGGATCTTGATGTCATTAGTCAAGAATAATTTGGGTACAGCGACATGAGGAAAGGCGAGGTCCCTGTATGTTTTATGGATATTAGCAGGAAAAGTGTTTGCCGTAAATATTGATCATAACTCAGAATTATTATATTTTAATATTTTTTTTAAATAGTGCCGCACTAAACATTGTTTTTATTATACTATATACTGTGATTCCTTTTAAATAATATTACATATAAATATTTTTAACTGCAGTAGTGTCATTATTTTTTTAAAGTTTTTATCTCTACCAGTTTCCATTACTTTTTAAATTTATATTTGTGTATAATCTTATATATTGTTTTTTTTTAACATTTGTTTTTATCACTTTGACTATTAAATGTTAACATTGTTTTTATTCTACTATAGACTGTGATACCTTTTATATTACTTTTTTATTATTTTTAACCACAATAGCAACATTAGCTTTAACAGTCCTTGTTTCAAGAGTCTCCATTATATACTTTCTAAATTAATATTTGCCATATTAATATTTGTTTATATTAATTTTAATTAATTTTATAACTTTGTCTATTCAAATATTTGTATGATAATACATCTTTATTGTGCATTTTATGACAATCCTAATATTCAGCAACGTTGAAATCGTATTGTGTATATTTTTATATCGCCACATATTGACAATTTTAATGTCAATTTCATATACTATGTAATATATGTGCGTCTGTTAAGTATATTATGAAATAAAGTTGATTGATTGATTGATTGATATCAACCCTCTGTATGTACCTTGATATGTACCCTCTCCCGCACTTCTTCATCCATAGTCCCATCTTTACTCAACACACTGCCCAGGTACTTAAAAGAGTTGACTATCTCCATAGCCTGACTGTTCAGCTTCACCTCACACTCTGTGACTTCACCCCTTTCGAAGACCATAACCTTGCTCTTCCCCGCATTTACCTTCAAATTCCATTTTTCGCACACTGTTCCAAACTCATTTACCAGACCCTGCAACTCCCATTCATTATCACTTATCAGAAATGTATCATCCACAAACAGCAGTATAGGTAGCTTCCACTCAATTCCCTCCCTTTTCAGCGATACACCAACATCCACTGCTCTTGATAGTATGTCTTTCATTACTCCATCCATATATACAGTAAACAACCACAGGGAAATCACACACCCATGTTTTAACCCAACATTCAGGTCAAAGAACTCGCTCTGCTCACTCTCCATACGTACTGCCGCCTTTGCACCCTCATACATGCTCTTCACTGCTTTCAGCAACTTACCATCTACTCCGTATATTCTAAGTACTTTCCACAAACCTTCTCTATCCACTCTGTCATAGGCCTTCTCCAAGTCCATAAAGGCAACATACACCTTTTGTTGCTTCTCCAGATATTTCTCCACAACACAATTCAGGGTAAAAATCTGATCTACACATTCTCTTCCCTTCCTAAAACCTCCCTGCTCGTCGCCTATCCATTCTTCCGTTCTCACTCTCAGTCTCTCAATCACTACCCTACTGTATACCTTCCCTACTACGCTTAGAAGACATATTCCTCAGTGGTTACCATACACTCCTCTTTCCCCTTTGCCCTTATATACGGGGACTATTATGCCAGTCTTCCAGTCATCGGGTGCACTCCCCTTCTCCCATGCTAGTTTGCACATTTCCCATACCCATTCGATCACTATCTCACCACCATACCTCAACATTTCCCAACACACTCCCTCTGTTCCTGGGGCTTTCCCCAACTTCACTCTTTTCATGGCTTCCCACACTTCTGACCTCAACTCCACTATTATATCTAGAATGAAACAGCATTGAAATGATAGTTAAAGCAACAATATTTTTACTTTACGTTATATGTATCGGTCAACGTTGAAAGAATTCCTACATCAAACTGAACGCAAAGCAATGGTATACTTGGTATGTGATGCCTTGAGCATTCACATAATTCTTATTTACAACCGATCTCTGATCCCAAACGAGAAGAAAAACAAGATAAGCACAAATTTGATAATTTATAATTACCTCTGATCCTCAACAAGATAAAAAGCAACTATAAACAAATTGGTCGTATATAGACAACATTTTATTCTATTATATCACATCCTGACGGTACCATGAAGTCATTAGAACAGTATCAGCATTCATGAACGAGATCATTCAGGAGACAAACGTTGCACCTCATTACCCAACTGCTCCGATATGCAAGGACCAGGTACATGTACTAATTGGCCTATTATGACTTAAGGCATTATCAATTTAGCCTGGTCTAATTTCCTATTAGCAGCATATTGTTAGTCGCTGTTGCACTATAGTCTGATTATTTCCAGCTGAAGGCAAATTGAATCTTTTAGCAGCTGATTTCTCAATAATTAATGACAAAAATATGAAACTACTATGTATCTGCATCATCTTTATCGCCAAGTTTTCATAATAAGCAACATAGTTCGCTAAACAAATTTTCGTAATAGCTATATAAGTACTTAAGATAAAGATGTGGCAATATACCATCAGCTGGAAAAATAGACTAGAGTCAACTTTCTGCATATTACGTCAAGTTGGTGAGAGGGTGATGTACATATTTATCTTCAGTTTCCTTCCTATGCCATAATGTACAGGCAAAACGTTTTTCTAAATTTTTGTAATAACAATTTTAAACATTATTGTGGTTTTGTATAATTATCATTATATATATATATATATATATATATATATATATATATTAGGAGAGAGAAAGGGGTTAACCGCTTCACGCATGCGCACTGGATGCGGGATGGTGGTCAGTAGGTGGGGTCGAAGCTGATTGGCTGCGTGTCGAGGGGCGTGGCCTAAGTTGTGTGGCGCCTGCAGAAGACGAAGCTGAAGGAGGTAGCGCGGGGGGCTGCGTCAAGGGCACCGGGGGGCGAGGAGGGGTGTTAGGTCCTGTAGGGTAGTGCCTTTTGGCAGAAGGAAGGATCTGAAGGTCCAGAGTTTGGTTGTTGATGTTGGGATGTAAGGCTTGGATATATAAAGCTTCGAGTATAGGTAATCTCCTTGGGTCACTTTCTTTATCGAGTATGGTGGTGTGTTTCTCTAACTCGTTGCGTGTGAGGTGAGGGTGGTTAGGGGTGAGATAGTGGTCTTTGATGGCTCCAGCCTGAAGGTGAAGAGTTAACCGACGTGAAAGACGAGTCTGCGTCATATCAATATAGGAATGAGGTCTACAGTCCTCATAATTACAGGTATGTTGGTAAATGACGTGATCGTCGGTCATCGGGCTCTTTATCTTGGTGGAGGCTGGTTTGTTGCAGAGAACGAGGTTGGAGGTCTTGGGGGATTTGTAATAAATTATTAATTTGATTTTGTTTTCCGGGTTGGTTGGGTGGACATGCTTGGAGATTATTTCTTTTAAGACGGCCTCGTCATTTTTGTGTTCAGAGGACATGTAATTGCGGTAGAAGATCTTAATTTCATTGGGGGGGTCAATGTTGGGAGGGCTTTGGGTGTACCATTTTTCAAGATGGTGGTTGATGGTGCTGGAGATGTCGGAGTTGGAGTATCCGTTATTTACTAAAACTTGGGATAGTCTTTCTAGTTCCTGGTGGGTGTCGGCCCAGGTAGAGCAGTGCGTGAGGGCTCTCCTAACATAGGCGGAGATGGAGGATAGAAGATAACGGCGGGGGCATTCACTATCGCCGTTGAGGCATTGTCCTGTGTTAGTAGGTTTAATGTAGACGGTGGTTTTGAACCCATGGTCGTTCAGAGCTACGAGGATGTCGAGGAAGGGGAGTTGTCCATTGTTAGATTTTTCAAAGGTGAAGTTAAGTCCGGAGGAGGTCATGAAGCGACGCTGGAGTTCCTGTAGTTCGTGGAGGTCCTTGATTTGCACGAAGATGTCATCCACGTATCTACAGTAGACGGCTGGTCGTTGGGCAGCTAGGAGCTCTTCCTCGATGGTACCCATGAAAAAGTTCGCAAAAAGAACTCCTAGGGGGCTGCCCATCGCCACACCGTCTATCTGCTTGTACATGTTGCCCCGGGGGCAAAGGAAGGGGGCCTCCTTGGTACATAGCTCCAGTAGTGTTTTCAGGGCCTTCTCCGGGATGTCCAGTGTAGGTGTATCAGGGCAATGATAAATTCGACGTAGAATCATGTCAATGGTCCTATCCACTGGCACGTTGGTGAACAGGCTTTCTACGTCGAGAGAGGCGATAGTGTGGTTGTTGTTACGGGGGGCGTCTCGTAAAATTTCCAAGAAATCGTGGGCTGAGTTAAGGTTGAATTGGCTGGGCACGTAGGGGGTGAGGAGGTTGTTCAGGGCCTTGGCGATCTGGTAGGTGGCAGTGGGGATCTGGGAGATGATGGGGCGGAGGGGGTTCCCAGGTTTGTGTGTTTTGATGGTTCCGTACGCATAACCAGGGGTGTATTCTCCGACGAGTTTTTTAAGGTGGATCCCTCCTTGTTTGGCGTTGATGGCGGTGATGGTGGTGTTGGCAATACGTTTGATTTCGTCGGTTGGGTTGCGGGTGATCTTTTTAAATTTAGTGTTGTCACTTAAGATGACGTCCATTTTTCTAAGATATTCCTCCTTGTCATGGATCACGAGGCAGGAAGCTTTATCCGCACGACGGATGATGATGTTTGGGTTGTCTCTTAATAGTTTGGCAGCTTGGAAGTGTTGTTTGTTGAGTATTTTGCTATGGTGAGTTCCTCTGGTTTTGGCGGCTTCAGCGAGGAGAGTAGGTTGTAGGGCGGGAGTAGTGGTGACCTTGCCATCCTTCTTGAGTCGTAGGATGTCGTCCAGGAGGATTTCCGTTTCTAGGCGTTTCCGGTGGGGGCCAGGTTTGGAGCTGTAGTGGCAGTTGAGGCCTTTGTTGAGGAGGTCTTCTTGGTCCAGGGTCAGAATGGTGTTAGTAAGGTTTATATATCCTTTTGTTGGTTTGGGAAGTTTTAAGTTTCCGCCATAAAGACGGGCAAGCTTTTTTATGGTTGTGTTTTCGGCTTGTCTTCTGTGTTGTTCAAGGGCTGTGTTGATTTCGGCTTTGAGGTGGTCTGGAGGGGTTTCGTCTTCCCAAATCCGTAGAAGAGCATCTCGTTCTTTACGAAGGTTGTTGGCGAGCTCTCGTTTTTCAATTATTTGGTCCTTCACCAGTTCTTCACGAAACTGGAGGGTGCTGGGGCGATGTCTGGCATTCTCGTGAAGTTTTATGTTAGTAAAGCCAGGTAATAAATTTTCTTTAATACATACGAGGTTGAAAGAAATGGCAATTTCTGCGTTGGAAATTTTATTATTCAAAGTTTCCAGGTCTCTGATGAGTTTTCGCTCATATTATATCATTCCTTCCTTACTTGATAATGCTGGTTATCCAGTGAAACGCGTCGTATATCCTGTATCATCATGTACATTTATGTAACCCTGTACCACCATGAATTTTGCTCATCTCCTTCATCTACTTCCTGCCACCCAGCGAAAACTCATCAGAGACCTGGAAACTTTGAATAATAAAATTTCCAACGCAGAAATTGCCATTTCTTTCAACCTCGTATGTATTAAAGAAAATTTATTACCTGGCTTTACTAACATAAAACTTCACGAGAATGCCAGACATCGCCCCAGCACCCTCCAGTTTCGTGAAGAACTGGTGAAGGACCAAATAATTGAAAAACGAGAGCTCGCCAACAACCTTCGTAAAGAACGAGATGCTCTTCTACGGATTTGGGAAGACGAAACCCCTCCAGACCACCTCAAAGCCGAAATCAACACAGCCCTTGAACAACACAGAAGACAAGCCGAAAACACAACCATAAAAAAGCTTGCCCGTCTTTATGGCGGAAACTTAAAACTTCCCAAACCAACAAAAGGATATATAAACCTTACTAACACCATTCTGACCCTGGACCAAGAAGACCTCCTCAACAAAGGCCTCAACTGCCACTACAGCTCCAAACCTGGCCCCCACCGGAAACGCCTAGAAACGGAAATCCTCCTGGACGACATCCTACGACTCAAGAAGGATGGCAAGGTCACCACTACTCCCGCCCTACAACCTACTCTCCTCGCTGAAGCCGCCAAAACCAGAGGAACTCACCATAGCAAAATACTCAACTAACAACACTTCCAAGCTGCCAAACTATTAAGAGACAACCCCAACATCATCATCCGTCGTGCGGATAAAGCTTCCTGCCTCGTGATCCATGACAAGGAGGAATATCTTAGAAAAATGGACGTCATCTTAAGTGACGACACTAAATTTAAAAAGATCACCCGCAACCCAACCGACGAAATCAAACGTATTGCCAACACCACCATCACCGCCATCAACACCAAACAAGGAGGGATCCACCTTAAAAAACTCGTCGGAGAATACACCCCTGGTTATGCGTACGGAACCATCAAAACACACAAACCTGGGAACCCCCTCCGCCCCATCATCTCCCAGATCCCCACTGCCACCTACCAGATCGCCAAGGCCCTGAACAACCTCCTCACCCCCTACGTGCCCAGCCAATTCAACCTTAACTCAGCCCACGATTTCTTGGAAATTTTACGAGACGCCCCCCGTAACAACAACCACACTATCGCCTCTCTCGACGTAGAAAGCCTGTTCCAACGTGCCAGTGGATAGGACCATTGACATGATTCTACGTCGAATTTATCATTGCCCTGATACACCTACACTGTACATCCCGGAGAAGGCCCTGAAAACACTACTGGAGCTATGTACCAAGGAGGCCCCCTTCCTTTGCCCCCGGGGCAACATGTACAAGCAGATAGACGGTGTGGCGATGGGCAGCCCCCTAGGAGTTCTTTTTGCGAACTTTTTCATGGGTACCATCGAGGAAGAGCTCCTAGCTGCCCAACGACCAGCCGTCTACTGTAGATACGTGGATGACATCTTCGTGCAAATCAAGGACCTCCACGAACTACAGGAACTCCAGCGTCGCTTCATGACCTCCTCCGGACTTAACTTCACCTTTGAAAAATCTAACAATGGACAACTCCCCTTCCTCGACATCCTCGTAGCTCTGAACGACCATGGGTTCAAAACCACCGTCTACATTAAACCTACTAACACAGGACAATGCCTCAACGGCGATAGTGAATGCCCCCGCCGTTATCTTCTATCCTCCATCTCCGCCTATGTTAGGAGAGCCCTCACGCACTGCTCTACCTGGGCCGACACCCACCAGGAACTAGAAAGACTATCCCAAGTTTTAGTAAATAACGGATACTCCAACTCCGACATCTCCAGCACCATCAACCACCATCTTGAAAAATGGTACACCCAAAGCCCTCCCAACATTGACCCCCCCAATGAAATTAAGATCTTCTACCGCAATTACATGTCCTCTGAACACAAAAATGACGAGGCCGTCTTAAAAGAAATAATCTCCAAGCATGTCCACCCAACCAACCCGGAAAACAAAATCAAATTAATAATTTATTACAAATCCCCCAAGACCTCCAACCTCGTTCTCCGCAACAAACCAGCCTCCACCAAGATAAAGAGCCCGATGACCGACGATCACGTCATTTACCAACATACCTGTAATTATGAGGACTGTGGACCTCATTCCTATATTGGTATGACGAAGACTCGTCTTTCACGTCGGTTAACTCTTCACCTTCAGGCTGGAGCCATCAAAGACCACTATCTCACCCCTAACCACCCTCACCTCACACGCAACGAGTTAGAGAAACACACCACCATACTCGATAAAGAAAGTGACCCAAGGAGATTACCTATACTCGAAGCTTTATATATCCAAGCCTTACATCCCAACATCAACAACCCAACTCTGGACCTTCAGATCCTTCCTTCTGCCAAAAGGCACTACCCTACAGGACCTAACACCCCTCCTCGCCCCCCGGTGCCCTTGACGCAGCCCCCCGCGCTACCTCCTTCAGCTTCGTCTTCTGCAGGCGCCACACAACTTAGGCCACGCCCCTCGACACGCAGCCAATCAGCTTCGACCCCACCTACTGACCACCATCCCGCATCCAGTGCGCATGCGTGAAGCGGTTAACCCCTTTCTCTCTCCTAATATATATATATATATATATATATATATATATATATATATATATATATATATAATATATATATATATATATATATATATATATATACTGTATATATATATATATATATATATATATATATATATATATATATATATATATATATATATACTGTATATGAGTGTGTACATTATATATACAGTAAATAATACAAGTTTGCATATGCAATATGTAATGTGTAAGCATGATAACATGTTTGTACTTTTATTCTTTTATATGAGTGAGGGAGACAAAAGGCAGAACTGTCTGTATCGAGTGCCTCCCCAAGAGTTGAAAGAGTGACAGGGCCAACATCAAGGGTTGTACTAACAAAAATGCCTGAACACACGGAGTTTGAAGCATTTTAAGTCATAGGAAGAGGGAAAGACTGATTCTGAGAGAGAGTTCCAGAGCTCAGCCGTTGAATAAAAGAAAGACTGAGAGTAACGTTTCACTCTTGGGTTGGAAAGTTGCACATATTAGGGTTGGAATTGTGTTGCAAGACGGGTACTACGTACTCTACGTAGAGGAGGTGGTACACACTGTGTATAATTAAATCTTTGTATTCATGAATGTATATACAGTATTTATGTGTATCAGTGTATATGCATATGTATGCTTGTGCATTATCTGTGAGCATATTATATACATTTTGTTTGTATGCATATGTATGTATCACGATTAAATATCTGTAAAAGTTAATGTATTGGCAGTTAATTAGCTAAATGAAAGATTGTAATTACATTTGATTAGGCCTATATCATCTCTAACATTTTTTATATCATCTCTATCGTCTTCTCTATCATATCTATCTTATGTATCATTTCTATCTGCTCTATCATCTCTAACATCACTACCATCTTATCTATCTTCTATATCATCTCTATCTTCTCTATCATCAGCTCTACCAATTTCTCTATCATCTTCTCTATCATCATTCCACCTCCTTCTTCCCTGCTGTTCATGTCCGCGTTCAGGGTCTTTTATGGGGAGAATTTTACCATACAGGTTTTGACTCTGGCCTTGCTTTACTGAAGGTAGTTTTGTTTTCTACCTATATATTCTGTGATCTAAGTTAATCCTGTTGACAGTTTATTCTGGCTATTATTAGACGATTTTATTCAGATTAGGAAGGGTATATGGAAATCGGAGGGTTATGTGAGATAGTCTTTTCCCTAAGCATTCCCACAGATCCTTCTTAAATTGCACAAACTTGTCTAATGATAGCCAGAACGAACTGTCAAAAGGCAAAATAATCTTTAATGGGTTAAGGGATTATAGAGTATGCATCTCTTTGTTATAATGGGTCTGTCGCACTTATGGTTGGGAAGGAGGGGGGGTACTTGGCTTGGTATGGTATGGGTACATTATCCAAGTCACAGGATCCAGTCTTAAGGTGGTTGCACACTGACACGATTGCCCCTCCCGGCGAGTCCCCGACTCGAAATGTCAGCCTGATACGGCGAATCGGCAACATAATCATGGGTATCGTAAATTAGCCGTGGGTGACTCGCACGGTCCAAGCAACGTATCGGCTACCAGGTCGTGGCACACTGACACGAATGCCCCTCCAGGCGAGTTCCCGACTCAAAATGTCAGCCTGATACGGCAAATCGGCAACATAATCGTGGGTATCGTAAATTAGCCGTGGGTGACTCGCACGGTCCAAGCGACGTATTGGGGGTCGATACGAAGTTTTGAGCTGTTCAAAAGATCGCGAGAATCCCCCAGCAACTGTAAAACATCGTCTGAGTCTGGTCTCCATCGCAAATTCGCCGTATCATAATCGTATGGTCCGTATCAAAGCCGTATGGCCCGTATCAACGTCGTCTGGTGTATAAACCTGCCGTGCGGACCGAATGTAGGAAAAAAAGGCACAGGAAAAAAAGGCACTGGAAATAAGGGCACTGGGAAAAAAAAGCATATTCTTCGGGGTAGGAAAAAATCTCATATTATGAAAATCTATCAACATTTTTAATTAGGCAACTTGATTATCCAGGATTTATTCCTAAATTATTAATTATTCAAGAATTTAATATTGTTAATATATTTGTTATATTTATTGTACTTCTATATTTTGCTTTAATTACACTATACAGTATTTCTATTTAACCTAACCTGACCTAATGTGAGGCCTCAATGGGACTATGGTGTTCAGTGTTGGTGTCCTTATTATAGAATGGATTTTGACTCTCTGGAGGCAGTCCAACGAAGATTGACGCAATTGATCCACATTGTTAGAAATTTATCATATGAGGAGAGGCTGATAACCCTTGGCTTGCATTCGTTAGAAAGACGAATATGTATAGGAGATATGATATAGGTGTTTAAGTGGATGAAAAGTATATCAACAAGGGAGATATAAATAAGGTATGAAGGCTTACTAACGGCGAGATTAATACCCGTTCAAATGGCTTCAAATTGGATAAGTTTTGGTTTAGAAAAGATATAGGTTAGCACTGGTTTGGGAACAGAGTTGTGGAAGTGTGTGGTTAGCTCAAGAACGGTAGAATATTTCAAGTGCAAACTTGATTGTCATATGAATGATATGGTATGGGTGTGAATGGGATCTGCTTCGTGTGGGCCGGTCAGCCTTATGCAAAATTCTGGTTTCTTAAGTTCTAACCTAACCTAACCTAACCGAACCTAACCTGTGGTGAGTACACTACCAGATATATATAAGAACATAAGAACATAAGAAAATGGGAGTCTGCAGAAAGCCGATTGGCCTAAGCAAGGCAGATCCGTCCCACGCAACCCCAATTAGGCTATAAAGCCCAATTATAGGCTCAACACTCTAATACCCTGAGGATCATCTTACCAAAACGGTTAGAGATTAATTACATTATGCAATATTGCATATTGCATCGAAACACATTTTATTGATCTATTACTTCTTAATACAATATTTTGTTTTGTTATGTGCCATTTTTTCCTAGTCCGTAATTTGTGACATTTTTTCCGGTCTTTTTTTCCTGTGCCGTTTTTTCCGGTGTTCTTTTTTTCCGACCATGAACTTTTGAAAACTCAAAATCTCGTATCGACCCCCGATACGTCGCTTGGACCGTGAGAGTCACCCACGGCTAATTCCCGATATCCACGATTATGTTGCCGATTCGCCGTATCAGGCTGAGATTTCGAGTCGGGAACTCGCCTGGAGGGGCAATCGTGTCAGTGTGCAACGACCTTAACCCTCATCTAGCGTTTTTTTTTGGGCTATTATGGGCATATTCAGGCCCTCCTGAATGATAAATCAAATATCTGCATGAAAAGAAATGTATTCAGCAAAAAACTAGGCGCTAAAAGCTTCAAAATGAGACCAGAACGAGCTACGTAGCACTCGTGGTTCTCATACAGTGGTACCAGTAACATGGGAGTTTAGCATATAGCGGTATATTTTTCCCAGCTACGCTCACTACTGGCTACACCACCGGCCTCTCGAGAACACAGGGAGGGTGAGTCAGTGGGTGGCGGTAGGCCCTGGGAGTCGGACATGTGGCCCGCTCCGCTCCCGGCCATTTGCACTCGATTTTAACCCTTTAAAAGCCATAATAATGCTCCTAACATGCTGCAAATTGGCGCCCGGCTATGCGCCGCTCTTTAAGAGTTAAGTTATAAAACAAAATGGAGCAACTCAATTACATTTTCTTTTTATATTTAAAACCTATTAGACACAAGTCTTATTTGGATACTGACTTCTTACCCTAGTGTCCAAGAAGGATTTATGAGTGTGACAGACAGAGTGTCCACAGGTAGTTTAAGATGTCTAATAATTCTGCCCATCTGCGACAATGAGCCAGTTCCTTCCCTGTGTAGCGCTTCCCTCGTTTGTGGATAATTATAAGCTTCATTACTGCCTGGAAAGCCCCTCCAATACACCACGAAGGCACCTCCCTACTGCTGTCACAATGGAGGTCTTGGTGTCCCCAGCTTTGATGACCCAATTATGATTATCGAAGGAGAGAGAGAGTTACGAGGAGTTACACAGATACTCAGACCACACAGACCTTGCAGTCCCAACTAGGTAGTCCGGCCTTAATACTACTAGACAGGGACAGTTTATATTAGAACAATTGGACAGTAAAGTAGTAGGTTCTCTGCCCACCCTCCGGCTAGAAAGCTGTACCGGAAAATAGGATGAAGTGAAGTGAAGGTCAGGAAATGCCCAAAAGGAAAGTTGTTTATGGAGTATAGAAACAAATTAGTCTGAAAGAGAATGTATACTTGCCTACTGATTTAATTATATTAATCAGAGAGAGAGAGAGAGATGGGGGAAGAGAAAATTATTAACGAAAATGCAGCAAGGACGATTTTTATGAGGTTTGATGGACGTAATGACTGTCACGAACACCCACGACATATACAAACCCTGTGTCTTGACGAATTACTAGAGATCGTGGCGAAAATGGCTGGCATCGTTTACCGTATCTTTACCGTATCTTTCGCACGACTTGATAAGGCTTTAGCGATGACCAAACGGTGGAGAAACGAATGCTACGAAGAAGATAGGAAAAGTTGTACGAAGGGTACACGGAAAAGATACGACCCAAGAGACTGGGATACAACTCAAAAGAATCGTAGTGACGCCGTATCGACGCCGTGAGACGTGCAACCGGATTGCGGCTAGACGCGTGTTTGCCAACTCGACCGTTGCCAATTTTTCGCACAAAGGAGATACAGTCCGCACGGCGGGCTTACGCACCAGACGACGTTGATGCGGGCCATACGGCTTTGATATGGACCATACGTCTTTGATACGGACCACACGATTGTGATACGGCTAGTTCGTGATGGAGACCAGGCTCAGACAATTTTTTACAGTTGCCGGGGGATTCCCACAAACCTTTGAGAAACTCAAAATCTCGTATCGACCCCCGATACGTCGCTTGGACCGTGAGAGTCACCCACGGCTAATTCCCGATATCCACGATTATGTTGCCGATTTGCCGTATCAGACTGAAATTTCGAGTCGGGAACTCGCCCGGAAAGGATTTCGTGTCAGTGTGCAACAACCTTAAAGGTCATTGCACACTGACACGATTGCCCCTCCAGGCGAGTTCCCGACTCGAAATGTCAGCCTGATACGGCGAATCGGCAACATAATCGTGGGTATCGTAAATTAGCCGTGGGTGACTCGCACGGTCCAAACAACGTATCGGGTACCAGGTCGTTGCACACTGACATGAATGCCCCTCCAGGCGAGTTCCTGATTCGAAATGTCAGCCTGATACGGCAAATCGGCAACATAATCGTGGGTATCGTAAAAATACCGTGGGTGACTCGCACGGTCCAAGCAACGTATTAGGGGTCGATACGAAGTTTTGAGTTGTTCAAAAGATCGCGAAAATCCCCCAGCAACTGTAAACAATCATCTGAGTCTGGTCTCCATCGCAAATTCGCCGTATCACAATCTTGTGGTCCGTATCAAAGATGTATGGTCCGTATCAAAGCCGTATGGCCCAAATCAACTTCGTCTGGTGCATAAATCTGCCATGCGAACCAAAAGTAGGAAAAAAATGTACAGGAAAAAATTGCACTGGAAATAAGGGCACTGGGAAAAAAAAGCATATTCTTCGGGGTAGGAAAAAATCACATATTATGAAAATCTATCATAATGTTTAATTAGGCAACTTTATTATCCAGGATTTATTCCTAAATTATTTATTATTCAAGAATTTAATAATGTTAATATATTTGTTATATTTATTGTACTTCTATATTTTGCTTTAATTACACTATATTTCTATTTAACCTAACCTGACCTAATGTGAGACCTCACTGGGACTATGCTGTTCATTGATGGTGTCCTTATTATAGAATGGATATTGACTCTCTGGAGGCAGTCCAACGAAGAATGACGCAAATTATCGACATTGTTAGAAATGTATCATATGAGGAGAGGCTGATAACCCTTGGCTTGCATTCGTTAGAAAGACGAAGATGTATAGGAGATATTGTTACGTCCTGGGATATATAAACACTGGGCTCTTTCTATTGGACTAGGTATGCGGCAACAAGCAACAACGGAAAACGCTAGATCCAACCCTTTTCTATAAACCCAGGCAACAAACCACCCTAAACCGTCAAGAGTCCTGCCTGGACAACGAGGTATCCTATGACTCGGTTACAGGGTGCACGCACTATAGACTGCTGATAGTCAAGCAGGCTATATAAAAGATCACACAATTAAGTTGAGTTAAAGCTTCAAGGAAAAGATAGATAACGGAATTAAATTGCAGAAACAATTTAATAACAAACTAGAAGAAAGTACATTTAACGTTACGTTAATTAATACAACTAATCACCCCTGCGTGAAAGAAGGTGAAAGCAAACAGTCCTCAAAACATCGTACAGGTAGACAAGATGCGGGTTTCTAAACTGCATGCGGCTACTGTAGGATCTGATGATTAGCAAAGAAAGTACGTTACGGATTTAGAGAACTCTTAACTCATAAGCAGGAATAAATACGAGTGATAGGCCATACAGTGTATAATGGAATAGGTATAATTAAATAAAGGCAGCAACTCGCAACGTAACCACATACAGGTGTGCTTCTCACTCTTAGTCAGGCAAGCCTGCTCGGACAGAGCCTCTAAGACACACCCTGACTCCCAATGCTCACAAAAACGGTAAACTGTGGCACAATAACAAGCATACAGAGATGATAAACCCCTAGCTGTTAATCTGCCAGGTGGCAGAGGTCTAGCCGGAAGGATATAGGCTTCGGATACCCGGGCTGAGCCACCTGCTCTAGCCTAGGGACGTTCCCAGGTCTGTGCACCAAATTACTCTAATTGAAAGGGTGCTCTCTTGAGAGACTCAGATCGCAAGTATCTGACTCTCTCCTGGCGACCCTAAAACAAAAGCAAGACGTGCTAGCGCAGTGCTGAGTGGACTAGGCAAGGGCCCTCACACAACACAACACTAGACACACAGGGACACAGACAAGAAAGTGCCCCCAGACTCCCATGGGTATCCTAGTAAAGTCGTGCGGGTCCACAGGACTCGCACCAGCAGACTTTACTTAAAGGATCGCAAAAAGCCTCCCCTCCGGTCTAGCCCCTGCTAACCTGACACAAGAACACACTAGCAAGCATGAAACCACCAAATATGAGACAACAAAAAAGCTTCCTAGGTCTCATTAACAATTACGTCTCTGCATAAGGCCCAAAATCCTATCTAATTATCTGAGAGCTCGTCGTTAATACAATAATAGATATAATGTCTATCAAGGGGATGGGATAATTAAATAGATTGGTGAAGTAGTGGAAGGAAGGTATACAAAGTAAGAGAGAAAGTTTCTAAGTGGGGTTGAGAGGGATAGATATCAAGGGGGTCCGAAGGGTACGACAGTGAGGTGAGCTCTGAGTCTTGAATCTGTCTGGACCCCGCCCTAGACATGCAGAATACATCCCATGCTTGGCAACACTCAACACAGTTGCCGGGTCAAAATCCTCTACCCCGTGTGTGAGTCGAAACTAAGCCTAACGTTGCAATCAAATGCATATGGCAACGCTTCAGGCTCGTCCCAAGCTGGCAAGCGAAGCAACGTCCCAAGCCAGTCTCTCTCTCTCCCGCTCGTCTCCTACCGCTCTCACTAGACTTACATCTTATATATTATAATGAAACAATCAACTATCGAGAATAAAATATACTAAGATGCGTTGGTTAAGAATAAGGGCAGCTACAAGCTGTGAAACAACATAAGAATATCCCAGACATTAGTTACGTTGTCGTAGGATATATATTAAGGGAATGCCTGACGGCCGGCTGCCGCCAGCCGGTTTCTAAACGGCTGGGCAGCCGACGCGCGCGCATGCCCGCACGTGGCTACTATGCAGAAGCGTCACACCTCCCCCAAGATATAAGACCCTTGATTAAGTTCTTCATATCTAACAGAAAGCTTCTCCACACACTGTTGCGACACAAGGCACCATATATCAAAAAAATAAAGACTGTTGCGCTCCACCGAGCAAGTTCAAATAACTTAGCGACAATAAGCGAAAACATTCAACTTAGATACTGCTACAACATCTTATACAAAATTCTACACGTTATAAAAATAAAGTTTTTATAAGGTATTTGCTTTTTTAATTTTTTTTTTAGGCTGAACTACAGTGACAGCCTATTTTCCTCCACACTCAACCCTCAATCCTGTGGCAGTCTAACCAACATCATCCGCCCTTGATAGACAATCCGCTATCACGTTATCAGAACCGGCAATATGGCGTATGTCCAGATTATACTCCTGAAGCATGAGTGACCACCTGGTCAGCCTCATATTCCGGTTATGAAACTGATTCAAGAAATTCAGAGGGTGATGATCGGTATAAACCACTACGACTGGTCCGAAAGCAGGAACATATACATCGAAGTGCCTGAGCGCCAGCACTATCGCCAGGAGTTCTTTTTCAATTACGGAGTAATTCCTTTGTGCACTATTGAATTTTTTACTGTAAAAACTCACTGGATGTTCGATACCTTCATCATCTGTCTGTAACAAGACAGCCCCAGCCCCTACGCCACTGGCATCAGTCGCCAGCTGAAAAGGTCTGCTGAAGTCCGGGGCCCTGAGTATGGGGTCGGTACATAACAGGTGTTTCACCAAGGAAAACGCCTCTGCACACTCAGGAGACCACCGGAACTTCTTGTCCTTAGATAATAAGTCAGTAAAAGGTGCAAGTACAGTCGAATAGCCTTTGATGAAGCGACGATAATAGCCTATCATACCTAGAAACTGCATGATTTGTTTCTTAGTCGTAGGCTGGGGAAACTGATCGATGGCTTTGATCTTTGTCTGTGGAGGGCACACCTGACCCATCCCCACCTCGAACCCCAGGTACAAAACTGTGGCTTTGACAAAATCGCACTTACCCAGGTTTACCACCAAACCTGCTTCATTCAGTTTATTAAAAAGCTGTCCGATGTGAGCACAGTGACTGTTAAAATCATCGTCGTATATTATGACATCATCTAGGTACACCGTACAGTTGGGAATGTCGGCTTCAATGTCGTTCATTAATTTCTGAAACGTTGCAGGGGCATTTTTCAGCCCGTATGGCATAACATGGCAACGATATGTGGCACCGTCCACCACAAACCCACACACCTCTCGCGCTCGCTCAGACAAGGGCACTTGCCAATAACCCTTAACAAGGTCTATCTTAGTGAGGAACTTGGCTTTTCCTATCTTATCCACACTGTCGTCCACGCGAGGGAGAGGGTAGGCATTTGTGGGGGTTAAACCATTCAACCTGCGGAAATCTATACAAAACCGCACCTTGCCATCTGGTTTGGGCTGCAGTGTGACTGGGGAAGTCCACCTTACTGCACCCTCAGAAATCAGACCACGTTGCAGCATATAATCCAGCTCTTCCCTAAGTGCTGGTAACTTAATAGGGGGAACACGGTATGGCACTGATTTAAAGGGCGGGTGGTCCCCAACATCGACATCGTGCACCGCTTGAGTAGTGAGGCCAGGATGCTCCGCGAAAACAGCTGGGTTTGAATCAAACAAGTGCTGCACAGCTACACGCTGTTGCTCAGGCAGGTGCAATATCAACTTGTGAGCCACTTGTCTAGAATTCCCCGCCCACTGATCCGCGGAAACATGACAATCCCAATTATCCTCCCCCGCAGCTTGACTGTCCCTTCCTCCTTCTCCACCACGATCGCTGCAGATCAACACCGGGACAGTGAGCGGCTCGGAGGGGCGCCTCACATACTCTTTCATCAGATTTACATGGCAAAGTTGGTTCTTTTTCTTACGATCAGGAGTAGCTACTAAATAGTCGAGATCAGAAACCTTCCTTACAACCCGATACGGACCAGAATACTTGGCAGACAAGGGGTGTCCCACCAGAGGCAGTAGTATCAGTACCTCCTGATCTACTTCAAACTCCCTCAGCTTCACCTTCTGGTCATATCTGTCCTTCATCTGAGCTTGTGAACTCTTAAGGTTCCGACCTGCTACCTCCAAGCTCTTTAGCATTCTCTCACGGCTTTCAACTACATACTTTAGAAGCGAGCATGGCTTTGTGACTCCCTCCCAGATATCCTTGACTATGTGGAGGGGCCCCCTGACCCTGTGTCCAAAAACCAACTCGTTCGGGCTAAATCCCAAGCTCTCCTCAGGTACTTCTCTCGCAGCAAATAAAACGTATGGGAGACCTAGATCCCAGTCCTTCCCATTTTCCATGCAATAACACCGCAACATACTCTTGAGAGTCGAGTGCCACCTTTCCAAAACTCCCTGACTCTCGGGATGGTAGGCAGATGACACCACAGACACTATCCCATGTTGCTGCATGGTCTGCTTAAACAGAGCAGAAGTAAAATTGGATCCCTGATCAGACTGGATCTCCTGAGGGTAGCCATAACGAGAGAAATAGACAAGTAGGTTTTTGACAACAGTCTTAGCCATCCCGTTGCGCATGGGGTAAGCATCTGGATACCGTGTTGCTACATCCATTACAGTTAGTACAAATTTATTGCCGGCACTAGTGGGGGGCAATGGGCCAACCATATCGATAACTACTTTGCTGAAGGGCGGCCCAATGACAGGGATGGGTTGCAACGGGGCTCTCGGGATGACCTGATTGGGTTTCCCAACCACTTGACAAGTGTGAAACTGTGACACCCATGACACGACACTCGCCTTTAACCCAGGCCACCAGAAAAGCTGGCTCAGAGCTGCCTCCGTCTTACGTGCCCCCAGGTGCCCTGCCAAAGGCACATCATGAGCTAATCTCAAGAAGCTCTCACGGCACACCCTCGGTACTACTAACTGGTCCACTAATCCTGACCCGCCATCCCACTTTTTCTTGGGATCCTGATGTCTCCGATACAAGATCCCCTCGGACAAGAAAAAATCACCAGGCTGCGCATCCCCATCGCTCTCCAGTTCGACAGCACCATTACCACACGCCCTGACTTCAGGATCTTCCAGCTGCAAGGAACATATATCAGCTGGTGCGAGATTATCCAAGTTCATCTTAAATAATTTATTTCCACCTCCAATGTCCCGCTGAGCCATCCTTTCCTCACGCTGCGCATAACGATGCTGTCGCAGAGTCTCTTCCTGCCCTGCTCCTGCACTAGTGGTGACAGGCCCCGGGGCCTCTCCAGACTCTAACATAGGTGCCAATAATGAGTCACCAAGAAACACTGCCGGCTCAAAACTCTCCAATTGACCAACACTTCCAGTTTTCTTGTGACCTTTCCTCCGCGGTTTGATAGACTGAGGTGGTGGCTGCAAGGCTCCGGATGTCTGAGAACGCGTCACAACACACGCCATGGTTTGTACGCTACACTTCTCAACCCACTCCTATTCCTCCCTACTAACGTCGGCCGCCTTCTCGGCAACGACCAAGGGTGAAACATTAGTAGCAGGCACCGCAAAGTCGTTGCCGAGGAGGAGGTCGATGCCCCCAACAGGCAAGTTCTCTACAATTCCGACTTCCAGCTCCTTCGCCACACCACCCACCTCCAGCTCCATCCGCACCAGCGGGTAGGACTTCGTAGCATTGATCCCCTGAACTACCACCACCCGAGCAGCGTTAATCGGTCTACCAGTAAAGTTCCTTAACAAGGTCTGAGAAGCCCCAGTATCACGCAATAGCTTAACTCCTCGCCTTTCGCCAGCCCACCTCACAAAACCATGCCCTCTATGACCCCCAAAGACGTCGCGGACAGGGTTCGAGCCTTCCGGACTCTTGAACACAGGCTGTGTCCCAACCTCTGACGAACTACCCTTGGCAAACTCAGAAGATATAGGCGACACCCCTATGCTGCGGGCCAATGACAAAACCATGTTTGGTGGCTTGTTCGGACAAGCATTTGCAAAGTTACCCTCCTTGTGACATGCAAAGCACTCTTTACTCTTTGGTTTCCCTTGGGAGTGTGAGGTACCATTAGACTTCTTATACGGGACGGTATTTGGTTTATGTTCAGTTTTATTGTCAGTGCTAGATGGTTTTGTGTATTTATGTGTATCAAAATTCTTGGGAGGGGGAGGGGTACGATCCTTTGCACCCGACTCACTCATAGCTGCTGCTCCGCACCCTCGAATTAATGACAGTCGGAGGTCAGCCATTTCTGCTGCCTCTTGGAGAGTTCTAGGATTTTTTTCCTTTATATTTAATGTTAATTCCCCGCCTGTGCACTTAAAGAACTGCTCCAAGAGAACCAGCTCACTCAACTCCTCAAAAGTAGCTGCCGTCTCAGAACGCAGCCAATGTCGTAGTGCATCAGACAAGTCCCGGGCGTGTTCTAGGAAGGTACTATCCTTGCCCTTAGTAACACCCCGAAACTTCAAGCGTTAAGTTTCTGGTTGTAACTCATAGGCCCGTAGCACAGCCTTCTTTAGCTCATCATAAATTACACAGGACTCTAAAGGTAGTGCATCATACGCTTTTAGCCCCTCTCCTAGGAGTCTTGATGAAACTAATGCTGCCCACTTTTCCTGAGGCCACTGGTGTTCCTGACACTTCTCAAATCACATAAAAAACTCAGCCACACATAATTCATCGAACACAGGAACTAGTTTAAGCAGGTGCGACAATGATTGGTCCCGATGTCTGTTACCTCCCCCAATATTTCGCCCTGTTACCTCCACTCGAGATCTCTCCAGCTCCCTGTCAGCCCGATACCTAGTAGACTCTGCCTGCAGTTCAGCCTTTCGTATAGCAACCTCAGCCTGAGCTCTAACCTGTCTTTCGGCGGCCTAAACCTGAGCTCTAGCGGCCTCAACCTTGGCCATCTCATATAGAATGTGCCTTATCTCCTATGCAAGTATGTATATACTAATGTTATTTAAAGTATTTAATGTGTTATATTGGTTGCTCTAAAAAAAAACTATGTCCACTGTATTCCTCTAATCAAAAGGAATCTCAAAACAAATGACCACTATATTCCTCTGTTCAGTAAATCCTATGCAAGGTCGCCATTTGTTACGTCCTGGGATATATAAACACTGGGCTCTTTCTATTGGACTAGGTATGCGGCAACAAACAACAACGGAAAACGCTAGATCCAACCCTTATCTATAAACCCAGGCAACAAACCACCCTAAACCGTCAAGAGTCCTGCCTGGACAACGAGGTATCCTATGACTCGGTTACAGGGTGCACGCACTATAGACTGCTGATAGTCAAGCAGGCTATATAAAAGATCACACAATTAAGTTGACTTAAAGCTTCAAGGAAAAGATAGATAACGGAATTAAATTGCAGAAACAATTTAATAACAAACTAGAAGAAAGTACATTTAACGTTACGTTAATTAATACAACTAATCACCCCTGCGTGAAAGAAGGTGAAAGCAAACAGTCCTCAAAACATCGTACAGGTAGACAAGATGCGGGTTTCTAAACTGCATGCGGCTACTGTAGGATCTGATGCTTAGCAAAGAAAGTACGTTACGGATTTAGAGAACTCTTAACTCATAAGCAGGAATAAATACGAGTGATAGGCCATACAGTGTATAATGGCATAGGTATAATTAAATAAAGGCAGCAACTCGCAACGTAACCACATACAGGTGTGCTTCTCACTCTTAGTCAGGCAAGCCTGCTCGGACAGAGTCTCTAAGACACACCCTGACTCCCAATGCTCACAAAAACGGTAAACTGTGGCACAATAACAAGCATACAGAGATGATAAACCCCTAGCTGTTAATCTGCCAGGTGGCAGAGGTCTAGCTGGAAGGATATAGGCTTCGGATACCCGGGCTGAGCCACCTGCTCTAGCCTAGGGACGTTCCCAGGTCTGTGCGCCAAATTACTCTAATTGAAAGGGTGCTCTCTTGAGAGACTCAGATCGCAAGTATCTGACTCTCTCCTGGCGACCCTAAAACAAAAGCAAGACGTGTTAGCGCAGTGCTGAGTGGACTAGGCAAGGGCCCTCACACAACACAACACGAGACACACAGGGACACAGACAAGAAAATGCCCCCAGACTCCCACGGGTATCCTAGTAAAGTCGTGCGGGTCCACAGGACTCGCACCAGCAGACTTTACTTAAAGGATCGCAAAAAGCCTCCCCTCCGGCCTAGCCCCTGCTAACCTGACACAAGAACACACTAGCAAGCATGAAACCACCAAATATGAGACAACAAAAAAGCTTCCTAGGTCTCATTAACAATTACGTCTCTGCATAAGGCCCAAAATCCTATCTAATTATCTGAGAGCTCGTTGTTAATACAATAATAGATATAAGGTCTATCAAGGGGATGGGATAATTAAATAGATTGGTGAAGTAGTGGAAGGAAGGTATACAAAGTAAGAGAGAAAGTTTCTAAGTGGGGTTGAGAGGGATAGATATCAAGGGGGTCCGAAGGGTACGACAGTGAGGTGAGCTCTGAGTCTTGAATCTATCTGGACCCCGCCCTAGGCATGCAGAATACATCCCATGCTTGGCAACACTCAACACAGTTGCCGGGTCAAATTCCTCTACCCCATGCGTGAATCGAAACTAAGCCTAATGTTGCAATCAAATGCATATGGCAACGCTTCAGGCTCGTCCCAAGCTGGCAAGCGAAGCAACGTCCCAAGCCGGTCTCTCTCTCTCCCGCTCGTCTCCTCCCGCTCTCACTAGACTTACATCTTATATATTATAATGAAACAATCAACTATCGAGAATAAAATATACTAAGATGCGTTGGTTAAGAATAAGGGCAGCTACAAGCTGTGAAACAACATAAGAATATCCCAGACATTAGTTACGTTGTCGTAGGATATATATTAAAGGAATGCCTGCCGGCCAGCTGCCGCCAGCCGTTTTCTAAACGGCTGGGCAGCCGACGCGCATGCATGCCCGCACGTGGCTACTATGCAGAAGCGTCACAATATGATATAGGTGTTTAAGTGGATGAAAAGTATATCAACAAGGGAGATATAAATAAGGTATTAAGGCTTAATAACAGCGAGGTTACCCGTTCAAATGGCTTCAAATTGGATAAGTTTTGCTTTAGAAAAGATATAGGTTAGCACTGGTTTGGGAACAGAGTTGTGAAAGTGTGTGGTTAGCTCAAGAACGTGCAAACTTGATAGACATACAAATTATATGGGTTGGGTGTGAATGGGATCTGCTTCGTGTGGGCCGGTCGGCCTTATACACAATTCTGGTTTCTTAAGTTCTAACCTAACCTAACCTAACCTAACCTAACCTAACCTAACCTGTGGTGAGTACACTACCAGATATATATAATTACATTATGCAATATTGCATATTGCATCGAAACACATTTTATTGATCTATTACTTCTTTATTAAATAACCTTAAGTTAATACAATATTTTGTTGTATGTGCCATTTTTTCCTAGTACGTAATTTGTGACATTTTTTCCGGTGCCTTTTTATCCTGTGCCGTTTTTTTCTGGTGTTTTTTTTCCGAGTACCGGTCCACATGGTAGGCTTACGCAGGAGACAATGTTGATACGGGCTATACGGCTTTGATACGGAACATACGTCTTTGATACGGCAAGTTCGTTAT
Source organism: Paralithodes platypus (assembly GCA_032716605.1). Lineage (NCBI taxonomy): Eukaryota > Metazoa > Arthropoda > Malacostraca > Decapoda > Lithodidae > Paralithodes > Paralithodes platypus. The sequence continues at coordinate 19,497,397 of CM064534.1, read as the reverse complement.
GGAGACCAGACTCAGACGATGTTTTACATTTGCCGGGGGATTCCCATGAACTTTTGAACAGCTCAAAATCTCGTATCGACCCCCGATACGTCGCTTGGACCGTGAGAGTCACCCACGGCTAATTCCCGATATCCACGATTATGTTGCCGATACGCCGTATCAGGCTGAAATTTCGAGTCGGGAACTCACCTGGAGAGGCTTTCGTGTCAGTGTGCAACGATCTTAAGGGATAGAGAATGTAAGACAGAAACATGGAATTATTTCAAACCTAAAGTATAAGTGTAATCATTTAAAAACTATTTGTATATAATATATACCTTTGTATGATTTATCGGGCTCCTGTTATGCTCACTTTAGTTTTGACAATATATATTTGTTATTTATATAGCCTTGTCGAATAAGGTATGTCAGTTTTACCTATATCCATACATGATATTTCAACAAAATAATATCATGAAGTCGCGAGCCGTGGCATAGTCAGTAGAGCGTTGGCTGTTGATCAAAGGGTCTGCGGATCAAGCCTGCACTGTCAAAAGTTACTGGTAGATGTCAAGACCGGGCAACTTGATCTAGAGATTGGTGACAAACACCTAATGTTCATGGCCACCCCTTCTCGGGAATTACGGTGTCTAAAAATAAATAAATAGATAAATATATTGTTACGACCTGGCACTCGGGTAGACAAGGGCTCTCAATTAGGACTCGAATACGGCTCGCTGCCACAACGGAAACACACGATCCCAACCCCTGAGTACTGCCAGCTGAACAAAAAACACCAATACCCTCCAGAGTTCAATCTGCTATAACGGGGTATACAAGAACTCGGTACTAGTGTTCAACAACAGACTAATACAGAGACAGGAATTATCTAGTCTGGTCAACAATCAAACAAAGAAGTAAGAAACAACAACACCAAAGAATAGTGTTGGCCGAAGCCGAAGTAATCCACCCTTGACTAAGAACTTAAGAAGTCCTCCACCCTCTACTTCGGATCGGCACTATTACGTTACGTTAATTAATAGTCGTTAAGCATCGAGCAAGGAATCTTCTGAAAAAACTTAGATGCTTCTCGGATGCTCGTAAGAAGTACGTATCGGATTTTGAACAGTAATTCAATAAGAAAAACACTGGCAATTAAATACTATTAAAGGTTTAAATTGGCATAAGAATAATTAAAAGAATATGCAATAGTAAATGGCAAACATTAAAAAGAAGTACTCCGCAAATGCAACGGCAATAGCCTACTCGGATTGTGCTCGTGGGCCACTAATCACTAAAGTAGCCAAGCGTGCAACACATGAAATCAATAGTGCATAAACAATATCATACATAAGGAAAGCTTCAATACTATTCTGTATCTACTAATCGAGTAAAGTCTAGCTGGGGTACTGTGGGCAAAAGGTAGCAGTGACTGAGCAAAAACGGCTCGTAGCCTAGCGAAGTCCTCAGAACTGTTTAAAGTATTACGTTAACACTAACAAGTGCACTTTGAGAAATCCAGATCCCTTGTATCTGGTTTTCTCCCGGCTCCTTGACAAAGTAAAAACAAACTGTTAATAAAATACAGGGTGGTTAGGCTCTTGCCCTCACGCACTGTAAATTATTAACTCAACACAGTCAGCCGCGAAGACAACCTAGGCTTCACTGAACCGAAACGAGTATGCAGGTTTATCGCTTAACCACTGCATCAAACAACAACTCGTAACACAGAAAAGCCTTACCCCAGTCTAGCATTACCTAGACTAGCAGAAAACAGGAATAATAATAATAACACACAGGGAAATGCATATACAAGTGCAAATAACATAAATCAATCCTATTCTAAGTTAACCCTTCCAAAATAGGCTATCTAATAGGCAAGTATCTTAGTGAGAACTCAAGCGATAATACGTTGGCTGACTAGCTCTGCACCAATGGAAGTTAAAATGGGTAGGGAAAAGAGGAGATAAGAATGTAAGGTAGTAGAGAAAGTTCACATCAGTCAGAAGAATATATATAGTTAGCAAGGGAAATGAGAAGTCGCTCTGCCTAATGAGTTCTGAAGAAAAAATGGCTAGACTTCCCTTTTTATACCCGGCCCTCTAGTGAGCCCAACGTGAACTACTAAGGGACCGCCCACTGACAATCATTACGTAATTTCTCTCTCTCCTCTGGGATAGACAAAGGCTTTCCTAGCACTGAGGGGAGGGGGGAGGGGGGGAGTGCTAGTGAGTTAGGCCCACCTCCCGCATGACGCACCCACTGACCCCCAACTGTGGCTGCCTCTCCCATCATTACAAATAAGTTTTACACACAATACTTATAACTAATGATATAAAATAGAACTCGTTGACTCAGATGAAAACAAAATACATATTCATATTACTTATAGTACAACGGCTCACATGAACTAAGTTAGGAAACTCTACATAGACTACAGCCAAAGTTCCTGCCCTGACGATCCTAGCGAGAGTGGGGCATGACTAGGCGTTCTGTACAGCATGCTCACACTAGACATGCGTCACACTGCGGCACTAAAACAAAGCTGAGTTTATCACCAAAACACATCTTATTATTAAAAACAAATTCACATTTTATAACTCCTCCCAACAATAGCAAAAAGACACAATATCATGCTCCCAGAGCGAGCTTACAGCAGCTCAGCCGTTTGATAGTTCGGGGACTACTCAAACTCTATAGGCTATGACAAACTTATACGATTATCTATATCAAAAGAAAGAGTTTTTATATGATTTTTATATTTTAATATGTTTTTCCCGGCTGCACTTTGAGGGCAGCCTATTTTCCTCCACTCAAACCCACACACCTGTGATAGCCTACGACTGATCATCCACCCTTGATAAACAATCCGCGATCACATTGTCACATCCAGCAATATGACGGATGTCCAGGTTATACTCCTGCAACATCAAAGACCACCTGGTCAGTCTCATATTGCAATTGTGAAATTGATTCAGGAATCTCAAAGGGTGATGATCAGTGTAGATAACCACGACTGGGCCATAGGCTGGAACATACACCTCGAAGTGCCTGAGCGACAGCACAATCGCCAGTAATTCCTTTTCTATTGTAGAATAGTTCTTTTGTGCAGCATTGAACTTCTTAGAAAAGAAACTTACTGGGTGTTCCACACCTTCATTGTCTGTCTGTAGCAAGACGGCCCCAGCCCCTACACCACTAGCATCTGTTGCCAGCTGAAAAGGCCTGTTAAAGTCTGGGGCCCTGAGTATCGGGTGAGTACATAGCAAATGTTTCACCAAAGTGAAAGCCTTTTCACACTCAGGTGCCCACAAACACTTTTTGTCTTTAGATAACAAATCTGTGAGAGGTGCCAACACCGTTGAGTAACCTTTTATGAAGCGTGTGTAGTAGCCTATCATACCCAAGAATCTCATAATCTGCTTCTTGGTTGTTGGGTGCGGAAATATATTGATAGCCTGTACCTTGTTCTGAGGAGGGCACACCTGTCCCCTTCCCACTACAAACCCAAGGTACTGCACAGTGGCTTTTACGAAGTCACACTTTGCCAAATTTACTACCAGACCTGCTTCACTAAGTTTCCGGAACAAGGTGCTCACAATGGCTCTCAAAGTCGTCATCATAAATGATTACATCGTCCAAATATACGGTGCAATTTGGAATGTCCTTTACAATTTCATTCATCAGGTTCTGAAACGTTGCTGGTGCATTCTTAAGTCCGTAAGGCATAATATTACACCGGTAGGTACTCCCGTCCACAACAAAACCACATACCTCTTTAGCACGCTCGGACAAAGGTACTTCCAGTAACCTTTTACTAAATCTACTTTAGACAAAAAACGAGCATTACCAATTTTGTCAACACTATCATCAACCCGAGGAAGAGGATATGGGTTAGTTGGAGTCAAACCGTTTAACCTACGGAAATCAATACAAAAGCGTACCTTGCCATCTGGCTTAGGCTGCAGTGTTACGGGGGAAGTCCACTTAACTGTGCCTTTCTCTATCAACCCTCTACCGAGCATATACTCCAACTCATCCCTCAGAGCTGGTAGTTTTATGGGGGGCACACGGTATGGGATTGACTTAAAGGGTAGATGGTCCCCCACGTCAACATCATGCATAGCCTGAGTAGTGAGGCCTGGGTGTTCAGCAAATACAGTGGGGTATGAACCGACCAACTGACGGATAGCATCAAACTGCGGCTCAGGCAAATGAGCTATAGCCTCATCAGCCCTTAGGCTCGAGTTCCCCGCCCACTGATCCGCTGAAACATGTTGATCCCAGCTATCCTCCTCTGAAGCTTGACTGTCCCCCCTCTCCTTCTCCACCACGGCCGCAACAAGCCAACACAGGGACAGTGAGAGGCTCAGAGGGGCGCCTCACATACTCTTTAATAAGGTTCACGTGACATAACTGGTTCTTTTTCCTCCTGTCTGGAGTGGCAACAAGGTAATCTAAGTCTGAAATTTGTTCTACAATTTTATAAGGTCCAGTGTACTTCGCAGAGAGGGGGTTACCAACCAAAGGCAACAAAATTAATACCTCTTGTCCTACAGTGAACTTCCGGAGCCTCACTTTGCGATCATACCTGTCCTTCATCAAAGCTTGTGATTCTGTCAAATTTCTACCTGCCATCTCCAGACTCTTAAGCATGCGCTCACGGCTTTCAAGCACATACTTTAATAATGGACAAGGCTGCACAGTACCCTCCCAAATTTCTTTCAGCATGGTAAGGGGGCCCCTGACATGGTGTCCAAAAATCAGCTCGTTTGGACTAAATCCCAGGCTCTCACCAGGTACCTCCCGAGCAGCAAACAGCACATAAGGCAATCCAAGATCCCAATCCATACCGTTGTCAGCACAATAACACCTGAGCATGCTTTTAAGTGTAGCATGCCACCGCTCAAGCACCCCTTGACTCTCAGGGTGATACGCTGACGATACTACTGCTCGTATCCCATGCTGTTGCATTGTTTGCTTGAACATGTTGGAGGTGAAATTAGATCCCTGATCAGACTGAATCTCCTCCGGGTACCCGTACCTTGAGAAGTACCACAACAAGTTACTGACTACCGTCTTAGCCATTCCATTTTTCATAGGGTATGCATCGGGGTATCTAGTGGCAACATCCATTATGGTTAACAAAAATGTATTTCCCGCCTTAGTGGGAGGGAGTGGACCAACCATGTCAACAATAATTTTACTAAAGGGTGGCCCAATCACAGGAATAGGGTGTAACGGAGCTTTAGGAATAACTTGGTTCGGTTTCCCGACACGTTGACAAATATCACATGAGTTTATCCATGACTGCACATGAGGCTTCATCCCCGGCCACCAAAACAATTTCCCCAAAGCCGCCACCATTTTTCTTACCCCTAGATGTCCTGCCAGTGCTGTGTCATGCGCCAACCTCAGTAGGCTATCCCTGCACTCCCGTGGCACCACCAACTGGTCCACTACTCCGGACCCCTTTTGCCAACTACGTTTAGGGTCTTGAAAACGCCTATAGAGGATGCCTTCTAAATAAAAAAAATCTCCTGGCTGTGCATCGCCGTCCTCGTCGAGCTCTACAGCTCCATTAGCACACGTTTGGAGCTCAGGGTCCTCTAGTTGCAACCGACGTATATCTGAGGGTGCCAAGCGATCTAACTGCTCCCGGAGCAATGCATGACCTTCCCCGATACTGGGCTGCTCCCTCTGTCTCTCTCGATGTACATAACGTTGCTGTCATGGAGACTCGTCATGCCCAGCCTCGTCACTCTCAATGACAGGCCCAGGGGCTACTCCAGAATTAAGTAATGGTGCTAATACTGAATCACCCAGGAGAGCCGCCGAGTCAAAACTCTTAAAACCAACTCCAGCTTTAGCCTCCTCCTGTTGATCGTTCCTCCGCTGGTCTGAAGACGGAGGACTAGGCTGTGACACTTTAGCTGCCCGAGCTCAGGTGACAACACACGCCATGGGTTGTGTCTGGCACCGCTCGACCCACTCTTGCTCTTCCCTACTCACGTCGGCCGGCCTCTCGGCAACGACTAAGGGTAGAACCTCAGAAGCGGGCATTGCAAAGTCGTTGCCGAGAAGAAGGTCGACGCCCTCCACTGGCAGTTTCTCCACAATCCCGACATCCAATTCACGTGCCACACCATCCACCTCCAACTCCAACCGCACCAGCGGGTATGACCGAGTTGCATTAATACCCTGCACCACTACCACCCGAGCCGCGTTTATAGGGTAGCCAGTCAAGTTTTTCATCAGAGTCTGGGAAGCACCTGTATCACGCAAGACCTCTACTCCATGCTTGCGCCCCGCCCACATCACGCAACCCCGCCCTCTATGGTCGCAAAAAACATCCTGAGCAGGGTTCGAGCCTCCCAGGTGCTTCTGCATTGGCTGTGCCTCAGCCTCTGACGAACTGCCCCGGGCAAACTCCGATGACTTCGGAGACACACCAATGTTGCAGGCCAAAGACACAGCTGCTGTAGGTGGTTTGCTAGGACAGACTCTTGCAAAGTGCCCCTTTTTATGACATTGATAACACTCCAACTCCCCCTTGGACTTCCCTTGGTACTGGGAAGGGCCCGGCCCCTTCTTAAATGGGACGGTGCTAGTCTTGTGGTCAGTCTTGGTATCATGGCTCTTGTACTTGTTTGCATAAGGTATATCACTAACTCGGGTGGGTGGGGCGTCACGCCCCTTGTTACCTGCCTCATTACGCTGGGCAGACCCGCACCCACGAATTAGTGATAGCCGGAGGTCAGCCATCTCAGCTGCCTCCTGTAGAGTTTTTGGGTTCTTTTCTTTAATAGTTAAAGTAATTTCTGCACCAGTACACTTATAAAACTGCTCGAGCAGAAACAGCTCAGTCAACTGTTCGGCCGTCTCAGCTTTCTCAGAACGTGTCCAGTTTTTAAGTGCATCTTTTAAGTCCCGGGCATGTTCAAGAAAGGTCGCCTCCCTAGTCTTTGTAACACCCCGAAACTTCAATCGATATGTTTCCGGTTGCAACTCGTATGCCCGTAGGACAGCTCTCTTCAATTCTGGGTAGTCAATGCAAGACTCTAAAGGCAGTGCATCATAAGCCTTCAGACCCTTACCCGTAAGTCTTGAGGAGACTAGAGCTGCCCACTTCTCTTCAGGCCAATTATGCTCCCTACACTTCTTCTCAAAACGATTAAAAAATTCTGTGACTTCAGTTTCACTAAATACCGGCACCAATTTGACTAATTGGGCCAAGGACTGTTCTCTTACTTGGCCCTCACGGCCCATCCGAGTCCCTGTCGACTCTGCACGAGTCTTCTCTAAATCTAATTTAGCACAATATTTCTCCGAGTCGTACCTAAGCTCAGCCTCATGCCTCCTAACCTCAATCTCATGCCTCCTCGTCTCATCCTCCTGCCTCCTGGTCTCATTCTCCTGCTTCCTATCCTCAATCTCCTGCTTCCTAGCATCAATCTTAGCAAGCTCAAGTCTAAATACCATATCTGGAGACAGGCAGGAAGAGGGAGCTGCCACTACTGAAGGAGGGGGGGCAAAAACTGGGGAACCACCATGTGCACCACCCGAGGGCACTCCAATCTGCCAATTCTCATCCCTCTGTGGGAGAGTGCTAACCTCCGGTAACTGAGTGGACGGCACTGTGGGAGTCGAGTGAGAGGGGATCTGGGGAGGAACCCCCCCAAACGCCCTCTCCTCCGAAACCCCATGTCGCCCACGCAACACCCAGGAAATCAGCTCCCCCTTGGACATCCCTACTACATTGGAAATGCCCAAAACCTTGGCTATCTGGTGCAAGCCACAAACATCCACCCCCGTCAGCCTCTCCTCCGTCACGTGGTACCGCTTACTCACAAAAACTCTAGCATCCTCCTCACTGGTTACTAACGGCACACCTTCAAATGGCATCTCTCGCTCATCGTCAGTGCTAATGCACGACATACTGAAGTCCACAAAAAAAATCTCGAGACAAAAGTGTTAAACTTCCTATGCAAGCACTAATTACTAAATTAACTGGAGTCTCTTAAATGCTTTACTAATTGCCATACAAAATAAATATTCTTCAATATGCACGCTAAAATACAAACAAACAAATGTTGTACAACTCTGCAAAAATTTATACTGTTCACAAAATCCTAAGCATGGTCGCCATTTGTTACGACCTGGCACTCGGGTACACAAGGGCTCTCAATCAGGACTCGAATACGGCTCGCTGCCACAACGGAAACACACGATCCCAACCCCTGAGTACTGCCAGCCGAACAAAAAAAAACAATACCCTCCAGAGTTCAATCTGCTATAACGGGGTATACAAGAACTCGGTACTAGTGTTCAACAACAGACTAATAAAGAGACAGGAATTATCTAGTCTGGTCAACAATCAAACAAAGAAGTAAGAAACAACAACACCAAAGAATAGTGTTGGCCGAAGCCGAAGTAATCCACCCTTGACTAAGAACTTAAGAAGTCCTCCACCCTATACTTCGGATCGGCACTATTACCTTACGTTAATTAATAGTCCTTCAGCATCGAGCAAGGAATCTTCTGAAAAAAGTTAGATGCTTCTCGGATGCTCGTAAGAAGTACGTATCGGATTTTGAACAGTAATTCAATAAGAAAAACACTGGCAATTAAATACTATTAACCTGACAAGCGCGATATAGACCTAGGTGCTAGGGTAGTTATTTGTGCATTTCTAGCCCTGGATTCTGACATAATTCGTTATATTTACAAAATAAAGCATTATTTGTTTTCGGTATGCTTTTATTTTACATATATGATGTATATATGAACCTTCAAGAGTGCTAAAATAAGTGGGAAAAGCATTTGGGTGGTGAAAAACGAAGATATTGGCCACCCGGTCATAATCTCAGGCGAGAGAGAGCCACAGGCAGCCCTCCCCTCTCGCTGTCTGGGAGTCAACTGAGACGAGCGGGGCGGTGTGTGCCGGTGTCTGGGTGTTGCATAACGATCTTTTATGCAACCCACTTGTGCTACATTATCGCGGGAGAGAAAAATAACCGATAAATGATGATAATAAGAGGAAAAATAGGTGATAATTGAGGAGGGGGGGAGGGGGGAATAAGGTGGGGAAGGAGGGGAGGGGGAGGGGTGAGAAACACATGGATGAGTACTAGAGGGGAATTATCTCACCTAGAGACAAAATCCTTTGTTTTGATAGGCCCTTTTTTTTTTTGGAAGGCTTTTTTTATGGTCTTGCTTCCGTGAGGCCTATCGCGTTCCCTATAGGAAGCCTTCCGTGAGGCCTATCGCGCTTGCCGGGTTAAAGGTTTAAATTGGCATAAGAATAATTAAAAGAATATGCAATAGTAAATGGCAAACATTAAAAAGAAGTACTCCGCAAATGCAACGGCAATAGCCTACTCGGATTGTGCTCGTGGGCCACTAATCACTAAAGTAGCCAAGCGTGCAACACATGAAATCAATAGTGCATAAACAATATCATACATAAGGAAAGCTTCAATACTATTCTGTATCTACTAATCGAGTAAAGTCTAGCTGGGGTACTGTGGGCAAAAGGTAGCAGTGACTGAGCAAAAACGGCTCGTAGCCTAGCGAAGTCCTCACAACTGTTTAAAGTATTACGTTAACACTAACAAGTGCACTTTGAGAAATCCAGATCCCTTGTATCTGGTTTTCTCCCGGCTCCTTGACAAAGTAAAAACAAACTGTTAATAAAATACAGGGTGGTTAGGCTCTTGCCCTCATGCACTGTAAATTATTAACTCAACACAGTCAGCCGCGAAGACAACCTAGGCTTCACTGAACCGAAACGAGTATGCAGGTTTATCGCTTAACCACTGCATCAAACAACAACTCGTAACACAGAAAAGCCTTACCCCAGTCTAGCATTACCTAGACTAGCAGAAAACAGGAATAATAATAATAACACACAGGGAAATGCATATACAAGTGCAACAAACATAAATCAATCCTATTCTAAGTTAACCCTTCCAAAATAGGCTATCTAATAGGCAAGTATCTTAGTGAGAACTCAAGCGATAATACGTTGGCTGACTAGCTCTGCACCAACGGGACCATGGAAGTTAAAAAGGGTAGGGAAAAGAGGAGATAAGAATGTAAGGTAGTAGAGAAAGTTCACATCAGTCAGAAGAATATATATAGTTAGCAAGGGAAATGAGAAGTCGCTCTGCCTAATGAGTTCTGAAGAAAAAATGGCTAGACTTCCCTTTTTATACCCAGCCCTCTAGTGAGCCCAACGTGAACTACTAAGGGACCGCCCACTGACAATCATTACGTAATTTCTCTCTCTCCTCTGGGATAGACAAAGGCTTTCCTAGCACTGAGGGGAGGGGGGAGGGGGGGAGTGCTAGTGAGTTAGGCCCACCTCCCGCATGGCGCACCCACTGACCCCCAACTGTGGCTGCCTCTCCCATCATTACAAATAAGTTTTACACACAATACTTATAACTAATGATATAAAATAGAACTCGTTGACTCAGATGAAAACAAAATACATATTCATATTACTTATAGTACAACGGCTCACATGAACTAAGTTAGGAAACTCTACATAAACTACAGCCAAAGTTCCTGCCCTGACGATCCTAGCGAGAGTGGGGCATGACTAGGCGTTCTGTACAGCATGCTCACACTGGACATGCGTTACAATATATATATATATTATATATAAAACAAAACTTTTACCTATATCCACACATGATATTTCAACAAAAAATGTTACCAGTAATATACCTATATCAAGTTTGCTGGCTTGATTATGAAGATTATGACTCATTTTGACCGTTTATTCTGGCTATAATTAGACGATTTTGTTTACAGTTGATGAACGATCGCTGGGAATTCTACGAGTAAAGTCTAGTGAACTTAAGTTTCTTCCCCAGACCTCCATTAAGCTTTATATAAATACCCTCAAAATCTTGCGCCGAAATAAATGTGTAAATTTTTTCGATCTTAATCTGTGAGTTATTTGCGGCATAGTTTCAGTCTCTATATTATGTCTGTACCCATATGTGTCACGATTGTTTTTCCTTTGTTGTTTGTTTTCTCTTGGCTATGTTTCAGTTTCATATTTGTTTCTTTCTGTTCCAATATAGGTGAGGGCTGTTCTTATCCAGAGTGAGGTTTGGCATCCGTTTCTGTCTGTCGCTTTTACTGTCCTACTTTTTCTTCTTGGGGCAGGGGGCTAGGAATTCTCCTCCCCGTGCACAATTATCCTACTCGACGAGACATAGAAAGGGGAAAGGGAACGCGAAAGGGGTCCCAGACCTCACAAATTGGAAGTTTAAATGTTGTTCCTGGTTGGGCTCTGTCTCGTGTCGGCCACCCCCAGCTATGGGATATGTTCCTGAGTATATACATACATACATACATTCCTCTTTCTCTATCCATGTGTCATGTTTTATATATTTGTATCATTCTCTCCAGGCTATGTTTAGTTTTTATATATATCTTAATGTATCATTTTTCTTCAGGACCTTTTCTGTCATGTCTTTTTCTCCCAGGCTATCACTCTTCCCTCGCAGGCTTCCAATTAATATTTTCCAATTCATTGTCAATCGTATACTGGGCCTGAACCTCTCTCGCGGCCCTTTCCTCTCCGATTATTCCTTTCCCTCTCAACCCTATTAGTCCATGAGCCAAGACCCGAATTTTGGGATATCGGTACCACCCGGGGTGACTAATTTTCTTAGGTGTTTTTAGCTTGCTACATGTCTCTAGTTTATGTTTTGATATGATAGCCCTTGCACATTGGTAGCTTAATGGTCGTTATCACTTCTTGAATAGACATACCCTACCGAAAATTCCGATTTTTTTTAAAATGTCAAATTTGGGGACAGGAATGCCTAAATGTCAACAAAATGCATATAGTAATTGTCACATTTAATACAAGTCCTGTAAATACACACTAAGCATGCCATGGGCTTGTACATACTATTATGGCAAATTACTACTCCTAAATATCATCTACGTCAGACTCGGAATCTGACTGTTGTGCCACCGGCTCTTCTTCAATAGCCTTGTTCTGACATGTCTGTAACCTGCACATGTCCGTGCATTTTAGACCATTGCTGAGGCAAGTACACTTAGGGAGTTCGCATGACCGCACACACTTGCAAGACAGTAGCTGCATAACAGCATCTGGTGCTGGTGAGCCTCGCATCCAGTTGACGGCAAGCTTACCGTCCTCATCTGTCATCCAACCGCAGTCTGTTGGGTTCGCAACAAATGGCTGGCTCTGAAGACTTCTCCTCCAGATCGCAGCCTGGTAGTTTGCACGCAGTGCATGCATGAAGAGGCAGTCCTCACAAGGAGGGAGTTGACTTGACTCTACCTCTCCATGTCTTGCACAGAACAGCTCATACCGAAGCTTGTTTACCTTAGTTGTGTGGGTAGATGGTAGGTACATGTGGCAGGTGATTTCCTGTAGCTTCTCAAAGAGTTCAGGAGACACTTCCCATGAGCGTCCTAGTTCGTGAAAAGCATGCTGGTATGTCTTGTCCATCTTCACCTGCTTGAGTGTCGTCATCTTCCCTCGGCCAGCGAATGCACTGACGGTATCACAGCCTGTAAAGGCATGCATACCAATCAATGAATCACACACGCTGCCTCCCAGTGTGCGGCTCAGTGTGGTGATATCCAGGAATCTTGTCCGGTTCTTCGTCCCGCACTTCTGGAACAGATGGGATGGGATCTTGTGGCACATGCCAAGACACAACACCATGACGTCTGTATCTTCTGCAGTGATGATGACAGACTTGTTCCCAGATTCTGCTGCATGAAGTGCATGGAGAAGAAGGCGTGTGTCTGCTTCTTCTTGAGTTGACTTAAGCTCAGGAGCCTCTTCCCACTGCTCTTTGGTGATCTTGAAGCAGCGCTGCTCACATGTGACATACAGCTCCTTGTCCTTGAGCTTCTCCCTGTGCTGTGGTGCCTTCCATTCTTCTACCAAGAACTTGATAAGACTTGCCTTGTTGGAGGAACTACCGAGTAACTTTCTCCACTGCTGGATGTTGTGCCCAGGTTGAATGTTCTTGAAATGAATTCCTGTGCCTGCACTTCTTTTGGCTCGTTCTGCATCCTTGATGGATGTCTCCTTGTAGATATCAAACACAACATCAATGCGCCTGCTCTTAGCACCTTCATGAACAGCGTGACTCAGTGCTGTACCTGCAAGCTGTGAAAAAGTTTTGTCGTTTCCCTTCAGTTTGTGGACCAGGCTCATCCCATCAATTATGGTAGCAGAGGGCTCGGGTATCACTTCTGCAGGAGAAACATTCCTCTCTAACTCCTTTGCGAGGGCAGCCTTGTTGGTCTTGCGGAGAGACCCATCACCGCTGGCAAGTGCCCAAGGCAAAGGCCCCAGGGGATGAGCCAAGACATCACTCATTTTGAGCTTTCTGTTCTCGGCAACAAGGATCATCTGGCCAAATAGGTTCCTGTCAGCCTTTAAGATAACCTCCTTGGCATGGTCTTGTGAGCGTGGCTTCATTCTGATGTTAGTGAACGTTCTCAGTTTCGTCTTCGTCATCGTGTCATGAAACTGTATAGTTGGCGTATCGATCTCCAGGCGCTCTTCCTTGAAGGCTTGATATGCATCCTCTCCTATTCTGTAGGCCCCTAGAAGGTCTTTGACAACTTCTGGTGGTGCCATAGTCGCAGTTGACAAACTGACAAGATCTTCTTGCTCTGCGTTGAAGGGGTTCAACCAGCTGGTCTCCATCAGTTGAACTAAAGATTGGACATCGGCCTCATCTCTTCTAATCCTGGGCATCTGTAGGTCTGGGTGGCTGAAGTCAGTATACTTTTGGCCTACTACCATAGTCCTGAGCTGCCTTAAGTACCTGCTGCGATACTCCGATGTCAGGTAGTACCTGGCGACAGCTCCGCCTTTCAGGCTGAAGCCTTTTGTGCCCCCTGGTGTCTGGGTGTCTTTGTTGATCGTCTCTTCGATTGTCTGGTCCACAGGGATCCGTCCAAAGGGATTCTTGCTACCGATCTGGACCGAAAAGCCACCTTGCATGAAGTGTTCATGGACCTCTGGGTGTTCAATGGGCAGTCGAGACATCAAGGCATAGTAGTAGGTTAGGAACCGGGCATAGTTCACTTTGTCATAGGCAAAACACCACGGTATCATCTGTCGGATTGCTCCTAGGTGGAGCATCCAGTTGCCTTCTCTGGAGGCTCGAATTAAGTCCAGCATGATCTCAACCATGTCCAGGTATGACATCCAGAATGCTGAGAGGTTGTGTTCATCTCTGAGGGTCTCAAGATAAACTTGGAAAAGCTTCATGATATGTGTGCATGATTCACTCTCCATCAGCTCTTGAAAGAGTCCCTGAGACACATTGCTGTGAAAGCTGTTGATGTCCTTCAGTGTTTCATCTAGATGGTGTATGTCCCTTGAATGGTTTTCTTCTAGCCATGAAAGGAAGCCTTTCCATGCAAGCCTCATCAGTGCTTCATACACGAGCTTGTGTAGTCTCACTGCTCTGTTGTACCTCTTGCCGTTCATCACTCCTGACACTGATCCTTCTGCGATGATACCTGATTCCACACACAGATCTCTAAGACCTGCATCTTGAAACCTCTTTCCTATGGTGGAGATGAGATTACAGATTGTGTGGAAGACGCCCATCCTGATGATAATGTTCTTGAACTTCTCTTGTTTCCAGATAACTTCGGCAGCTTTGGCATAGAGTGCTTGATCAAACACGCACACAATCTTGTTAAGCTGTAAGGACTGCATGATAGCATGCGTTTGTTCCAAGATTTCATTAACGGTGGACATTTCTGTTGCGGGAGCATTGATAGTGGGCAGGTAGCTTACAGTGTCCTGAACCACTGCAATGTCTCTGCGCATTTTGATGTTGAACCCAGTCCAACTGCTGATGGACTGGTCCTCATGGTCTGACATTCGAGTAAGAAGCCAGATATGGTTCTTTGTCTTTGAATCCTGGACTTCCTTGGTAGTGTCGACATACGCAGTCTCAATCCTAGGTGGCCCTGCCCGCCGCCCAACATTGTATATTGGCAGCATTGATGATGTCTGAGTGATGCTTCTTATCTTGGACTTGGTAATCTCTGGCAGGACTTTCTCTGGCACAGAGCCTGCAACCTTGGACTGGACAGCAATGCCATTGACTCTATGAGAAGTACCTGCTCCACTTAGGGTCTCTTCAAGTCGGTCAATGTTATCCCAGGCCAGGGTTGTGAACACACCAGGGTAGATGTTTGCTGGCAGTGGAATGTCATCCTTTGAGCATTCCAGCTTCTGGATACAAAGGGCTGTATCGATCTCCTCAAACATTGAGTAAGACACACAGTGACCAAGACGATTCAGAGTTCGGATCAGTTCTGTGTTTCCTGTCAAAGACTTTACAGCATTGGTCAGCAGTACGTGCTTGGGTGGTTTTGTCTTGCCACTGGTAACAGCAAAGACCAAGTCACTGCCAAAGGAAGTGGCAAGACGTTGAGCTCTTTCAGAGGGAGTTTCACACTCACACTCTCCTGTCAGCAGGGTGTGCAGGAATTGAGTGACTGCTGCAGGAATGACATTCTGATCTGTATCGGGAGGCCATGGCTGACTCACATCTTGTTTATTGATCTCATTCCTCAGCTGCATTCCTGCTTTGGTTAAGACATCTTCAGAGTTAGCTGCTCTTGCTTCTTGCAGGTCTTTTGCCATTTTGTGTGCTTGCCGGGCAAGGTCGTCCATTGAGAGGCTGCGTGGATAGATTAGAAGCTTTCCTTTCTCATCTGGGACAAAGCGTAGTGATTCTCCAAACTCGGTTTCAATCTTTCGGCGAACATGTTTCTTTGTCGCTGGTTTCAGTTGGATAATACCACGGGACATCATGGATCTCTCAAGCCTAGATGTGAGGTTTGTCATAGGCAGTACCTCTGGGTTGGGGAATAATTTGGTCCTTATATACAAGCAGAGTTCCTCGAGGGCTTCTGTCTCAACCTCTTCGTAGCGTGCTTCCTCGCTTTCTTCCTGATTTTCACCTGCACCCGACCTGGCGGCCGCTGGGAAATCATCTTTTGTGAAGAGTTTGTAGCACGACTTGTGGTAGTGACCCTCTGCAGCAACAAGGTCTCTGCTAACTAAACCAAGGATTCTCTGGTTGAGTTTCCTTATTGCTGCTCTGCGAATCTTCTCATCTGCTCGTAGCTCAACACACTGTATGAGTGGCTCCCTTGTCTTTGTTGTTTTTATGTACTTGCTTGACTTCTCGCAGAAGATACATACTTTGGCATACACCCTGCTAGTACTAGGGGCATCCCTTGATGCCCTCCTCCTGGGGTCGACGCTTGCTGATTCTATCTTGACACCCTTGGCAAGGATAGAATCCAGTGACTTCTTCATTGTAAAGAGACTACGACATTTACGGTGATAATGTATGTGTGGTATTCCTCCTTCTTCAAGGCCCTTGGCTGCTTCCAGGACTGGATCATGCTGCCTGATTTCTGCAGCCCTGAGCAATGTGTTCCAGGAGTCCAAATCCTGTGGTGACACCAGAGCATCGCTGTCATCATCAGAGCAGTGGATGATACAGTCGATCCGTGCTCTCTTCCTCGCAGATGGTTCCATCCTGCCGTCAAACAGTCGACACACACCTGCAAAAAATATCACCATTAAACCATGAACAAACAAACACATTACATGGAAACCACTCTACATATGTTTGCTCCTTCCAATAATAAATTATCCCCAAAATATAACAAAAAATCCCCAAATATGAAATAAACCCCTAAATATGGAGAAACTTGAAATACACATCGGAATAATTCTTGTAGAGAATCAAATAAGCTACAAGAGCTGTTAGAATATATTTTTCAATGTTCCCCATAATTAAGGATTTATTCTAGATTTAGAGGAAAATACCCAAAATATAGAGTATATTCCGAAATATGAGGAAATTTGAAAAATACCTAGGAACAACTCTGGTAGAGAATATAATTCTACATAGGTGTTCAAAGTTTCGCGATGATTGTGTGATGGATTTTAAAGAAAATGAGGAAAACGCCGAGCGTCACGCTAAAAATCTTTATTTTTGGGTAGCGCCCCTATTGCATCAAAAAAATTAGACTAAGCTACCAGTGCGAGAAGGCTATCATATCTTAATGTACTTACAGTCACTCTATAAACATTTTAGTACCATTCGTGTTTAGTCACCCAAGGTGGTACCGATATCTGGCCTGGCTCATGGACTATATCATGTTCACTTATTTATTTATTCCATGGCGTTTAATATCTCTCTCTCTCTCTCTCTCCCTCTGTCTATTTATTTATCTATCTCTCTATCTACCTTGCTAGAAAGATAGATAGATAGATAGATAGACAGATAGATAGATAAACTGACTGACTGAGTGATTGATCCGAACATAACCACTACACCCCCTCATCATTTGTGTGCCAAAAAAAAAAATGTAAGTATATATAAACAAAAATTATAATAATAATCTCAGTAGGATGCGGGGGTAGGACACCAACACACTGATATATATTTTGTTACGTGTTGCGAAGATTAGATTTTCGATTTTCGATTTTCGATTTTCGATTTTAGATTTTAGATTGTGAGAATTCGATAGTAAACAAAGCGGAATTTACCTATAAACTCACAAGAGTTAAATTACCTTTATTGGTTAATAGGGATAGATAGCTCAATGATAGTGGTAGGAATAGATGGAAGATATAGTGGCCACTAAGAAATAAGAATTAGGATGACTTAGCAGGAAACAGGTGGTTGTATTGGAGCGGCTAGAAGGAGATGTTCTTGAGGTCGTAGCTAAAGCGATTCTAGTTTGTCTTGGAGCGAGGGACCCTCAGGTTCCCGAATATGACGCATGCGCAGTTATCTTATCTACTTATGCATCATTTAACTAACTACAAGATATACCGGATTTATTATAATGACAACCCGATATAATAATGGATAATAAACCCATAAAGACTTAATACTAAATAGTATATATCTTTTATATAGATATATAACTTAGCCTAATACTGGCGCCTAATTTGAACTTCCAGTATGTTAACTTAACCTAAACTGTCGAGTTAGTTACGAGTCTCGACACATTCCCACCACCAATATATACATTATCTACAATAATCCCGCAGCGATGTTAGATCTCCAAAGCTGTGAAGAGCCAACAGCGGCTCGGCGAAGAGGTAATCTTCCAACAGGATCATTACTGGCAGATGGTCCAGCGACCGCTGGTGACATAGGGGTGGAGTCGTGAGAACTAACACCATCACCAGTGACCGCCGGTTGAGGGATCGAAATGCTTTCGATTTCCTGTTCCAATGGATACAACTTGACGATGGGTCGAGTGGTCAGGCCAGTTTTTGTTCTAATCTGAACCACTCTAACCAGATCATCTCGTCCAGGATAGAGTCTAACTACCCTACCAAGTTTCCAAAGGACACGAGGTCCCTCGTCGTGTATAAGCACGATGTCATTTATCTTTGGCCATACACTGCTTGAAGAGCCTCTTTTATTCTTATAGGCTTCTCGTAGTGATGCCAAGTATTCACTGGACCAACGCCTCCATAGGTCCCGGATCAATTTGTTGATGTAATTGTACCTGCTGTGTGTCGCTGCTTTACTATCGTAACTAGGATCCTGCAGCTCATCTAGCTGAATTAAGTTCTTTGGGAAGTCACAAAGTCTACGACCTTTAACCAGCATGGATGGAGTAATAGGGCAAGGGTCCTGCAGATCACCCGAGACATATGTTAAAGGGCGATCATTCACGGTAGCCTCCAGCTCCAATAGGACAGTAGTTAGTTCCTCAAAGGAGACTAGAGCACGACCTAGTACTTTTTAAAGCCCAGCCTTCACACTACCTATGGCTCTCTCCCAAATAGCTCCGAACCAAGGCGCGCGTGCTGGGATAAAACGCCATTCACATCGGATTTCGGCAAGATGAGCCTGAAGACTGGGATCGCTTTGGATGTCTTCCAATTGTCTGGAAGCTCCCACAAATGTAGCAGCATTGTCGCTTAACATTATCTGTGGAAATCCCTGCCTACTACAAAATCTCCGGAATGCATGGATAAAGCTGTCACAGGTCATACTGCTAACTACTTCAATGTGAATAGCTCTTGTAGTAGAGCACGTAAAAAAAAACATATAAGCCTTGTTGTTGTGTGAGTCCCGGACAGGAATTGCTCCTGTATAATCAACCCCCGTGACCTAGAAGGGATCTCTTGGAGTAGTCCTGATGTCTGGTAGAGGAGGTACTCTAGATTTCACGTAGGTATTACCCTGTATTTTACGACAGGTTATACACTTACTGGTCACTTGTTTAACTGCCCGTCTTATCTTAGGAATCCACCACCTCTGCCGTATATATGCGACCACGTGATTAACTCCATAGTGACAACAGACACGATGATACATATTGATGAGCATGGTAGTGAAAGGATGTTTGGAAGGCAGTAGTATCAGATATTTCATTGAATCTGGAAGAGTCGCTAACTTCAATCTACCTTCACATACAATTAATCCTCCTTTCATGACAAGTCCTAATTGGTTTACCAAATTATTGTGAGTACCCTTGTCACCAGACATCATCTCGTACTCCTTTGGGAAGCATTCCTACTGGCATCTTTGAACTATAATCTTTTCTGCTACTTTTAGTTCCTTTATGCTGAGGAGGGCACTGTCTGTGGGAGACATCCCTTTAATTTTTGCCTTCAAATTATTCTTGTATCGAATAGTCCATGCAACTACCCGAATGAATTTATCATAACTGCCATATTTTTCCCAGTTCCATAACTATGTGTCCTGTTCATCATTGGTCCCAATGACTTGCCTAGTTACTTTTGGCATTGGGTCATCTGGTAATATGTCTTCTGGCCACTCGTCTTTGTTTCGGAGCCACATGGGCACCTCCCACCAAAACGCAGAAGATTTCAGATGTTTTGCCGAAACACCTCTAGACAGTAAGTCACTGGGGTTTTCTTTAGAGGACACGTACCGGAATTCTACAGTCGGAAGAAGGGATATGATTTCGTCAACACGGTTTGCGACATACACTGGAAGCTTCTTCATACTACGCAACCAATGCAATGTAACCTGGCTGTCGCACCATAAAACAATTTTGTCGACTTTTACAATATTATGGTAGGCTTCCTCCACAAATTTGATTAATCTGGCGGCTAGTAAAGCAGCAGTTAGCTCTAGTCTTGGTATTGTTATGGATCTTATGGGAGCGACCTTTGCTTTAGCGATGACCAGACAGCTATGTTCCGGGCTCACAAAATATATTGCAGTGCCATAGGCGACACCACTTGCATCGCTAAACGCATGAAGTTCCACTGAATCAGCATATACCGTCCTCCGAGGATAAGTAAAGTCACAGCAGAGGTGCAGGTCCTTGGTAACTGTAGACCATTCGGTAGCACAGTCGTCAGGTAGCGGATCGTCCCAATCTAGTTTCAGTCTCCATAATTGCTGTAAGAAAATTCTGGACCTTATTGTAACGGGCAGTAGTACACCGAGTGGATCGAACAGTTGCGCCGCCACTCTTAAGCACTCTCTCTTTGTTGCCTTATTGGTCTCTGGGAGACTTGCGTTGAACGTCAACAGATCAGAGTCAGGTAAACATAAGAGTCCTAATGTCTTCACTCGCCCTTGATTCTTGGCAGCAACACCATCCAATTGCAGGAGGTCACATAGTTGAGGACTATTGGTAGCCCATTCTCTGAAATATAAATGTGCTTGAGACATTATTCTTTGGGCATCCCAGTAACGCTTAATGACAGTCTCTTCATCACTGCCTGTACCCTGGAGGTTGTCAATGTACAAACCTTCCTTAATAGCCTCCACAACTTTGGGATCCTCTTCAATAATGGAAAGATGTTTTAAGATCGTGGCATTAAGAAGAAACTGTGAGCAAGTCGCCCCGAACAACACTACCTTAAATCGGTAGCAAAGTAAGGGTGAAGATAAGTCCAAGGGATCCTTTGGCCACAGAAATCGGGTGTAGTCACGATCTTCTTCATGAAGTCTCAACATGAGAAAGGCCTTCTCGATGTCACTTATCCAGGCATATTTGTGTACCCTGAATTGCAGCAATATTTTTGCTAGATCTGGCACCAGTGATGGCCCGGTGTAAAGGCAGTCATTAAGACTTGGCCTGCCTTTGCCAATACTAGCGGAACAGTCGTACACAATACGAACGGGCGTCATTGTGCTATTCTTGGTGACCCCGTGATGTGCCAAATAATTACTGTTTTCAGTAACACCGAAAGGAACCTCTTCAATAAAATCACAATGAAGTTGATCTTGGATAACGTTGGTGTAGTGACTACAATAGACAGGTTCTTGTTTGAAACGCTTCTGCAGACCCCTTAGGCGACCCGCTGCTAAACCATAATTAGAAGGCAGCTTCTCTTTATGTTGGTTACATGGCAGTCTGACTTCATATTGCTGATTCTGTGCAGAGTATGTTACTGTCTCATGTATATGGCCAACGCAGTCATGTTTTCCTTTGAATCTTCGTTTGGAGAAATTCCTAGATGATCCAGTTCCCACATACATTTTAATTCATTATGACATGGATTACTTGATTCCGTGGATATATATTGATCCATCGGGGTGACCGCAACTTTCAAAATTGTAACTACCTCTACTTGGGCGCTAGACTTGTCGTTATGGCAGGAGCCACTTAGTGCATAGCCAAATTTAGTGGGTAAGAGAATTATGTCACCCTCCTTTTTGTACCCTGGCCGCACTAAGTCCTAATAATAATCGGCACCAACCAACAAGTCCATTCGAGATGTCTGTGTCATTAGAGGATCAGCTAATTTGTAACCCTTGTTTCGCAAAACTCTCATGTGTGCTTCAGGGCATTCTGATCCTTTGTGATCCGGGAGAGTTTCTACCACAACTGCTTATAGAGGATAGTTTCTGCCCCGGAACTTGTATTTGAAGGACACTACTGGCTACTTTCTGCTCTCACATGCTCCGGTAAACCCTCGCAACTCTAGCTCTTCACCACCCACCTCTATATAATGGATCGAGTCTAGAGTGGAATTTAAAATGAAGGTGCGCTGTGAGCACTGATCCAGCAGTGTTCTCATCTTGACTGTTCCTCTTTATTCCTTAACTGTTGGCAGCATAACAGTTTGGAGGATAATACTAGTCTTCTTTGACGACACAGACATCGTGGTAGTTTGTGTCTTGGTCTTTGTTACCTGTTGAGGTTTTTGCTCCTTCTTTGCACCGTCCCATTGAGATCTGGACTGACAGAGGATATGGTAATGTCTGTTTTGACAGAACCTGCAGCTGCAGATGTCAGGGTTCTCACAACCATTGCTCCCGTGGGTTGAAGATAAGCACCCGGTGCAAAGGTTGAGTTGCTTTGCGCATTTTACTTTCAGAGCACTGGTTTTGAATTTGAGACACTTAAACCATGCATGTGCCCCTTCACACAACTTGCAACCCTTCCTTCGCACTGAGGCCTCCTGCACCGCAAAGGATGCTGAAGCAACTGGTATGTGTGGTGTAGTCCGTTCTGCTACACTTTCCATGTTAAACACTTCTGTCTGGTAAGCCTGTACAAACCTTTCTAGATCCAGACCTTCTTCACCTAAAGTTCTCTTTAATGTTTCCTTTAGTGGGGATGGCAATTTATTCATGAGAATTACAACACTAGCTTCATTAAGGGTAATTTGTAGGGTCTCTATTGACCTCAGTGTACTTTCAAAACTAGCATAGAATCCCTTTAGTTCCTCGACATTGTAAGAGGGAGGATTCATAGTAGTAAGGTTAGTTATATGTGCCGCCTTAATTCTATCCCTGTGCCCATAGGTTTTCTTTAGAAGGGCAACCGCTGTTTGGTAGCTGGCTCCCTCAATTGCGAGACCTTCAATTAGTTGTTTTGCCTCGCCATTCAGTTGACCTCTTAAGTAGGTGAATTTTTGGATGTCACTGAGCTCCGCAGTGCTGTGGACACTACAGTGAAAGATATCCCAGAATCCCAACCATAGAGTGGGATCACTGTCAAACACAGGAAGGGTTATGTTCGGCAATCTTATACCGGCATTTTTGTTGACTGCAGCAAGATATGGCTCCATGTGTTTTAGCTTACCTTTGAGGAGGATGATAACTTTATCAAGACACTCTATATAATCTACGTCTGTTTCTATGTCCGCGAAATACTCTGCATCATCTACATACTGTAGAGCGTTTCCATTTCGTGGCGACATAAATTTAAATATTCGAGCTGTCTTAATACCGAAGCCAATTTAGCTTCAATCGCATCACCATCTGCATCAACCAAAAATGTAGCAATATCTTTGGTGATCCTAGTCAAACCACTCTTGCGTCGCTTGTACTGGGACAGTGTCAACGACATGATGGCAATACACAGGAAATAGAATAGAATAATACTATATCTTACCTATATGGACGTAAAGCGCACTCAGAAAGTTAGCTGACGCCAATAAAGGCAAGATATAGGGAACCCCGACACAAACGTAATAATTAATTAAACGTGTGATGTCGGGGTAGGGCAAAATAAGCGGGAAATATGACGCGGAACGCAATAATAAAAGTAAAAGGACAACGCATAAGAATCTCCACACTTAAATTTAAATGGTAAACCTTATATTAAATACGGCAATTTTGTTGGTGTAGGGAAATAATGAGGGAAAATAGGCTAAGACGCAAAGCGCAATAATAAAAGTTAACGAATGCCTACCATCTCCACTCACTAAAGTATTGAACCTTAAATAATATGCGGCAAAATGTTGTTAGAGCACACTAAGGAAGGGAGGCCAAAAAGATGTATAGCAAGCCAATTTAAATTGTAAACATATATTAAACTATGCTAGCCCAAAATGTTTGTGGTAATTACCCACTTTAGAATAGAGACCTAGAATAGAGACCTTCCTAATAGGCTTGGGGTAGCGATGAAGAGACCGAGTTACCACCCGGTTAAAGTCCCCCCCCCCCCCCCCCCCTGCCAAATGTGCCAGTTGGAAATACATGGCGGCGGCTCATATGGTCGGGCAAAATAAGCGGGACCTGGCGGAAATTAGGCCTCAGACAACAAACACGATCTCTCAAGCCTACAGGGGACACCAGGGAAGAGGAAATAGGGAACAGAAAGAAGGAATAGCCAGGAAAAAGTAGACAACAGGAAAGCAGAAGAAAGAAAAGACTAAGAAAAAAAGATAGTATAAGGCAAGATTCAGAGGTTACGAAGGACCATATTGTGAGAATTCGATAGTACACAAAGCGGAATTTACCTATAAACTCACAAGAATTAACTTGCTTTTATTGGTTGATAGGGATAGAAACCTCAATGATAGTGGTAGGAACAGATGGAAGATATAGTGGCCACTTATAAATAAGAATTAGGATGACTTAGCAGGAAACAGGTGGTTGTATTGGAGCGGCGAGAAGGAGATGTTCTTGAGGTCGTAGCTAAAGCGATTCTAGTTTGTCTTGGAGCGAGGGACCCTCAGGTTCCCGAATATGACGCATGCGCAGTTATCTTATCTACCTATGCGTCATTTAACTAACTACATGATATACCGGATTTATTATAATGACAACCCGATATAATAATGGATAATAAACCCATAAAGACTTAATACTAAATAGTATATATCTTTTATATAGATATATAACTTAGCCTAATACTGGCGCCTAATTTGAACTTCCAGTATGTTAACTTAACCTAAACTGTCAAGTTACTTACGAGTCTCGACATATTAAGTAGAGTACTTATCTCGGTACACACTCAACATCGTGTATACACCACATTAAGAAGTACTTTATAATTACATTGCCCCAACGTCTAGTGTAATATATTTTAATATCTCAAAATTAGGATTAAGGGCTAAAAGACATATTTTTCTGCTAAAATAAACAACACAAAAGCCTGTGCTTGTTTATTTAAAGGTGGGGGCTCATGGGTTGAGATAAACATGGAATGATAATCGCCAAGCTGTACATAATTATCTTGCAAAATGCATTGGCACTGAAATAATTATTAACAATGGTATAAAGGATTTTGCGGATCGTCTATACCGGGCCTGTGACGTCATAGTGACGTCACACCAGTATCCTTAGCCTAGACTGGATGGTGGACTTATACTCTTGTGACGTCACAGGCCCGGTATAGACGATCCACAAAATCCTTTATACCATTGTTAATAATTATTTCAGTGCCAATGCATTTTGCAAGATAATTATGTACAGCTTGGCGATTATCATTCCGTGTTTATCTCAACCCATGAGCCCCCACCTTTAAGATCTCTTCAAATATTATCCAGTACATAAAACAATTTACAGAATTCTACAGAGTACTGCAACAGTGTTCAGGAAATATGAGGTAAGAATATAATTTAACCCTAACCATTCCGCTCAGTGCCTCAACCATAAACCGCCCGCTACATATTGGTTGGCAGCGTAAAAGGGATATGATTAACCCCTAAAGTAAAACGAACCATTAAAGTAAAAAAATAAGCCTCCGAAGAACAATTAATAAGACACTTAATAACCGCATAGCAACCTAGAAAAACAACTATAGACAATATATAATACATGAGCTAAAAGGAAATAACAAAGACAAAAACAAAAAATAGTGTACAAAGACAAAAGTATTCAGTGAAGATAGATGTACAGTGAAAATCAGAGTGAAGTGGTACTGGAGGAGTAGATTACAGACGTTGGCTACAATTATCGCTGACCAGACACTCCCCACTAGGCCCCGCGCATCTAAAGGCAAACTCTCACCCGACTCACCCCAATGACTCACCCGAGTCACCCTACTGACCCCTCAGACCTCAGCTCACGCGATCTTTAAGGTCTGACGTGGCGGTGATGTCACAGCAGAGAAGGGAAAGAAAGAGAGAGAGAGAGCGGTCTATAATAAAATCACTCTACGGATATTTCACTACATTCTTCAATCAACACAGCTGATAGAAGTCTTCAAGCAACACAACCTACAAGCAGTACCAATTATTGTATTAGGTTAGTGATTAGTGTTACACTACAAAGAAACTTAATAATACTAGTGAATTAATAGCCTACTAGTAAACTTACAACACAGCAATGCCACAGTGAATTATTTTTCTTGATATCTAACTACTAATTACTTAACGAATTTTGAAGTGTTACTGTACGTACATTTTTAACCATATTTTCGGTTTAGTCAATTCAAGTATTGTTTCAAGAACTTTTATCTCACACTAAGAGAAAATATACTTACTTCCTTAAATAATTCGCTCTTAGACGTTTTAAATGTATAGGTCTCACAGTAATATATTTTATTTGCAGTAACGGTACAAAATTAAGAGGTTTTCTAACAGTGATCAAACCCTTCTTTCTGTTATTTCGTGTTGTGTGTGTCTTTTTCAATTTCTTAGTAAGAGAATAGGCTATCCCTATAGTGCCTTACTAATCTGAATTTTTCCTAAACTTCCTTGTATAATTTTTTTTTGCTGAACTCATAATCTAACTAACATCAATTCATCCTTCAACTTGGATAGAGGTGTGACGTTAAAGTGAAACTCTTACGACCTATATTCTATGCTAGTGACCTTGAATGTTACGTCATTTCAGAATTTCAGGTTGGGATTATGTTTCAATGCGTGTAAAATTGTCTTGAATTTAAAAAGGAATTTAAGGAATAGAAGTTTGAGCCCCAGTCAGACATAGAGTTGAGAAAAGAAGTAGGGACAAAACTGGATTCTTACATTGACGACTTGACTGAAAGACTAGCTAACTTTTTCAAGGAGACATCGGGCCACCCTGATACATCCTTAGCGCAAGCGAACTTCTAACAATATTTACACATAAAATATAAGGCCCTTCGTGTCGCCCAGGCACCAAGGTTATGTTATTCTGAGACTGTGCCATGCACTTATCAGAATTTTTCCCCTACGAACGTCCGACACTTTAAATATTTGTACCTGCATTCCAAAGGTAAGTTTCATATTTATAAATTTCCAGGACTAGGGTAAGTTAGATAGAGGCAAGTGTAGAGAAGTCTTCAGAAGAACTTAGTACACTTACAGCTATGACAGCTACAACTACAGCTACAGCTCCCGCTACAGCTATGACAGCTACAGCTATGCCAGCTATCACTACAGCTACAGCCAGAGGCAATTCACACGTGGATGCTCAGTCACAGCATACAGTCCACTTGCCTATGTTTTCTGGGAAAAATTGTCCTAACTACCCAGCTGGACCGTTTTCTTTCCTACACAGAATAGGCGATTACAAATTCCGCAACATCAAAAAGGCCGTAAACAAAATTGCCTTTGTCCGGTTACATCTGAAACCAGGAACTGCTATCGACCTCGTTCAAGCAACCACTCCATTTCAGACATCAAGCTACGAGGATTTATGGGTAAAACTCGCAAACTTCGCTAGCAATGGAAGTCACGATGGTTACCAATAAAGGAAATCCATCACCCCAGTCGCTAAACAAACTCCAAGGTCTCATCCAAGTTTAGAGATTATCCCGGAGTCCCTGGAGTCACCCTCGGACACTGATGCGAGCATTGTTGCGGACACAGATACTGCTTCTGAGACCTCATCGGACCCAGCTCCCGAGATTCCAGGCGCTACAGCAGAGACTGTTCCCGCATCTTTTCTCAAATTGGTGCCAAGGCTCCACCCCAATAAAATGCCAGAGCAAATTACTCCTGCCAATCCAAGAAGAGCTCGTGAGATAGTGACAGTATCACAGACAGTATGTACCTACTGCAATCATAATGCAAGGAGAAACCACTCTTGCGGGGCGAGTCGCAGACCTAGTCCGACGCTTTCGCCTCCGAGAAGAACTGGTACAATTCCTAAGAAGTGTGGCCACTGCCATAAAGTTGGTCATACAAGAAAAAAACTGCTGGAAACTCCATCCACAGTTACTCCCAAAGCAAAAACAAACGTCACCACGCAAATCCCGAGTGCAGCCAAGACCTCGCAGGGCAGGAAAACCACAACGGAACCCTCGCCCTACACAACATGAGAGACCCGCACGGAGAGGATATTGTTTCGTTTGTACAGTATATGGACACGACACCAAGGATTGTCCTCGTGTAGACACCCCGCGTAGACCAAGAGGTAAGTCGCCTTCTTCGTGATTCTGGTCCCTACCAGCGTGTCAGATCCTTTAGTTCCAAGACTAAAATTGGCAGACCCTCTGCAGTACAAACTCCCCCCGAGTCGCAGAGAACGAGACCCCTCCACGGTCGACATTTTGCGTCACAATCAACACCTTACACTAAGGTTATATGTGACTAAGCCAGTTTTCCGTGGTGGATTAAGCCTCACACCAAGGTTCCACACGTAGTCCCCAATACATTCTTGTGGCGGTAGACACCTTTTGACACAGGTCTCCTACGAAACTCACAGATAGTTTGCTTAGCAGAAGCACCTAAGCAAAGAAAGGTTCCGCACAAGCACAAAGCATCTATGTCCAAGACATAATGAATCTGAAGGATACCCACATCAACATGAAGTCTCACAGATTAAGCTTCACCCATAGTTGTTCCGGTACTCAGTACTGTGTTCGATCTGATTTATCCCCAGCACCGATTTAGTAACAGCTGTTCCAACAAGCATGGGCAGTTAGTTTACGCATCCTTGGAAGCTTTTCCAAGTTGATGGTGCATAAGTCTCAGTTGGGTCAACACTCTCGAAGTACATACACAACACGCATTATGCGTTCTTTCCTGCATTCGATCATTATAGCAGCGACTGTGTCAACAAGCATGACCAGTTTCACCTGCAAGATCCTAAGAGTGCTAGGATCAAGAGCCATATTGCAAACCAAGATTACTCTCGCTCGTATCCACAGCTCAGAAGGATTCGTACTAAAGAAGGTGCACACCTTCCAATTGGGTTTCATGGATAGTTTCCCTTAGTAGTATCCAGAAGAGAACGGAATTGTGAGAGGAATAGGGTATGCCTTCCAGAACACTACCCGAAAGTTATAGCCGATGTGGCAAGACCTTTTACAGCACAAGTAAGTACATTACCAATGGCAACCAGATCCATTTTGTACTAACACATCCTGCAGGCAAACCCTGTAGAGGATATGAACCGCCGTAGAGTTATAGAATGACTTGCACATCTACTCAGGTATTTTCAACGCATAAGTAAACATTCTCCTGAAGCTACGAAGACCTAGACTTAGGATTGTAGTCGCTTTCCGCAGTGTACGACTAACAACACTAAAGAATTTAACCAAAGCACTATTTCACCCTAAAAGTAATCCTAGGTAAGTCTAAAACACACGTCCTTCCTTTGGTAGTCACCAACCCGATTGGTAACCAAGTATGGAATAGTTTTAGGTGGTTGATCACCACAAAGACAACCACACAGCATATTCTAGCCAAGTTAAGGAAATACTTCCCACAGTCTGATCCATCAGAACTCCTACACGACGTAGGTATAAGGGGAATAAAGTTTTTTCAAAGTAACTCAAAAGTCTAAGTTTTTCTTAAGTGGAACTCCATCACCTCATGGATAGACACCAGAAGACTTGACTGTACATTCACGATCAGTATCTGAGATGTCCAAGTAAGCCAATCTCGAGTCGAGCAGAAAGGATTCTCATCGCATAGTATGATCTGTGCAGTTATTTACCTTTCTAAAGTCGCACTTAAAATACAAACTTAAGGTTAGAATTATAATAAGATGTTTCCAAGTCTTAAGAGGCAGAGCTCATCCAAATGCTTGCCTAAATTCCAGTCAAAACATGCTCAACATTCACACTCGTGCACACAACTCTTCTCACAAGAGCTCCGTACAACATTCAAAATGCCAAGTGACATAGTCAAGATGCTAGTCATTGGTTACATAAGGAAAGTGATGAATAACGTAGAGACTAGATATCACAAAACGGAAAGGTTAACCCTTGTAACATCTTGGGAGTAGTAACCTTCGTGAAATATTAGCCTTGAGCCTTCCTTCGACCTCTACTCAGACAGACAGACAAGGACAAAAAGGTACTCAAAGGTGATAACTTCTCACTGGCAGAATAAAGCGGTGGTAAGAGACATTCCTACAGCTAACCCGACACATGATGGAACCGCACCAATCTTGGAGTATCCAACGCCTTCACTTCCATTCGACACTGTATCAGTGGATATGCTGAATTTGCCGCGGAGTCACCAGGATTAACCGGTATCTTCTAGTATTATGGGTAAGAGCTAACGTAGCAGCCAACGCATTCTCCAGGATTGTACAAGTTGCCCCGGTGTTCTCGTTACCGACCTAAAAAGAAGACAAATGAAAGACGAGCAAGATTAGAACCACTACATATCCAATAAGTAAGCTATTTCTGGGATCGGAGAAGATGATGTCTTTTCCAGATACCAAGTTCGTTGCAGTTCAGATTGCACTAAGAACTTCTGGTTGGACTCTTCCCGTTGACAACAACACTTACAACCTTGTACATGTCATTCCAGATAAGATAGTAGTACTCCCGAAACATCAAGATGCCATCAATTTGTTACCTAGTGCAGCAACTGTACCAACAGGTGTGGACAGTTCATATGTGCAGACAGGAAACAATTCTTGAGGCCGATAAATAGAAGTACTACTGGAAAACTATTAAGAAAGATAGTAGACAACACTTTGCCAAAAGATAACCTGTGACACTCCTTGAATACTCGAAGGCTTCACATCCATTTGACACTGTTTCTTTGGAATTGCTGTAATGCCCCAGGCGACACCAGATGTAAGCCGTACCAGCTGGTTTATGTTGAATATAGTCATTCAGACTAGTTTGTCCTATTCCTGCTTAAAAATGGATGCAACAGACCAAATTACCAACAGGCCCGTACATTACTCACTTGTTCGCTATTCCTCTCCTAGGCACATCCTCGCCGAAAACAGGATGGAAACCAAGCACAATGTGAAAGAATCAATAAGTGATATCTACTTGAGAAAGCATGTGTTTGTACAATAGCCCCCATTATAAATTGGGCTAGTTGACTGCAAAGTACCTCAGCTACCATAGCTATCTTTGAAATCTTGGAACATCATGTAAACATAAACATAATCTAGAAGTAAAGGAAAACCTAAAAGGCTTTACATTACCTTGAAGAGTATTCCAAAAACTACACAGGTATAAAAGACTAACTTCTGAGGGTAAAGACAAGATTCTGACGTAAATTCTGGCAACAGCTAAGCTATGCAGAAATCTATATTCCTCTAGATTATTCTTATCAAGTCAAATCAGATGCTAAGAGACACTTCAAAGTCTTCAGCAAGATCCACCAGCAAATCCGAGATCATTTACAGACATCCCGGAATGAAATGAAAAGGAAATAGAATAAAAGGACACACCAAACTGTCCTGACGTAGGTCACAAAGCAACGTGCCTAGATCCGATGAGAATGTCTAAGCTCTCGCCGAAGTATAATGGACCCTATGTCGTTACGGACACAGCATCCGGTAACCAGTTTGAGGTTCGAGACCCTACCACCAACAAGGTAGAAGTAATTAATGGTGACAGGTTACAACGGAGGAGTCCAGAACTCTCCGTGGATGGCCATACTATACCTGATCCATAACTTTCAGCGGTGCAGCCAAATGCACCTACCACAACTTACTCCGCACAGACAAACGAGTATAGGCGGAAGCTTCTTTTTGCAAAAAAGAGCATTCTAAAACAACTTACAAAATTAGTTGTAATAAGTTGAGTAGGTAAGACCACTCTAGACAGAGAGTGAAGTGAGACCACTCAATTAAGACCACTCTAGCTAGAGAGTGAAGTAAGCAATACAAATCATCGTTCTGTTAACGTCATATAACTGACAGAGCAAGCCACTCCCCACGTCCATCCTACTGGGTGAGTGAAGTATTCTATTAGTAACCCTACAAGTAGAATATTACCCTTTCTCCCGAGAAAGATGACCTGGTTAGGGTGTTCCCTACTAACTAATCAGATGATGCCTGGTGATTTGCGACTTACACTTACGTTTCACGTTTTAGCGTAGCTCGTATTAAATCATAATCTCCGGATGATTCATTTTGGTACTACCTGATGACTTTACCCAGGTAACCAGACACTCGCACTCATACACGTGCGAAGAGAGGACTGTTATATTTGCTGACCTACTCTCCTATGAGCTCTTTAGAACAGCCCACGCTTCTGAAGTACAAACGCTAAGAAAGAGACTCACTGTCCTGGAGACTGCAGCAAAAGCTCTATAGAGTCTAGAATTCTAGAAGTAAGACTCACAAGTATAGATGTACGACTCACAAGTAAGACGAATGTGATGAATTCATAGAGTACGGTGATATCAGAGATGGATCATCATTGATCTACTGCCTGTTGCTCATCTCCGTACAGCATCAGCCCTAGAGAAGGAACAGTTTGCCCTGTTTCCGCTTCTTGAGTAAGAAAATTGTATACTCTATTTCTCATAAATAGATACAGTTATTCCACTCACCATTTTAGTCCACATTCAGTTCCAGTCGTCACATTTAACAATGACTGAAGTATTATGCCGTTCCCGTTTATTTTACACGGATGATTACTGACCTTTACTGAAACAGCAGACATGTTGCTCGTCCCCGACGAACTTCAACTTGTGACTGTGACAAACAAAGACGCCTTTATTCATGTAGGTCCTCGTATCTTCCCCTGTCTGTGCGTCCTGAGTATGTGTTTTCCCTCTGTCCCCGGACATAAATGCATACAACCTTACCTTGACTCAAGCATCTGTAACTGACTGGTTCATAGTTTAGATTTAGAGTAATAGTTAATAATCATGGGATGTGTCAGGCACCTGTTCACTGCGAAGTACGGATTTCACTAATCTTCACGCTTCCTTATCGTCAACTTATTGCCTTGATAACTAACCTCTCCCCAGAGTTCATTCCTATTAACATATTCTTTTCACAGGTAATTCTTTAAACCTCATCATCATCTCTTACAAACACTCTCAAACCTCATGAAGTTCATAAATTCTTCAGAATACTACTAACCTTAGTTTTATTAATTAATCAGGAAATCATTTTCCTACTACACTAACCCCCTTCCATGACTCTCGTCAACAACCTTATCCTAGTAAGTCTCTCCCTTCGTCTTCCGTTCAGGGTTGATCACCTGTTGCTTAGGCGTGAGGTAAAATTTAAGCACCTGTTAATGGTAACGTGTAAGTTTTGGTCCTCACCTTTATCACACTTTCATTGGCATTGCTATACACTGGGTACAGGGTTAGATAAGTCATAGGGATGATTCAATGTGTATCTAGATATATGTGAGTTATTCTTTCCTACAACCTGAGGAGGGCCTCAGCTGACGTGGCCGAGCGGTGTATCAGCGCATTTTGAGCGACTGTACACTTCTAAGATAAACCATATAATCACATATATAACTCACACCATTATAACTACCTTTTAAAAAGAACTGTAAGTGTGTTGGTGTGATCTATATATAGAAGCTCACACCATCACAATAGAAGCTGGTAACTTTCCTCTCTGCTAAGGCAAGCACGGATCCCACGATCACCAAAAGGTATCACACATCCGTTGCCAAGATATCGAGAAGTAATTGCTAGCAACTTTGTCACATCCAGTTGTCACATCGTGTTGCTGAACCGCGCCCCTCCTTCAAGTGGCAGAGGGCGAGTTAGTCAGCACACCGCCACACCCTAAGGAGGGTATCTCTCTCCAGCCCTCTGGGTAAAACTAGTGACCTGTATAAGTGTAGAAGTACCTTATAAGTAACATACAAGCAAGCAGTGACATTCAAGTGTTCTAGTGATTCCCTTCTAATCATATGTTCTCTCTCTTTACAGGAAGATCATTATTACTTGGAAAACAGCTCATAGTTCTAGGTTGCTATTATTAAAGTATTATCATTAAGTATTAAGTAGAGTACTTATCTCGGTACACACTCAACATTGAGTATACACCACATTAAGAAGTACTTTATAATTACATTGCCCCAACGCAAGGGACGTCTAGTGTAATATATTCTAATATCTCAAAATTAGGATTAAGGGCTAAAAGACATATATTTTTCTGCTAAAATAAACAACACAAAAGCCTGTGCTTGTTTATTTAAGACCTCTTCAAATATTATCCAGTACATAAAACAATTTACAGAATTCTACAGTGTACTGCAACAGTGTTCAGGAAATATGAGGTAAGAATATAATTTAACCCTAACCATTCCACTCAGTGCCTCAACCATAAACCGCCCGCTACAATCTTAACCCATACAATCCCAGCGACGGCTATAGCCGTCAGTAGATAATTAACTCCCCAGTCCCAGCGACGGTTATAGCAGTCAGTAATGTATTTGTCTTGTAACTGCCTGTACAATTTTTTTTTTTTTTTTTTTTTTAAAGTCTTGTAAACAAAAAATGGTGATAGATCCACTCTTGCCTCATCTCTTGAGGTGAAAAAGGTGGTCTCTCCTGCCATTTTGCCCACATTGCTTGGGACTGCTGGGGACTTTTATTACTGTAACCTACGGTACAATACGGATTAACAACTTCTGAACATTGTTGACTCGGTTTTAGGTTACTCGATATTGTTACTCCCAGATCGGTTTCTCTGTTTACATTCTTAAGCTGAGTGCCATTCATCGAATAGTTTACTTTCTCATTTTGGTATCCGATATGTAGTACTTTACATTTATCCACATTGAAACTCATTTGCCAAATTTGGGCCGAACATGACAACTTATCTAGATTGTGTTAGATATCATCAACCTGTTCTTTTGAGAGTACGCTATTTGCAATTTTTGTATCGTCAGCAAATTTGAGATTGTAAAGGTGAGACCCTCATCTATGTAGTTGATGTAAATTAGATAGAGAATTGGTCCTAGTACCGATCCCTGGGGTATTTACTTACATTGGTCCATTTAGATGCCTTACCATTTATTACTACTCTTTGCTTTCTGTCGCTGAGCCAATTTTCTATCTATTTCAACACACCGTCTTTATTCCATGTGCTTTTAGTTTTAGCAGTAAACGTTTGTGGGGAACTTTGTCAAAGGCCTTTTGAAAATCATGGTATATAATATCTACAGCTTTACTCTCATCGTAGAGGTGGAGGATATCATGGAAGAAGTCTAAGAGGTTTGTTAAACAGGAACGTTTTTTACGAAAGCTGTGTTGAGTATCTTTAAGTATGTTATTTTCCTCTAAGTGATTTACGAGCCTGTCTCTTATGAGTGTTTCTATGTCGAGAGCAGATAACGACATAATAAATAATGAGGAATCATCTAGTGATTAGATATTGAATAAAGGATAGGATAAGACTAAAATTGAATAAAGACGAGAATAGAGGGAATATAGAATAGACGGAGAGTCCTATTTTCTCCCCTCTGAGCAGTGTTTACAGTGTATATACAAAGCGAGGGAGATGCTTTGAGTAATTGACTTGAGATATATGTTTATACATTGGTAATATACCAATCAGTATCTTGTAGTAGTTGATTTGATGTGAAATAGATTAAATAGTAGTTTAATAACTTATTGATAAGATGTAATTAGATATATCTACTATGAATGTACCTTAAATCAGCCCTATACTAAAATATAAACAAAGTAACAAGCTGTCAGTTTCATGAGTCACAAGGCCTAGCACATTACATAAAATTACATAGACTGTGTGCTCGAGAAACATACCAAATATGGTTTTGAAGGAATACACAGGCTAAAATACTAAGGTGTTGTAAAATCTCCACGGAGATATTGAATTTAGATCCAGTTGAAACCTCAGCAAGAGAACACCTCCTCTCTCCCCTTAACAAGTATGGCAACCAAATATAAGTCCAGCAGACCACCAAGACACCATGGACTTCAACCATAGGACTGAGATAGTCCCAGTCCCTAGAAACACACCACTCATAATCATTGTAAGTACAATTTAAATATTAATAATTGAAGTGTTAGCATTGGTTGGAAACAGAATAGTGAAACGGTATTATTCAGTCTTATAAAACATGTGTTAGTTAAACCAAGTCGGTCTTGGTAAATTATTCAGTCATATGCAACTCTGTAAATTTATACAACTTGTTATAATGTGTAAGTTGATTAAATAAAATATTTAAAAAAATTGAATAACCAGAAAACTCATAACTGCGTTTTTATACCCGACTAGCAGGGGTACCCGGCGTTGCCCGGGTAATCACCATAATCACCATCACTACTGCCACCACAAATACTACCATAATCACCATCATCAATCACTACTACCACAATCATCACAATACTACTACTACCATAATCACCGGCCTCGACCTCCCTGTGCCTCATTAAACGGCGCCCTCGATTTCGGCCGCTAAATGACCTCCGATTTTGGATCTGACCTTTGCCGTACCCACATTTTGGGGGGCTGCGAACAACTTTTGTTCCATACACCTTTTCCATCGGAGGCCTCCTGCCCCAAACGGCAATTGTTTTCATTTTTTTTCATTTTATTTTCAATTTCGGCCTCGAAACGACCTCCGATCGTGGCTTCGCCCCCTCTATGACCTGACCCAGGTCAATTGACACCCACATGCAAAGTTTCAGCTCCCCGGGTCCAAAACTGCGGCCGCCTATTAACCCTTGTCTGGCGGGGGTGGACTTAAGTCGGGCTAGAGAACCATGGACTATGTGGCGGGGACCAACTTAAAAGCGGTGTGCAATTTTGAGCAATATTTGGCTCTGAGAGAGAGACGCGCGGTGGGAGGAGCGTAGGTCGGCTCTGACCGCTCGGCACGGTTTCCGCGCCAGCACTGGGCCCGCCTCCACACACACCCACACTCACTGCCTCGCTACACAGGGAATTATGTAAGGAAATTACCATATTTTAGGGATTTTTCCTTCGTCTTGCACGATCGTTGCAAGAGAATGCGTGGTCGTAGAAGGATGGTTCTGGTGTCATTGGAAAGATCAATTATCGCCCTTTCAGGGATACATAATTATATTACGCTCTGGCTCTTGTTTATGCATGAAAAAGAGCACGGAAACAAGGTCGTTTAGGGTAAAACCACCCGCTTGGCGGGTAGTAGAAGTTACTGACGGGCCTGCTCGTAAGGCGTTAAGAACACACACACACACACACAGACAATCGAACATATTATATTGATATTTATTTCTGTGAATTTATAACTATACTCCAACAGTGTAATAAATTCTCATGGTTCTTAAGTGGTAACAAATATAGCAATTATTAGTTACAACTCGAGTTAGCTACGAGACTTAGACTTAAATATACGATAGATATGTTTATCTATCTACGGAGTATGGTTATCAAATTATATATACAGTATATATAAAGTAGTTCAAGAGATCTTATATTATCTCGGGATTACTTAAACTCGTTTTTCTCTATATATCGCTCTTATAAGCCTCTTGGTCAGCTATATTAACGTCACAACATTGATGATACCAATGGAATAGATATACAATAAATAGAGTGAAAAACACAAACGACATCTAGCATTTTACATACAACTGAGGTTAAGCTAATTGGACGATAGTTACTAGGTAGGGATTTGCTGCCTTTTTTTAATATCGGTGTTTCGTTGGCTAGCTTCCACTGATCAGGCATAGTTCCAGACTGCAAGGATTTATTGAATATCAATGTCAGTGGTTTGGAGAGCTCATCCTAACCTTCCTATAAAAACTCTAGGTGAGATTGTATCAGGTCCAGGCGTTTTATTTACCTCAAGTTTATCTAAGCAATTCAATACTTCTTTCTCAGTAACGGTGATATTGCTTAGAATATCTGAATCGGCGATGGTGTAGGAATATCACTGAGGTCTTCTGTTGTAAAAACTGATGCAAAGAAGGTATTGAGGGCATTACTCATTTGTACTTCGTCTTTGGTGTATTCTCCATTTTCATCGACTAACTGTCCAACAGTTGAAGTAACTACTTTTTTCTTTCTGATATAACTATAGAATTCTTTCTGGCTTGTTTTACTTTGATTCGCAACATGTAACTCCAGGGTCATTTTGCTTTGCTTAATTTACGTTTTGGCTTTGCGTCGTAGCTCTACAAATTTCACCCGTTCTTCGTCATTTTGTATGGATTTTAATCTATCATTAGCAAACTTTTTAGCAAACGTACAGTTTGAAATATCTTTATTCCACCATTTGGGCTTATTATTATGGCCTGTACGCAGTATTTTCGATGGTATGCAGTCTTGCACTGCTTTTAGGTAAGTGGTTTCGAATACTTCCCAAGATGTATTTATGTCGTTATTGTTATTTAGAAAGCTCCAGTCAGTATCTTTAAACATAGCTCTAAGTTTACGAAAGTTTGTTTTATTGAAATTAGGGACTTTCTCGATGCTGCTATTTAGTTCATTATTAGTAAAATTTAAGCTGAAAGTTATCGTACGATGGTTGTTGTTACTAAATTCAACAATGACATTCAATTTCTCTATCAATTCTTCTTTTGTTGAAAGTTCAAGGTCAAGGACGTTATTTCCACGGGTTGGAGATCTAACAAATTGATAGAGCGAACTCTCTTGCAAGTTTGCATACAGGTCTTGTCGAGAGGGTGAAGTAATACTATCTCCCCAGTTGGTCACAGGTAAATTGAAGTCGCCCAAAAATATGGTATCTTGCACGTACGTCTGCAATTTGCTCATAAATTTATCGGTCAGTTTGTACTTATTGAGCTGGAGGTCTGTATATTAATGCAAGTATTATTTTTGTACCTTTATTATTCTTTATTAGCACAAAGGATGTGTCGACGTTCACAATTTGAGGTTTTGACAAGAGGGTCGGGTTAAGACTTTCTTTGATATAAAGTAAAACGCCACCTCCATTTTTATTTATTCGGCTTTTCTCAAACATTACATAACCGGAAAGTGAATACTCTGCTAAATAGTCTATGTCTTCCGTATTGAGATAAGATTCTGTTATGCCAATAACATCGTAATTTTTCGTAAACACTAGTTCCTCTAAATCTGAAAATGTATTGCGTATGCTACGAGTGTTTGCATAGAAAACCTTTAATGTTGTGGATTTAGAATTCAAGGAACGTTCTTTAACAAAATTCTTGGTTTTGGTCGGATCTACATTTATCTACCTGTCTGTCCTTGGTCCTCGCTGTCTTCAATCCTCGTCTCTGGTTGTCCTCGGTCCTCGCTGGCCTCCATCATTGTCCCTGGTGGTCCTCGGTCCTCGCTGTCCTCGCCCATCGTCTCTGGTGGTCCTCGTTCCTCGATCGTCGTCCCTGGTAGTCCTCGGTCGTCGATCATCATCGCTAGTGGTCCACGGTCCTCGATCCTCATCCCTGGTGGTCCTTGGGACTCGATCCTCGTCCCTGGTGGTCCTTGGTTGGCTCTGCTTCTTTTTCGAAAATCCTTTATAGGAGAGAGAGAGAGAGAGAGAGAGAGAGAGAGAGAGAGAGAGAGAGAGAGAGAGAGAGAGAGAGAGAGAGAGAGAGAGAGAGAGAGAGAGAGAGAGAGAGAGAGAGAGAGAGAGAGAGAGAGAGAGAGAGAGAGAGAGAGAGATAAGGAGCCAGAAGGACATGTTAGAGTAAGGAAAAGATATATACACACCCTGGTATTATAGGTGTGTGTGAGAGAAAGAGAGAGAGAGAGAGAGAGAGAGAGAGAGAGAGAGAGAGAGAGAGGGGGTAGTCTGGGAGCCGAGGGGTCGAACCTTGCACTGCTAGTTAACATTCTTTTCTCTGCATATTATGTTAGAGGGGGTCATTGGTCACCATTTCCAGGGGGGTGACCGCTGATCACCCTTTGAATATTCTCAGTATTAACCCTTTTAGTAGTAGAACCGCAAAAGTGAGGAGCGCGATAGAAATCAGAGTAGGGGACAAGAAAATACTTATAACTGGGGAGTTTTGTGAGATACAGAAGCATGTAGCACCTTAAAATGTAGATTGTGATATTCTCTTTGGGATTATGAATAGTTTATATCCAACTTATTTTATATTCAGGGGTCAAAAAGGTAAAGAATGCCACAAGACCGACTACCCAAGAATTCTGTAATTTTTGTATGAAATAAGGCATAATTAATCCAAGATTTCTCATAGTTAAGGTTTTCCTTAGAATATGACATATTATCAATCTTGAGAAAGCCAAGCTGGCACCCCTTAACCTAACTCAAGAAATTGTAGTTTCTATGGCAAACTTTCACCACGCAAATATGAACATTTATTGTGTGTTTTGGAATATCTAGGAAGAAATTATAATTGTCTAATCATATGTGTTTGATTTGCCGAAGATAATTGGCATACAAATCTAGTGATATCTAACCAACTTATGAATACATGTGGTCTGTGTGTGAAATGGACTGTCTCTACATAGTTTCTCGGAGATTATGTTAATCAGCTGCTTTTTTATCTCTGTCATTATGAGTCCTACTTTTTGGGCTGGCAGAGTTGACTTAGTATGAAGGTGATATACTTTGCTAACTCCAGCGCCCCTCAAACCTCTTGCTTCTGACTTTGTGCTGTAGTATTGGTAGCAGTCAAAGACAAGGTATACATCATACTCACAAAGATATGTGTGAAATTGTTGTTTTATGATTGAGACATAATCTTCAACGGTTCCTATTGCAGGCCAGTTGATCACCCAAAGAAATGCAGAGCCATCTATGACTAGCACTTAGGGTTTTCCAGCACTTCTATTAGATAATTAGACATTTCTACCTGGAGGTTCTTCTTCAGCTGAGATTTGTTTTTGGTGATTCTCATACCATCTCCTGAGAACATTGATAATGGCACAGGTGAAAGCTCATGTGATATAACATGTTTGACATCAATGTCCCTTGAGCTTGACAGTAATCCAATAACCTGTGCGTAGATTGCATTTACATCTGTAATTTGGTGTCCACCATGGACAATTGCATGCTTTGTCGCTGCCATGGTAACTATCTTCGTTAGAATACTGTTATGAAACCCAGCTGGCAACTTCTTTTCAAATTCTTCCACCAGTTTCCTTCCAATATCCACAGATTGGTGAACAGTGATGTCTGCATTTCCAGTTTTCCTAGTAACAATGTTCACTATTTCTTTTGGGTGTTCTGAAGGATTCAGTGGCTCTATGCAAACATCCAGCATCCTTCGAATCCCTTTTCTGTCTTCAGCATCTGATGCTTTTCTGGCCTTTCCCTCTTCTTGTGTGTAACTTTAACTCTTTGGTAATCACTTTCACCTTCTTCCATGTCACTGAGGCTTGCAAGGAACTCCCCACAGATGTGTTGACTCAGGGCCCAGACTTTAAGGGACTCAGGCTTCAGTGTTATTCCTATTATCCCTCCTTTACTGTGGCCAAATCGCATGTATGTTGGCTCAATATACTGGTCGCTCCAAATTCCATTCCAAATTCCTTGGAGATGATGCATCACATGTTCTCCATTCAGGAAATGTGAAAGTATGTGGTTTGGGAGTGCTTCCATGGACCTTAAGTAGTACAATCCGTAGCAGGCATAATTCATGTGCCCAACTGCAAAGTAGTATTTTTGTTTTTTCTATGTGATTGAGGGAGGCAAAAGGCAGAATTGCCTATAGCGAGTGCCTCCCCCATAGTTGAAAGAGTGACAGGGCCATAATCAAGGGACGATCGAGCCAAAATGCCTGGATACACGGAGTTTGAAGCAATTTAAGTCATAGGAAGAGGGAAAGACTGATTCTGGGAGAGAGTTCCAGAGCTCAGCTGTTGAGTAGAAGAAAGTTTGAGAGTAACGTTTCACTCTTGGGTTAGAGAGTTGCACAGAGTAGGGGTGGGATTAAGTTGCAAGACGGGTACCACGTGCCCTACGTAAAGGAGGTGGTATGCACTGGGACAGCTCTGAGGAACACTGATTATTATAGTAGCAATAGAATAGCGAGAGAGATGCAACATTGCGGCGGAGAGAAAGAGATTGCAGAGAGTTGGTGAGTGGACGGGAGTTAATGATACGAGAGGCCTCCCTTTCAACTTTGTCTAGGAGAGCGGTGTGAGAGGAACCTCCCCACACATGTGAACAATACTCAATACAAGGACGCACTATGCCCCTGTATAGAGCAAGAAGCTGTGCAGGGGTAAAGAACCCCCTAAGGCGGTTGAGCACACCCAGCTTCTGGGAGGCTGCCTTAGCAAGACTGGTAATATGGTCCTTCCAAATGAGAGCAGAGGAAAAAGAGACACCAAGAATATTGAGAGAAGATAAAGGGTTGATTTTTGTATTGTTGAAGAATAAGGGATAGTCCGCTGGGAGATCCTGATGGGTAGATAGATGGATAAATTGGGTTTTGGAAGCATTAAAGGTAACAAGGTTTTCTCTGCCCCATTTGGAGATAGTATTTAGATCAGAATTTAAGAGTTCTATGGCTTCATTACGTTTGTCGTTAAGGGATTGCTGGCTGGGGCGTTCTGAAAAACTAAGGGAGTAGTGTAAGGTTGAGTTGTCTGCGTATGAATGGATGGGAATTAAGGTACAGTTAAGGAGATCATTTATAAAAATTAGAATGAGAATAGGAGATAGGACAGAGCCCTGAGGAACACCAGAGTTTATAGGGTGAGGAAGTGAACAATGGCCGTCGACAACAGCGGCTATGGAACGGCCGGAAAGGAAATTAGACACAAAGGCACATATGGAGGGATAGAAACCGAAGGAGGGTAGTTTAGAAATTAAAGATTTGTGCCAGACTCTATCGAAAGCTTTCGATATGTCTAATGCAATAGAAAAAGTCTCATCGAAGTCCCGAAAGGAGGATGACCAAGAGTTAGTATGATATGAAAGAAGATCACCAGTAGAGCGACCCTTAAGGAAGCCATACTGGCGATCTGAGAGCAGATTATGAGAAGAGAAATGCTTAAGAAATTTGGAAGCAAGAATAGTTTCAAAAACTTTAGAAAGACAAGAGATGAGAGCAATTGGACGATAGTTGGAGGGTTGAGAGCGGTCACCCTTCTTTGGGACAGGTTGAATGTGAGCAA
Organism: Paralithodes platypus; assembly: GCA_032716605.1. Lineage (NCBI taxonomy): Eukaryota > Metazoa > Arthropoda > Malacostraca > Decapoda > Lithodidae > Paralithodes > Paralithodes platypus. The sequence continues at coordinate 19,454,525 of CM064534.1, read as the reverse complement.
ACTTCCAGCATGAAGGGAAGATGTTAGAGGATAGACAGAGACGAAAGAGTTTGCCTAGGCAGGGAGTCAGCATGGAGGCACAGTTTTTGAGAACAACAGGAGGAATACCGTCCGGACCATACGCCTTATTAGTGTTAAACCCAGAGAGGGTAGAAAGTACATCTTTAGAAGAGATTAGGATATTAGGCATAAGTAAGAGAGAGGAGGGTGGAGAGGGAGGAATAGCACCGGAATCATCCAAGGTGGAGTTTCTAGCAAAAGTTTGAGCGAAGAGTTTAGCTTTGTCAGAGGAAGAAGTGATGGTTATACCATCAGAGTGGGAAAGGGGAGGGAAAGACGAGGAAGAGAAATTGTTGGAGAGGTTTTTGGCTAGATGCCAGAAAGCTTGGGAAGAGCTAGAGTTGGATAGTTCAGTGCATTTATTATTGATGTTTGCAGTAAGACAGTTATGCGAGAAGTATTTAGAGAAGCATAAGGAGATATTTTGGGCTTTTATGGACTTGGAAAAAGCATATGATCGTGTGGACCGTGAAGCAATGTGGAAGGTGTTAAGGATTTATGAAATTGGAGGAAATTTGTTAGAAGCAGTTAAGAGTTTTTATGAAGGGAGCAGAGCATGTGTGAGAGTAGGAAATGGTGAGTTGAGTGAATGGTTTGAGGTAAAGGTAGGTTTGCGACAGGGTTGTGTAATGTCACCATGGCTGTTTAATATGTTTATGGATGGTGTGGTGAGGGAGGTGAAAAGGAGAACTATGGGAAGAGGATTGGGTTTAGTAGGAAAGAATGGTAGAGATTGGGAGTTGAATCAGTTGCTGTTCGCTGATGACACAGCATTGGTGGCGGATTCTGATGAGAAACTGCAGCGGGTAGTCAAAGAGTTTGGTGTGGTTTGTGGAAGGAGGAAACTGAAGGTGAACGTCAATAAAAGTAAAGTAATGGTGTGTAATAGGGGAGAGCATAGGGTGAATCTAGATGTGAGGCTGGATGGGGAAATATTGGAACAAGTAGAGTGTTTTAAATATCTAGGAGGAACAATAAGCAGGAGTGGAGGTATGGAAGTGGAGGTAAAACAGAGAGTGTGTGAAGGAAGGAAGGTTTTCGGAGCAATGGGAAGTATGTGGAAGACGAGAAATCTCGGAGTGAAAGTAAAAAGTGCACTGTATCAAGGAATTGTTGTGCCAACAGTGATGTATGGGGCTGAGACATGGGCTCTGAAGAAAAAGGAGAAAAGAGGGTTGGATGTGATGGAGATGAGCTGCTTGAGGAGTATGTGTGGAGTTACTCGTAGAGACAGATTGAGAAATGAAGAGATACGTAGGAGAGTGGGGCAGCAGGAACATTTGTTTGCAAGAGTGGACAGAAGGGTGCTGAGCTGGTATGGTCATGTTGAACGAATGGGAGATGAAAGGCTTACAAAGAGAATATGTGAGTCAGGTACAAGGGGAGATAGAAGGGCAGGAAGACCCCCATTGAGATGGAGAGACTGTGTAAGAAAGGCTTTGGATGATAGAGGAATGACTATAGATCAGGCAGGGGAAGTGGTGGTGGACAGGAGTGAATGGAGAATGCTTGTGAATAGTTGAGTGAACACGTGGTCATTTGGAGTAAGGGGTCGGGCGCAAGTTGGACTAGATAATAGTCCATCAGGCGCCTGGCCCGGGGAGACGATTAATATGAAGGGTGTGCCTGGAAGTGTGGTGGGAGGGCTTGTCGCTTTGGCTCCGCTGCATGTCTGCCTGCCGAGATCGGAACCTCTCCTGGTGGTCAGGGGCCGGGGGAGTGCTGGAGCGACCTTGGTAACCCTGGTCTCTGGGTCTTCTCCTGGGTGACCTGGATGTGTGAGAGTTTGTGTTTTTTATCTGTGTTTATTTTTTGTTTTATGCTGTTTTTGTGTTTTCCCTGTTCTTGCTCTGTCTTGAGTCGGCTACCCCCAAAATGGGGATTGGGCCTGAGCATATAGATAGATAGATAGATAGATTATTGATGAAAGAGTGTTTGGCAAGTCGAAGAACAGATTTGGCTTGATTCCGGGCAGAAACATAGGAAGAATGAGAGTCTTGAGTTTTAAGGCGACGGTACCGTTTGAATGCTTCCTCCTTATTGCGGACTGCAGTAGAACAGGCGTGAGTAAACCAAGATTTTTTAGCATTAGTCTGAGAGAAAGAGAATGGAATGTATGCTTCCATGCCCGATAGGATTACCTCGGTAATGCGTTCAGCACTCTCCGAGGGTCCCGGCCACGGAAGCAGATATCATTCCATGGGAAATCAAAGAAGTACTGCCGGAGAGCCTCCCAGTCGGCAGCGCCAAAGTGCCACAAGCGCCGCCGGCTAGGAGGATCAGGTGGCCGTACTGGAGAGATAGGACAGGTGACAGAGATAAGTTTATGGTCGGAGGAGCCCAAAGGAGAGAAAAGATCGACAGTATAAGAAGAAGGGCTAGAAGTTAGAAACAAGTCAAGAATGTTGGGCCGATCTCCGATACGATCCGGGATACGGGTGGGTTGCTGAACTAACTGCTCTAGGTCATTTAGGATAGAAAAGACGTAGGCTTGTTCACCAGGTGGATCAGTAGTGTGAGAGGAGAGCCATTGGCGGTGGTGAACGTTGAAATCTCCTAAGATGGAGATTTCTGAGAAAGGAGAAATGGATAGAATGTATTCCACTGTAGAGTTTAGATAGTCAAAGAATTTGGGAAAGTTGGTAGAGTTAGGGGAAAGATAGACAGCACAGAAATATTTAGTAAGAGAATGACAGGAAAGTTTGAGCCATAAAGTTGAGAATTCAGAGGAGTCGAAATCGGGAACACGAGAGCAAGTGAGTTGTTGTGCACATATGCACAACATCTGCCTTTGGCTTTGAAACTAGGATAGAGAAAGTAGGAGGATACAGAGAAAGGGCTGCTGGAGTCATTGCTTTGAAAGTTGTCAGGTGTAGCAGCCAATCACCTTCGTGCTCAGCCCGAATGAAGTTCATCATCAGCAGAACTGGTTTTATGAGCACATCCGGCCAAAGTTTGGCAGTCTTACTTAGTCTCCCTCTCTCTTCTAACTCCTTCAGAAGGTCTTTAATACTGTTAAAGTGTTGGTTGGTAACTATCACCCGCAAGAGATCCTCAGCTACAATTTGCAAAGCTCTCACATTCAGAGGAAATTTCTTGCCATTGAGCATCTTGGCTACGCCTCTTAAGACGGGGCCAGAATCTCTGCTCGCCCACTTTCAGTCATCAGAGTCCCTAAAGATCCAACAAAGCTCATAAGGGCATGCATTCCTCAAGTCGTAAAACCATGTCTGGGAATAGCTCAGGATATCTCCACAAGATCTCAAGTGCAACGCGATACAATTGTTGATCACAGGTTAGTACAATTAAGTTTTGGCCAGTATTGACTGTGAGTTTCTGTGCCTGGACCATGGCTGTCATCATAGTATCTGGATCTGATGGCTTCATATCGATGATTGGCTGGTACAAAGCCTTTGTTCGGGGTAGAGGTGCAAGCCATTGACTTCTGGCAAGATTTGTATTATACCCATTGTATTCTGGACAGTCCTCAAGCTTCACCAAATATTTAATGAATGGCATATCAATTTCTGATGTCTGACGAGCAAGTATCTTCAATGGGAGAACTGACCTCACTGCCCCTTGAGTTGGCATTTCTGGTTTTCCTCGACCATTGACTCTGTAAAAATCACATCATAGTCAATGGGTCCTGACATTTTTTCCTTGCTGACTCGCTTGATCTTTGGCCTGTTCTCACCAGTTTGTGGGGTTGTGTCTGGCTTGGTCATCACTATGGCCAACGAATGTGTCGACACTTTACCATTTACTGAACAAATATCTGCATCAAAATTATCAGCATCTGCTTGCACTAAGCCTTCTTTTGAGCTAGACAAGGCCATGTAATTCTTGTCCTCTACTGCTGCCTGTGGAGCAGATTTCTTGAAGTGCCTCAACTCAGAATATGAACAAGTGACACCGTAAGAAGACCAATCATTGATAATCACCTTTGATTCTCCCATTCTTACTGCAAGTGCAACTTGAAGGTTGGTTGGATAGTTCCTATAAACACTTGCCAAAATAGATCCAATCATCAATGCTGGCAAGGTTTGATCAAGTTTTTGGGATTCCCTTGCTAGCAAATCTAAAATAAACATGCTATAGTCCTCAATACAGTGCACTTTATCTATGTGAATGTTATATTGAGAGTTTTTGAGAGGTAAGGATTTAAAATATCTGACAATGTGCTTGCTAACCTGTGTTTTAACATGGTTCCTGTCATCTTCTGGTTCATCTACTATCCACAGTGTTTTGGAGGCCTTACTGCGAAATACTACAATATCAGCTATACCTGCAGATGATAGAATTACAATATCATTTCCGAGTTCATCAGCCAGTTCTTTCATAAGTCCCCTTTGTGAAGTTTTACACCTATGACGTCATTCCTGTATTCACTGAAGAGTTCTACCGAGTTCCATATCTTTGTTTTGTCCTCTGTCATTTGCTTGACGAGTTTTTGTAATGAGTCATCTTGTTTTTGCTCTGGAGCTACTTTCACTGGGTAGAGGTTTGCCAGATATAAACCTCTGCCGGCAGTCGACATGATACCTAGCGTCAGCAGCATGAAGGTGGCTGACTGCACTTAGTACCCGACATCTAACATCACTGGCAACTCTGTCCTTTCTTTTGTCACATATTTCCAATGTGGTATCATTGCCTTTGATCTCACGATAGAGGTAAGCTGACCCCAACGAGAAGGATGCATGGGGATTTTTTCAATGTCACAAATATTACCACAAAAAAGGCAATGTTTTCTAAAATCAAAATGCTCTTTTGCAGCATCTCCTTTTAACTGTCTCGTGATATTTCAAGGGACACCTGAATCAATCTCCACACCATGGCACCGCTTGAGACGTTCAGTCTGTCTGCTTGAGTTGTACGTCGAAACACAACTTTTGTGGCACTTTAAAATAAATTGGTTGTTATTCTCATTACAACCCTCTAATTGTTCATGAAAGTCATCACAATATATCTTACTACATCTAATGATATTTTTTTATTCGCACAGCTGTTTCAGTTATCAGTCTTTCAGTCATTTCACTATACTTGAATTTTGATTGGAAGAAGCACTATATCATCCATTGTTGTATCCATGATTTAAGTTGAGACTTTGGCTAATTTTACTTTATTTCACCCTGAAATTGATATAAAACACATATTAAAACACTTCTAATAACAACTAGCTTAAGATAAACAATTGTGTAGCCTTGTTTTATATATATTAACAAATATTGCATTTCTTTGTAGCCGGTCTTATGAATTTTTTTACCTTTTTGACCCCTGGATTTTTCAATAAGTAGGATATAAACTATTCATAATCCCAAAGAGAATATCACAATCTACATGCTACATGCGTCTGTATCTCACCAAACTCCCCAGTTATAAGTATTTTCTTGTTCCCTACTCTAATTTCTATGGCGCTCCTCCATTTTGCGGTTCTACTACTGAAAGGGTTAATACTGGGAATTGCCCCAAGGTGATCAGCGGTCACCCCTCTGGAAATGATGACCAATGACCCCCTCTAACATAATATGCAGAAAAACAACTTTAACTAGCAGTGCAAGGTTCACCTAAAAATCAGGCTTTGGCTTACGGACTAGGGGGGTGGAGGGTAAGGAGGCAGAAGAACATGATCGAGTAAGGAGAAAATATACACACACCCTGGTATTATAGGAGAGAGAGAGAGAGAGAGAGAGGGTTACAAGGAGTTACAAAGAATAGTTAGTATCTAGGAGACCTTGCGGTCCATTCCGAGAAGATACTCGAAGTGGAAGGAGAGAGACTGTTGTGCACTACACTCATTACAGAGTGTGCAAAATACTATCTACTTTCTTCGTGAACTACTTTACTGAAGAACTGTTTACAACTTCGGAGGGAAGTTTGTTCCAGGTAGAACAGATCTTATATGTGAAAAAGTTTACACAAATACTAGTGCTGAACCTTTTCAATTCTAATTTACAGCATTGGTTGGGTGTTGTATTCATATTGAGGCTAAACATTTTGCTATAATCCACATTGTCAAACCCTTTAAGTATTTTAAAAACATCAATGAGGTGACCTCATAATCTGCGTGTCTCCAACGGAAAGAGATTAAGAGCTCTCAACCGGTCCTCATAGCTCAGTCTTCTAAGCGATAGAATATGCTTTGTAGCTCTAGCTTGTACTCTTTCAAGTCGCTTTATATCTTTCCTTAATGCTGGAGCCCAGAATTGAACAGCATACTCCAGGAGAGGCCTTATCAGAGCGTTGTAAAGTGTGAGGACTATTTCCTTATTTCGATACTTAACCCGGCAAGAGGGATCTCCTCATAAGAGTTTTACCGGTGCACTGCGGATCTCCTCATATAATCCAAGGCCTTTAAAAAAAACATTTAAATCAGCCCAGTATTTTTTTTTTTTTTTTTATATTGCCCCTTGGCCATGCCAAATATCACTCCTCCACATCCCCTTCTTCCACCTTCCCCCCACCCCTTCAATTATCACCTATTCTCCCTGTTATTCCCTTATTCTTAGGTATATTTTCGTGCTAACATTAGCGAGTTGCTAGCAGGGTGTGGTCATCTGTGTTACCAAGCGTGGGAAAGAGCGAGAGAGAGACTACCACGCAACAGTGTCTCTCCAGCGTTCTGGCCGGCTGGTTGGCTGGCAGGCTGCCTCAGCCATAAGTTATGTAACTCCCGGCCTCTATTGCCGATTTTGACCATCCAAATGCTGTTTCCACTTGTTTTATTGTTGTAACAGGTTAATACCTTTATAATCAACTTAAAATAGGCACATATGGATAAGTATTAATGATATTTATGGTACGATGATGATTTGAGTTTAGGAAACAGTCTAAATACCTCCACAAAGGGAGGGGTGGCCAATACCCCACCTACGCAGCGGAGAGGTTAAATTGCCTCCTAATATAGCCCAATAATTTCTGAGCTTTCTCCTCTACTTAAATGCACTGCTTGGAAAACTTTAGGTCACTGCTAATCAGAACACCCAAATCCTTTTCAAAGTCAGTCACTTCCAGAGGTATTCCTAATAGTGAACAGTCTTACTTGGCGTTTGCTTGGCCGATATGCATCACCTTGCACTTTAACCCTCCGGATCCGGGGGCCTTCATATGAGGCGATCGTCGTGTCCGGGGGTATTCCTGAAAAATGGCTATCTTCATAATTCGATATTTACTGATTGAGACCACCTAGAGCAGTCAACTAAATTGCATAGTGTAGAACCAACCTTCGTCTGTAGACTGGCGTTCAGTTGACATCGCTACGACAAGTGGTTGCCGAGATATGATGATGGGAATGGAGGTAATTTCCCGCATATTTTCGCCTGTGTCCGAACGCTTCGCCGAGGCCCTGGCTAGCACGCACTAAGTCACTCGTTGCTTCGGTGGCTTTGGTACCAGTAGACGATATTATGTTTCTATGGTGATAATGTCATAGTTATTGTGTCATTTATTTCTTTTACAACCATTATTGAGTTATGTGAAACTTTATATAACATATTTTCGGCACTTTTACTGTTATTGGATATTATTGTGTCACTTTCACTCTTATTACTCCTCTTGTTATGAATTATTGTCACTCACTGTTATTATTGAGTTATTATTACTTGTTATACATTTGTGTGTCACTTTCACTTACTAGGCTAGGCTACGCTAGGCTAGGCTAGGCGAGCGTACGGTACCGCATCTTCAGTAACCACTTCTTCATCGTCAAGTTCACTCTGTTCACTATATTCACGAGCACCGCATTCACCATCGTCATTATCCTCATCATTATCGTCCTCATCGGTACTAATAAAGCCCAGAAACTCTAATCAATCCGCCACTTCACCCTCATCTTCACTAACCACTTGTTCTTCGTCAAAGTCACTGGCAAGTTCACTCAGTTCACTATATTCACTCAGTTCACTATATTCGCTTAGTTCTTCCAGAGTGTGTGCAACACCATCGGGACTAAGCACTGTTTTCTTGGTCGTTTCAGCCTTGCTTTTGTTAGGCGTACGGTACGCTGTGGCGGGCGTCGATTCGGACACAGCGATTTTTTTTTGGATTAGCTCCATCCATGTTGGATGCGTGACGAGAACTGATGCTGCATGTTAGTTTGTGCTTGGTGGCGCTGCGGTAGCCCACGCATAAACAAAAATCCGCCTGCGTGATTTAAACCCTTTGATTTTGATTTTGCCTCATATGAGGCCTCCCGGATTCCATGAGTTAAAGGCATCTGCCATGTCTCCGACCATTCACCCAGTTTGTTGAGATCCATCCTGAGATGTTCAACCCCTTTGGGGTCTTTCACATATATTCCAAGTTTTATGTCATCTGCAAACTTGGAGATCACACTCAACAGACCAATATCTATGTCATTGACATAATATGTTATAAACAGAAGTGTGGCTAAGGACAGATCCCTGTGGAACTCCAGAAGTTACTACAGTCCAATATTTCGGCCAAATTTTTTATTAAAATTTTGGCCGAAATTCTGACCGAAATTTAGGCCGAAATATTTACTGAAATTTTGGCCATAATTTTGGCCGAAATATTTTTTAAAATTTAGGGTCGAAATGTTGACCAAAGTTTTTGGCCAAAATATTTGACATTTTGGTTGAAATTTTGGCCAAATTTGGTTGAATTATTTTTGGAACTTTGGCTGAAATTTTGGCCAAAGTATTTTGGAAATGTTGGCTGTAGTTTTGGCTATAATATTGGCCGATATTTATGCCAAAATTTTGGCAGAAATATTTTTGAAACTTTGGCCAAAACATTTTGGACATTTAGGCCAAAATTTGGGCCAAAAAATGTTGGCGTATATTTTGGCGAAGTTTTGGCAAAAAATTTGGCAAAATTTGGCCCCTTCCACTCCAATTATCACCACCAATGCACTACTCCAACCCCCACCCTCACTTCCTCCACCGCCACTAAACAACCTTGAACCACCAGACAGTTACTATTCTCCACTACCACCCCACATTAACCCATTCTGTACCGGCAACGTCTATCTAATTATATTCTAGCCAAGTTCAGACGATTTGTGCAGTTTAAGAAGGATCGATATGGTAGTAGATACGGTTAAGTGGGATAGTTTCAACCATGTTAATTGCTGGAGGCCCTTTTGAAACTGAATAAAATCGTCAACTTGTAGTTAGAATAAACTTAAAAGGACGTCATCGTTACAGAAGGCGTTAAACCACCACCACCACTTCCTCGTAATATATTGAGGTTATTTCACACTGGAAACGGAAACTAGACTGAAGATAGATTATGTTAGGTGGCTAGTAAATAAACTTAAATCGTGAAGGCACCAGACTATAATTGCTCATACATATTGCTCAAAAATGCGCTTGCTTGACATCGCCTTAAGGGGACCCTAGACCTAATCGCTCTATGTGCGTGCGTGCGTGCATTTTTCAGTTTACTATAGACAAAACATCAGACAATTTTTCTCTTGGCATATTTCGTTTATTTTTTGTATGAGGTAACTTAGATATAAATCTATGCTCTTATTTACCCCAATTTGATACATGATCATGTTGAAAACTGCAGGTAAATATTAATTATACAATTTTGGCCCTATTTCCAATCATAAACATAGACTTGAGCTTCGAAAATGTTGCCAGAAACCCATTCTAAGATCGTACAAATTGTCATATATGCTTGGTCTAATTCTGTGAAAAAAATAGAGACAATCGGACAGTAATCAGATCAATAGATAGCCTCAGACGTTGACAAACCATAATTTTACATAAGCGCCTCTATAAGTTAACATGTCATAACTCATTTTCCTGGTGTGAAAGGTTTGGGAAATATAATAGTTACCCCTATTATTCTATATTCTTAAGCAGCTAGGCCTTCTGCATCATAGAAAATATAAATGTAGTTATTTGAGTAACTAAAATATTTTAGAAAAATGGGGTAGCCCCCGTAGGGTGAGTAATGGGTGTCAGATGTGGAAATTTGATGTTTCCTATGATTGTACAGTGTCATAGGAAGCTTTTAATAAAAAACAAAAAACAAAAAAAAATTCATTGAAAAAAGTAAAATGAGGTCTAGGGTCCTATTAACCTCTCTGCTGCGTAGGTGGGGTATTGGCCACCCCTCCCTGTGCGGAGGTATTTAGACTGTTTCCTAAACTCAAATCGTCATCGTACCATAAATATCATTAATACTTATCCATATGCGCCTATTTTATGTTGATTATACAGGTAATAACCTGTTACAGCAATAAAACAAGTGGAAACAGCGTTTGGATGGTCAAAATCAGCGATAGAGGCCGGGAGTTACATAACGTATGGCTCAGGCAGCCTGCCAGCCAGCCAGCAGTGAAGACGGCTGGAGAGACACTGTTGTGTGCTAGTAGTGTATGCGGTTATGTAGCAATTTGTTAATTGGCCAATTTTTCATATAGAATCTGGACACTTGTGTTTTTTCACTTCCTTAGATCACATAGGACTGAAAATAAGCTGTTTCCAATTTTTCCAAACTGCTAATATCAAAAATCCAAGATGGCCACCAGCGGGTGACGAAACTTGAATAACCGTCATACCTTTGGTCATTATTAACATACACACGAGCACAATATATTGTTTTGTATGTATTAACCCTTATTTAGCGGGTGGTAAGGTATTTTACACTGTACCGCTCAGTGGGCATAATCCCGAAATATTCGCTCAATTTCACTCGCCCTGCGCCGTTACTATGGCTCCAATGCGAACGAAACGATCATTTTTGGAAAGAGCAACTCTTCGTCTCCCCATATAAGTCTATGAATGGATGTTATGAATGAGTGTTGAGGGTGGGAAGAGGTGAGGAAGAGGAGGTACTTTTTGGTCTATTTCCCGGGCGCGTTCGGTTGCATTCGCTTTGGCCTGACTTCGGCCTCTCGCGCGTCTACTATTCCTTAGGTAATCGGTCTTATTTTTCTCTTATTTCTGTTTTCTCTCTCTCTCTCTCTCTCTCTCTCTCTTTCTTTCTCTCTCTCTCTCTCATTCCTGTCTGTCTCTCTCTCTCTCTCTCTCTCTCTGGCTCGCTCGCTCTCCCTCTCTCGCGCGCTCTGTCTCTCTCTCTCTTCCTCATCCGTATATGTAATTCTCATTATTATTTTCTCTAATCTCTCTCACTCCTCCTGTCTGTCTGTCTCTCTGGCTCGCTCGCTTTCCCTCTCTTGTGCTCCCTTTCTCTCTTCCTCATCCGTATATGTATTTTTCATTATTATTTTCTCTAACTAATCCCTCTATTTCATTTATTTGCTTGTAATATTTCTGTATTATTATATCTTTTTCACTCTTTCTTCAGTTCAGTTTCTGTATTCTCTCTATACGATGGGAATGGTATTTCGTATGAGGGATGTGCAGCACAAATATTCAATCTTTCGTTGTTTGGTTGTTTGTATTACCGTAAGAAATTTACTGAACGCCTGCAAATAATACGCTATAAAATGCTTGCAATCAAACTCTCAAGCAATTTCAAGGTCACATGCAATTATAAATGTAGGCTATAGGTAGACCCAGAGAGGAAGAGACAAGAGAGAGAGAGAGTGTCGTGATAATATAACAATGTTACATATGTATCATAATTATGAAAAAATAATATATACGGTAGGCCTACATCTGTTCCCCACAATCATATAATGCCAAGCACAAATATTCAATCTTTCATTGTTTGTATTACCGTAAGAAATTTACTGAACGCCTGCAAATAATACGCTATAAAATGCTTGCAATCTCTCTATTTTCTCTAATCTCTCTCACTCCTCCTGTCTCTCTCTCTCTCTCTGGCTCGCTCGCTTTCCCTCTTCCTCATCCGTATTATGTATTTTTCATTATTATTTTCTCTAACTAATCCCTCTATTTCATTTATTTGCTTGTAATATTTCTGTATTATTATATCTTTTTCACTCTTTCTTCAGTTCAGTTTCTGCATTCTCTCTCTCTCTCTCTCTTTCGCTTGCTTTGCAGGAATTTTGTTTTTGTTTTATATAATATATAATAATTTACTTATCATTACTTACTATATCGTATAAACAATAGTAGGTAGCCAACTTACCATAATACCGATACACCAAACCGATCCGCATGCGGTTTTGTTTATCACCTGTTTACTAAAGTGCCACCATTATCGATTTTCTTGGAGCCGACTCGAGCGGGAGGGTTACCAATTGAAGTTAAATCCGTTAGCATATATTGTTAGATGTAAGACATGATAAATACCACTAGAAATATGAATTGGCAAAATCCATATAATATCACTTCGAAATTGTTCTGAAATTTCAAAACAAAACCGCTAGTGTAAGTCATTGCTGCTAGATCGAAGTAAAGGTCTCTAGATCTAGCGGAAGTCGCTATACGTATTGGCAGTACTGCACACTCATTCATTTCATTCATTTCATTTCATTCACCGAGGAAGACCTGGGATCGGACTATACGCGCCGATCTCAAATCCAAGAACTTGACAAGTGAAGCAGCCCTTAACAGGGTTGCCTGGAATGCCGCCATTAGGACAAGAGACTGAAACTGCACTTATGTGTGGAACACTCAGTCTTAAAATTTTATGTATGTATGTATGTATTCATTTTCTATTGAGCTCGTCCTGGAATCTTTACGACTCTGAATCTTACGATTGCCGACGGTGATACGTTGTTGACATTGTTGTTGATGTTCCAGTGGAGGGATGAACAAAATATTTTCCTTGTCCAATAATAGCTATTTCATAGTCCCACAGGACTTATTTTGATATATTTATCAAATTTATTGAACGCCTGAAAATAATACGCTATAAAATGCTTGCAATCAAACTTTCAAGAAATTACAAGGTCACATGCAATTATAAAAAGGTATATTGTAGACCACAATCTTCGCCAAGCTTCGTTGTTGCTTGTATTATCGTGAGAAATGTACCATACACCCTGGTTATCGTGATAAATTTACCGAACGCCTGCAAATAATACGCTATAAAATGCTTGCAATCAAACTCTCAAGCAATTTCAATGTCATATGCAGTATAGGTAGACCCAGAGAGGAAGAGACAGACATAGAGAGAGGGGAGGTCAAAAACATCTGCTAGGTGTGATTTCCCCTGGGAGGGAAGAGATTAGTTAGGGGCGTGCCCTGGCTTACATCAGACAAAGAGAGTACAAAGGAGTACAAACAAAGAGAGTGAGACAGAGAGAGAGAGAGAGAGTCGTGATAATATAAAAATGTTACATATGTATCATATATATGAAAACATAATATATACGGTAGGCCTACATCTGTTCTCCACAATCATATAATGCCAAGCACAAATATTCAATCTTTCATTGTTTGTATTACCGTAAGAAATTTACCGAACGCCTGCAAATAATACGCTATAAAATGCAAAGGAAATTTCTTGTAGAGTTCAATTTTGAGGACGTAATGTGCTCTGAGAGAGAGCGGAGCGGTGATTAGGAGCATAAATTACCTCAAGACCACTCGCCACACAGGGAATTATATAAGGAAATTACCGTATTTTATGGTTTTTGCACTCGTGTTGTACGATCGTTGAAAAACAACCAGTGATCGTAGAAGGATGGTTCGGGTGTCATTGGAAAGCTCAATTTACGCACTTTCAGGATACATACTTGTATTACGCTCTGGGTCTTGTTTATGCATGAAAAAGAGCACGGAACAACCCCATTTAGGGTAAAAAAAAAAACCCGCTGGGCGGCACAGTGAAATATACTCCACCAGCCGCTCGTAAGGTGATAAAATGCTTACAATCACATTTTCAAGCAATTATAAAATATAAATTGTACTTACCAACACCCACACCAGTATGTTCTTCATCAGGAACGTCTCCAATTTGCTCAAGGGTCTGTCCAATATCAACCACAACATCCACCCCACACAAATTATGCTTGGGGTGAAAGCCTATGATCGGGTTATTTTCGTCTTCCGAGTCATCCACACTACCAAAACTCTCACCCAGGCCTTCGACGGTTTCATCCAACAGCTTATTAGAAAGTTCTGAAGAGTTCAGCAGGATATCTAGTTCCTGGGTGGTAAGCCGGGCGTGGTTAGTAGGGTGGCGCGACGCACTAGGGATGGCGGCCACCGAATCGAACACGGGCAAATCTTGACCTTCCATTATGGCTGCTTGAGGGTCACTTAGTCACGGTCACGCAGTGGGGATGTGTGGGTGGGCCCTTGTAGTACACCGCCTGACCACCAAGTTTCGCTTTCCACCTAAATTAGGGCGGGAATACGCCCACGAACTTAAGTCCGACCCCGCCATTTAGTCCAATTTTCTCGTATCGGACTTAAGTCCGACCCCGCTAAATAAGGGTTAAGGTACAATAAATCCATATAAATAATATTTGTTCTGATCAATTGAAAAGAAAAAACATTTAACAATCATATCGTATGAAATATGGCGTCAATATGATAATTTTACCAGTATTTATCATTCTTTTCTCAAATAAAGTTAAAAACAACTTTGATTACAAATTTTGTTTAACATTTTCAGATGCAGTGCATCCAGTAGAAGATATTATAAAAGAGAAATGCCTCATACCCACATCGATATGACTGTGGTTTCTTCACCTGAACCTGTATATATGTAGACAATATATATGGGTAGTATCTTTTACACGAAAGTTATCAATTATAAAAACAAAAATCTTCTCTACTTGCAGTTAAGTCATGGCACAGAGAGATAAACCACAGGAGAAGAGGCCTCGCACAGATTTAAACTATAAACTATGCATAAAGTGTCAGAGCTCCAAAAAGGAGCAATTGAAAGAGCCACCACAATCTGAGGAACATTCAACGTATGACAAATTCTTGACAGCAGTTCGTTTGAGAGCGACTTTTGGGAACAGCGAGTTCGTTACACTCAGCGAAAAACTCGGGAACTTGACAGCAGGTGATCTAAGTGACAAGCACGTTGTATGGCACAGAACATGCTATGCGGCAAGCACCAATAAAGAACATATACAACGTGATGAAAAGCGGTATAACCGAGCCTGTGCAACATCCGATGTAAATCTACTTCACCGAAATGTAGGGAGACCAACTACCTCATCGCACCATGGAGAACCTGCAGAACTGTAAGAAGCAGGAAAGTACACCCGATCGAAATCCACAAACTACGACAAATTTTTTTTTTTTTTTTTGCCAAGGCAAAGTTCAAGGTGCTTTGCACGAATGTCAGTCAGGAAATATTGGAAATCAGATACTTGACATAGTTCAAAACTCCAACAACCCAGAGTGGAAAGTGAACTATGCCAAAGTCATATCTGACAATGATGCATTCTCACGGGACATTGTGTATCACAAGCAGTGTATAACTGAACAGTGGCAACTTCTGAAGCATACACGTGCAAAGACCCCTACTGGTGGCAACACAGATGAAGCGACACAACTGGTCACATCCAAGGAAAGGGGAAGTCATCATGTTTCAATGTCTTCATGAAAGCCGGCGAAGATGTGATCTGTCCTCTTGCTGGCCTTGGTAATGGAGTGTACCCATCCCCCGGGGTGTTTTCTGGATGTGAGAAGTTTTTGTGTCAGCTGTTCAACTCTGGGTTTGCATCGGCCAAGGCACTTAGGTGGCACATGTTCAAGCAGCTGAAGGGTAACCAAGGTGTGGAGAAGCTACTGCCAACTCAAGGATATATCACTGAACATATACAGCATGCACATCTACAAGCCAACATATGGTTGCAGGACGTAGTAGCGGTACCGATCCTACTGGATCAACTTACACTGGGATGGCGACAACTGGAGGATGGCCGCTATGTCCCAGTAGTCTCAAAAGTACCAGCAGCACCGGAGTGGAACTTGTGAAGTGTGCCTGTGTCGCCAGTAAGTGCAGTGGATGGTGCTCTTGTAAGGCACATAATCTAGACTGTACAGAGCTCTGCAAGTGCGAAGGAGCCGAGGACACATGCAAAAATGTCGCACTTGATGAGAATTCAAGCGATGACGAGGAAAATTATGCCCTGGAAGACTAATCATACAAAAGTGTATCTGCTGCCATTCTGTTTGTTACAAGAAATTGTTGTGTCAGTCTTTATTTGTCAAACATGGAAAATGACGATCTTGTATGTCTGTAATCCAAACTTATTTGAAGAACTTTTGGCAAATCACAATAATATGATAAATGCTGATCCAATTAGTGTATAACGGCCTATACTCACCTGCGGCGGCAGTGGCGGCGGCAGTGGTGGTCGCAGCAGTTAATAAATTAAAAGTTACATGGTATTTTCAAAAGAGCATACACACCTGTGGCAGTGGCAGCATCTGTGTTTTAATTAATGCCCAACTAGTTTGTAAAAAAATGCCCAAGAACACGCTGCCGCTGTCGCCACCGCTACAACTGCGAATAGGCATTTATGTAAAGTTCATTTTGTCATTAATTAGGGCTATATTTGGTGGCCATCTTGTTTTTTGTTGTTCATAAAGGCCTATAATGCTGAATTGGGTTAACTATAGATGCAATTGTCTAAGAAGACATTTTGTATTATCTCTGAATGTGCTATTATGGGTGAAATATAGTAATTTTCTTGATTTTTACACATTTATGGCGGCCATCTTGGATTTTGGTGACTACGTATGAATTAAAAAATTGGAAACAGCTTTTTTTGTGTTTACTATAATGTTAAGAAGTAAAAAAGTACAAGTTTCCAGATTCTATATGAAAATTTGACCAAATAACACAATGACATACACTATAGTCTCTCTCTCGCTCTTTCCCACGCTTGGTAACATAGATGACCACGCCCTGCTAGCAACTCGCTAAAGCTAGCACAAATATATACCTAAGAATAAGGGCATAACAGGAAGAATAGGTGATAATCGAAGGGGGGGGGGTGGAAGGAGGGGATGTGGAGGAGTGATATTTGGCATGGCCAAGGGGCAATAAAAAAAATATATACAGGGCTGACTTAAATGGGTTTTTTTTAGGCCTTGGATTATATAATAGTATAGTGGGATTTCCTAAAAAAAGGCCCTCTATAAGAATCAAGGAGCATTTTTGGGTAAAAGTTGGGAACCAGACTTTTTAGCATAATTCAGGCATGCCGAATTCGATAAACCCGGTTCCCAAGCGAAATTTTGAGTTTTGACCGTCTAATTTGCATAAACAAAATGGCCGCCAAATTGGAAATTGTTGACACTTCTTGAACCATTTTCTCCAATATCTCTCTAACTAGGCAAGCAAATATCACAAGTGAAGCATCTATACCTATGTTTTGAGGGTCAGGGAATGTCACTGAGGCATTTTTAAAGGAATCAGTAATAAGCCTAGACTTTAATATACATATTAGCGGCTGTCATTAAAGAAAAATCAATGGTTCCCAACTTTACCCCAAGATAGTCCTTGATGCTTATGCAGGCAAAACAGGGCAATATCTGTCACTCACCTGAACTATTTATTGGAGTAGACCATATTCATGCAATACAAGGAGTTTGATCATCACTCTGTTGCTGACATGCACACATTGCTGTGCATCGTAACCCGGATTTGCGGCATTTGCACCGACGCGTCCTGCATTGTTTCTGGCAGGCACATGAAATAATTTCCAGGCAACTTTGTGGGATCGGACTCAATGACATCAGAATGGGGTGTAGTCCTGAATCGCCATGTTTCCATCCCATGTCTGTGGGTGCAGGAAGCTCAGGTACAGCACAGTGAGCATTTCTCCAAATCATTGCTTGATAGTGTACTCGCATCAAATGGAAGCGGAAAGCATCACGTGTTGGTGGCATTGCTTCTGGTTTGGCAGTCTTTGAGAAAAGTATATGCCTTGCTGCATCAACAGAGTCTGTTTTGTGCACATCATATATTCTGCAGACAAACGTTTCTGAAGATCGAATGGTCTCCTCTGTGAGTTCACCGATTCCCAAGTTTATGAGCAATTGATGGTGCTGTTTGAAGACTTTCCATGATGACCTTTTGGTGTGATTTGCGATGTAGGAGGTGGTGTCGCACCCGGTTAATGCATGAAATGGTAAAAGAGTTGTTGTTGAATCTCTTGGTAGGTTGTTGAAAACTGCATCAATGGGTATATATCGCCTTTTCTTGGTGGTACCAGACATCATCCAGAGGTGTTCACATTGTACACGTGGGAAGTGGGAAACCAAAAACACGAGAACATCAGTGTCCCTTGATGACACAACAACTGTATTGAACTGGCTGTGCACAGCATGTAACACCAACCTAGTGTCAGCTTCTTCATGTGTGGCTCTCAGTTGAGTCAAATCAGTGATTGTCTTTGATGACCTAACCTCAATTTCTTCTCTGAATCCCCCGGCAACTACAATCTCCTTATCATCAGGTGCCTGAGAACACAGTTCCTCAGACAGGAAATTTGCAAGATCAGCTTTATTAGCAGGGAGCGACACAAAGTTAGTCCATTTTTTTGGAAGAGGCACATCACGTCCCTCAACAATTCGTCTGATTGGTCGATCTGCTTTCGTGCGTCGTGTCCTCGTACCACCCTTGATTGTCTCTTCTCTATATCTGTCGAACACAATGTCTACCCGTTGATAGTTAGAACCTGCCTTTAATACTGCTCTTACGTATGTGTCGGCCAAATCCCCAAAGGTCATTGCATTGTCAGGCTTTCCCAGAGCAACCACCACTGCTTGTCCATCAATGATTAGGCAGGATGATGAGTCGTGAAGTTCAATAGCTTCAGGGCAGATTATGTCTTCCGTTAACTTATCTGCCAGTATGGACTTATTTCCAGTGCGGAGTGTACCATTCATTTCAGCGAGTGATACAGGAACTGGCAGAAGCTCGTGCTTTAGGACAGCTGGCAAGTCAACTGGACGACCTGCCTCATAGTCAGTAAGAAGGCGTTGAAGCACGTTTCTATCTGCCTTCAGGATAGTTCTCTTGTCTTTCTCTTTATTGTCTTTGACCACTCCATACAGAGATGCAAACGTTTTGGCATTACTCCTGTGTAGGGGTGCATGGATTCTGACATCTGGCTTGTCACCTTGCTCAGGTACAATCATCCTCTCCTCAACGAATGTATTCACTTTTTCTTGTCCGAGTTCTTTGGCACAAAGTAAGGAGTTTTGGATTGCCTCTGTTGCTAGGTCTTTTGTGGCCAGATTCTGCAATGATGCTGGTGAAACCGATGCAAAAACCTTGAATCCCTGGAAGGCTGAGAGCAATGCCATCTCGTCATCGTTGTCCCGCTTTTGCCGTGATTTGGTAGCTTCATTGTGAACACGTGCACTACCAGGACAGTTGTTGTACATTGCAATCGTTTCAGCTGCAATGTGAGACCTCATATTATATGAAAGGGTCCATCTACAAAGTGCTGATGTTGTCTTTGTGATGCCAATGATTCCACCTGCTTTCTTTCCTGTACCATTTATCCACTCCATGGCTTGGTCTGGATCTACTTGGTTGAACTTTTGAACAGAACGTTTTACAACAAAGTTGCCCCTTTGAAACTCTGATAACACGGATTCTGGTAGTTGGTTCATCTCGGCTATATACACTGTACCCCATCTTGCATAGTTCAGGTGGTCATACCGCATGAAGTATGGCAACATCAGACTGAAGGAGCTTTCTTCTGGTACTGGCAGCATCCCTGACTTTTGCGAGTCCATGGTCACTTGCATTACTAGTAATAACACTGGCTGTGTGAGTTTGGCAGAAGATGCACAAGCTGTAATCTACAGGTGAAGGCCTCTTCAAAGTAACTACTGGATCCATTGTTGTCTGCAAATAAAAGAAACAATTAGTATTAGTATTAGCATTAGATATTGGAGAAATTGATTTTTCTATAATTGCAGCCACTAATTTGCACATTTACGTGAAGGCTTATCACTAATCACTTTAAAGATGCCTTAATCACATTCTCTGACCCTCAAAACATAAGTATAGACACTTTATTTGTCATTTTTGCTTGCCTAGTTAGAGAGATATTGGAGAAAATGGTTCATGAAGTGTCAAAAATTTCCAATTTGGCGGCCATTTTGTTTATGCAAATTAGATGATCAAAAACTAAAAATTTCGCTTGGGAACCGGGTTTATCGAATTCAGCATACCTGAAATATGCTAAAAAGTCTGGTTCCCAACTTTTACCTAAAAATGCTCCTAACATTCACATTTTTCAGAAACCCCACTACTCTATAAGGCTTCCCGCAGCGCACCAGTGAAACTTATATAAGTCTTTGCGCACTTGCCGGGTTAAGTGTGTTATTTGTTTCGGATATTTTGTATGATAGAGCGTGTGAGGATCCACTGCGTCTATTAAATTGCTTGAGTGCATCATTAGATATACTTGTCAGATAAAAATACATGAACAAAAAGAAACAAATTACGTTAACTTGCGAATATTTGTGTTAGAGAAATAGTTAAATTTGTCTCTTGAAATGAAAAATTCACTTCTTAGAACTTCATAAGTAATGCACAATAGTTGTCTATGTTTGTTTTACACTAGGAGTGATAAATAATCAAATTGTTGTTCAGTACGCCAAAATATATATATTACAAAGGAGTACAAAGAAGTACAAAGGAAATCAAACAGGTCTAGTGACCCTTCTAGGCTGCTTGTCCTCCAAAACACTGAGGATCAAGTGTCCAAACAGTGGTTTAGAGTGGGTAAGGGAACATTGGAAAGGGAACTACTGCCCTGGAACTAATGTCCGTGGCAGGATCAGGAAGTTAGTAGGGGACAGATGGGTTAGTAACTGAGGGGGGAATAAAATAAAGTTATTCGTTTACAGACGCAGTCAGTCGCGGGTTTGATGCAAGATATTTGTTTAGGTGAAGTTTAAATGAATCAACAGTGCTGCAGTCTATAATGTCCCGGGGAAGCCCATTCCACAAGCTGACAACTCGATTGAAGAAGAAATTCTTAGATTCGTGTGAGTTAAAAGATTAACCAATAATTTTGCAACCGTTTCCCCGTGTGTAATTAGATTGGTCGATAGTGAAGTACTTACTACAGTTCATATTGTCGATGCCTTTGATGATTTTGAACACTTGAATTAAGTCGCCTCTTAACCCTTAACTGGCGGCGCGCAACATATGTCGAGTTAAATAAATTTGGACTAAGTGGCGGTGCACGACAGCTGTCGAGCGCCATTTTCAGCACGTAATGTTGCTGAGAGAGAGAGCTGAGCGGTGGGACGAGCGTAGTAACCTTATGACCGCTCCCCATGACCACCGTGGACGTACTGAACTGTATTCTACTTTCCTCCCCCCTTTCTCACTCGCTACACAGGGAATTATGTAAGAAAATTACCTTATTTTAGGGTTTTTGCACTCGTGTTGCACGATCGTTGCAAGAGAACCAGTGGTCGTACAAGGATGGTTCGGGTGTCATTGGAAAGCTCTGTTTACGCCCTTTTAGGGATAGATACTTGTTTTACGCTCTGGGTCTTATTTAGGCATGAAAATGAGCACGGAAACAACCCTATTTAGGGTAATAAAAAAAAACGCTGGGCGGTACGGTTAAATAGACCGCCTAGCCCGCCAATAAGGTGTTAATCTGCGCTGGGTTAAAGGAAATACATTTAATTCTCTAAGACTTTCCTCGTATGGTTTGTTCTTTAGGCTAGGTATAATTTTGGTAACTCTACGTTGAACTCGTTCTAGCTTGTCTATATCTTTTTGGTTATACGGGCACCAGGATTGAACGCAGTATTCCAGAAGAGGGCGGACTAAGGAATTGTAAAGGGTTAGGATAACGTCTTTGGATTTATGCTCAAATGACCTGCCTATAAAGCCAATTATTTTGTTTGCTTTCTTAACAACTTCTGAACATTGTTGACCCGGTTTTAGGTTACTCGATATTGTTACTCCCAGATCGGATTCTCTGTTTACATTCTTAAGCTGAGTGCCATTTATCGAATATTTTGCTTTCTCATATTTTGCTTTCTCATTTTGGTATCCGATATGTAGTACTTTACATTTATCCGCATTGAAACTCATTTGTCAAATTTGGGCCCAACATGAAAACTTATCTAGATGGTGTTGCATATCATCAACTTGTTCTTTTGAGAGTACGCTATTTGCAAATTTTGTATTGTCAGCAAATTTTGAGATTGTACAGGTGAGACCCTCATCTATGTCGTTGATGTAAATTAGAAAGATAATTGGTCCTAGTACCGATCCCTGGGGTACCCCGCTACTTACATTTGTCCATTTAGATGCCTTACCGTTTATGACTACTGTTACGACCAGCACAACGAAATAAACAAGGGCACTTAATATTGGACTACAAGATAGGCTAGATCTGCAACAACGGTACGCTAATTCCAAACCTTCGAACTATTAAGCCGGTGAACAAAACACTTAAACCCTCCAGAGTTAATCTACTGGATAACGGGGTATCAATTAACTGGGTTAAGTATACTTCTACAAAGGCTTTCCGGTGACGGCAAAGCCTACTCACAAGAAGAGTAATTACGTTAATAAAAAGCTCTCAATAATAACAATGCTTTAATAAACTATGACAAGATTTAATAAAAGGTTATATGCTTACGTTATCTTTTAGTGTGAGTCTGGACTCAACACTAAAACTCTTCAATGCTCTATGAAAACACTTGAAGTCTAGTCCTACAGCAAACAGATATGGAATCTTCTGAAAACGTCTGATGCTCTAAGATGCTCGTCGAATATAGAACAGGAGTAATGCAGGGGCAGGACACCAAAGCGTGTATCTTAAATACACCAAAAGGTAGGATGCATATATATGGAAACAAGAGAGTGCAACAACTCTGTGACAGCACTAACAATAGCAACTCAAAAACAGTACTTCC
Source organism: Paralithodes platypus (assembly GCA_032716605.1). Lineage (NCBI taxonomy): Eukaryota > Metazoa > Arthropoda > Malacostraca > Decapoda > Lithodidae > Paralithodes > Paralithodes platypus. Next base: position 19,431,729 of record CM064534.1, on the reverse strand, counting down.
TTAGCCAAAGTAACAGCCATACTGGGTTGTGCGCTATGCATCAACCTAGGCTAAAACAATACGTGAATAATTGCTAATGCATTCACAGTTAAAGTTAATAAACAAAATGCTGTCTTTCTTACTAATGAAGTCTAGCAGCAGCATATAGGTACAGGGAGCCTAGGCAGAGCTCAAGCATGCTCGCAGCCTACTGTCTCCCCTGAACAGATTTCCCTTATCTTACGTTAAGTGACTAGGAGGCTCTCTTGGTAAGTCCAGATCTCAAGTATCTGGTCTTACCCTGGCGCTCCTCAAAGGTCAACAAAATGAGTTAGCAAGTATGCAAGCAAGAGTAGGCAAAAGCCCTTCGCTTGTATACTGCTAAGCTCGCAAAGGAAAATATGTACAAGGGTGTACTACAGGCTACCTAGCTCCGTCGAAGTCGTACAGGCTCTGACTTGCCATATACATAACACAGACAACGACCAAAGATACCCGCCACTGTCTAGCATTAAATAGTAATAAAGAACAACCAGATAATTAGAAGCACCCAACAATATGGCTCCATGTGACTATGATTCTAATAACCTCTACAGCTAGTGCAAAACATATATTTGAGAACAGGCGCTGGTAATACGACTGGCCGACTATGGAAGTCGTATGTGAGAACCAGAAGGGATGGGTAATTGAATAAAGATAAGAAGTATTGGAAAGAAGGAGTTCAGAGAGAGGCAAAGCAGTAAAGGGGGTTAGATGTGAGACAGGATGCGAGGGACGTGTAGGACCAAGCGCACAATGCCATGTTCTGAGGAGAGGGAAGGAGAGAAGTACTGAGTCTGGCCACCAGATGGCTCTGCAACCAATCACAGGCCGCTACGTCACATGACACGCAGACGTCATATGCCACGCCAGGCCCGCCATCCAATAGCGAGCGGGTGGGCCCACCGAGCGAGGAATGCACACGTACATACGCACACACACTGCCTCCTCGCTCTCCTCTCCAACTCTCTCTCTCTCTCTCACGCGCTGCATGTTATAATCACAACTATGGATATAAAATACTTCTAAGTGTCACAGACAAGAATAAAGAAAGAATATCGTTCTACGATTATTATAGCCCATTTCACTGCCGTGGCGAGTGCTAGCGAGTCACGAGTATATTCTGGCAAGCTGGCCAGCGGAACACTACTCTTTGCTTTTTGTCGCTGAGCCAATTTTCTATCCATATCAACACACCGTCTTGTATTCCATGCGCTTTTAGTTTTAGCAGTAAACGTTTGTGGGGAACTTTGTCAAAGGCCTTTTTAAAATCAAGGTATATACTATCTACAGCTTTACTCTCATCATAGAGGTTGAGGATATCGTAGAAGAAGTCTAAGAGGTTTGTTAAACAGGAACGTTTTTTACGAAAGCCGTGTTCAGTATCTTTAAGTATGTTATTTTCCTCTAAGTGATTAACGAGTCTGTCTCTTATGAGTGTTTCTAGCATTTTACATACAACTGAGGTTAAGCTACTTGGACGATAGTTACTAGGTAGGGATTTGCTGCCTTTTTGTAATGTCGGTGTTACGTTGGCTAGCTTCCACTGATTAGGCATAGTTCCAGACTGCAAGGATTTATTGAATAGCAATGTTAGTGATTTGAAGAGCTCATCCTTACCTTCCTTTAGAACTCTAGGTGAGATTGTACCAGGTCCAGGCGTTTTATTTACCTTGAGTTTATCTAAACATTTCAATATTTCTCTCTCTGTAATGATGATATTGCTTAAAACATCAGAATTATCAATTTGAATCGGCTATGCGGTAGGGATATCACTGAGGTCTTCTGTTGTAAAAACTGATGCAAAGAAGGTATTGAGGGCATTACTCATTTGTACTTCATCTTTGGTGTATTCTCCATTGTCATCGACTAACGGTCCAACACTTGAAGTAACTACTTTTTTCTTTCTGATATAACTATAGAATTCTTTCTGGGTTGTTTTACTTTGATTCGCAACATGAGACTCCAGGGTCTTTTTACTTTGCTTAATTAACTTTTTGGCTTTGCGTCGTAGTTCTACAAATTTCACCCGTTCTTCGTCATTTTGTGAGGATTTTAATCTATCATTAGCAATCATTTTAGCAAGCAAACTGTCTGAAATCTCTTTCCTCCACCACTTGGGCTTATCATTATGGACTGTACGCCGTATTTTCGATGGTATGCAGTCTTGCACTAATTTTAGGTAAGTGGTTGCAAATAATTTCCAAGATGTATTTATGTCGTTATTGTTATTTAGAACGCTCCAGTCAGTATCTTTAAACATAGCTCTAAGATTACGGAAGTTTGCTTTCTTGAAATTAGGGACTTTCTCGATGCTGCTATTCGGTTCGCTACTAGTTAACTTTAAACTGAAATTTATCGTACGATGGTCGCTGTTAATGAATTCATCTCCAACATTAAATTCTTTATTAATTCTTCTTTTGTTGCAAGTACAAGGTCAAGAGTGTTATTACCACGGGTCGGCGATCGAACAAATTGATAGAGCGAACTCTCTTGCAAGTTTGCATACAAGTCATGTCCCGAGTGTGAAGTAAGAGTATCGCCCCAGTTAGTCACAGGTAAATTAAAGTCGCCAAAAATGACGGTATCTTGTGAGTTACTTACATCTGCAATTTGTTCGTAAAATTCTCGGTCAGTTTGCACTGATTGAGCTGGACAAAGGATGTGTCGACGTTCACAATTTGAGGTTTTGACAAGAGGGTATGGTTAAAAAGTAAAACGCCACCTCTATTTTTATTTATTCGGCTTTTCTCAAACATTACATAACCGGGAAGTGAATACTCTGCTAAAAAGTCTCTGTCTTCTATATTGAGCCAAGATTCTGTTATGCCAATCACGTCATAATTGTCTGTAAACACTAGTTCCTCTAAATCTGAAAATATATTGCGTAAGGTATGAGCATTTGGATAGAAAACCTTTAAATTTGTGATTTTAGAACTCACGGAACGCTCCTAATCAACATTTGTGTAATTAAATAGTATTCCGATAAGTTTTCTTTGGAACTTCAGGCAATTTATCCAGGCATAGTAAATGGCTATCGACAAACTGGGGACAGAATGGTCAATCAAATGTAGGTAAATATAAATTTTTGCGAAAAATCCCGGTCCATAGGCGAACATGGAGGATTGTGTGAGTTTTACTATCATTCTGTCACTGTGAAGCCGTTCAGAGTACTGGTATGGTAGATTGGTTGTGTGTGTGTGTGTTGCTAACGTATATGTATGTGTGTGTGTGTGTGTAAGTATTACCATTTAGTACACGATTATGTGCTTCGTACGTATGTGTATAAATAATCATGTAACTCGGGTGTGCAGAGTGATATCATGTCAAAACAATTACTAACTGTTCTTGTATGTTATTGTATGGGCACTTTTGTGAGTGTGTGTGCTTGTGTGTGTGTTTTTATTTTTGTCTGGGCCACCCTGTATATTGTATATATCAATTGTATTAGTTGTATTTTAAAACTGTCTCACGTCTATTACAGTGAGTTTACAGTAAGATGTCCTGTCTGTAAGCACACTCCCACGGTAATGTATGTACAACATGTATATAGTGAGCAAGGCACCTCCAACATAGGCAATAGGTTTCCTTCCGGCTGACATGCTCTAGTGACCAACTAGTGGTGTGTGTGCCTCCTCCCATTAGAGCATGGCCTTCCCTATGAGATATACATAATCCTCACAATATTCCTATATGAATCAATGAGACAAAAGGCAAAGCTGCCTATACAAAGTACATTAACAACCCACCCACACCTCCAAACACCAACATACACAAGAACATACACACGCACCTTACCCAACAAGCCATCAACAACAGAGACACAACACAATCCTAAACTCTCCACCTCCCAAGATTAACCCATCGGAAAACATGCATCCCAGAGTAACCCCAGTCACACTTGCACGCCTCAGGTCTGGCCACCACCCGTCATTACAAGATTACAAACACAGAATAGATCCAACTCACGACCCTTCTTGTCTTCGCTGTCAACATCCCACCTACAACACAGAACACTTAATACTCGACTGCTCAGCACTTGCCCAGCACAGACATAACTTCAACATCATTTCACTCAGAGATTTCTGGACCCACCCTGGGGAAGTGGCGGACTACCTGGTCGCCGCGGGATTCCCATTAAACGGATTCTTGGGGTTACTACAACAACAATAACAACAACAACACACCATCATTGACAATAGTCTAGGTTATATATGAATGGAAGACGAACCAGAAGAGACCAGGCTCGTTTGGGGACTCCATCCTATGAGGACAGGTCGAAGAGTTCTGCGACAGAGTCCCAAATCAACAAACGATATTTTGCATCCCAGGAGCTGCAAGCCTTCGAAGATGCCACAAAGGATGCAAACGATAATACCCTTTTTGTCATCCATGCTGGTTCAAATGACGTCATGCGCACCAGATCCGAAAAGCTGATAGAGAAATATAGCAAGATGATCCACCACTACAAAAACAAGACAAGGAATATCATCATCTCAGGCATTCTCCCCAAGATTGATGCACCTGATAAATTCTACGACAAAGCCTTCAGCACAAACAGCTGACTAAAATCTTTTTGTCTGAAGGAAGAAATTGAATTCATCAACATCTGGGATAACTTCTATAACCAGCCTACTCTGTTCTGCAAGGATCGGTCGTTTCCTACACGAAGCAGTCCGCAGCCATGGATCAAAAAACGCCATTCGAGAAAAAGAAGCAGCAGCGACATAAATCATCCTACGCCAAGCAAAAAACAGAGGCCACCGAGGACCGCCAGCGATGAGGACCGAGCACAGCTAGGACCGAGAACAGCCATGAACATGAAAGAAACTGGATTATTTCAAAGCAAATTTATTAACACAATTGTCGACATACATCACCATCCACCTACCCTTATCGATCATAATAAGAAATACAATTATTGTATTAGACAATTAATTGCTGTCATTCCAGAGTTGTTGATACCTGTAATTCGATAATGGTCGAACCTTATTAATTTTCCGTATGCTGGGGAAAAGATTCTTGATTATTATTTGAATAATGCATTTACTTTTGAAAGGATCTTAAGGCCACTCCAACAGCTTCCTCTCTCTCCAACACCCCTTCTCCCCTCTCTACACTCTTCAAAACATATGAAAAATAGAAAGTAGCTACGAGGTGCCGTTGTAAAGGCTTATCCCTCAATACCTTCATCTGACCTGACCTGACTCCTTCTGTACCGGCGACGTCATTTTAATTATATTCTAGCTACATTTAGACGATCTTAGTATGCTTAGGAAGGATACATGGTAGCTAAAACGATTAATTGAGATAGTTTGTAGCCTTTTGATAGGTACTAGTCTTTCCTAAGCTGAATAACATCTTCTAATATTTACCAGAGTGTAATGCAAAATATGTCACCGGTATTGTATGGGTTAAAGAATAAAATTACATAATAATGAGATATTATGGTTTACCCTTTTGATCATTCCTAAGCTGAATGAATGTGTCCATTGTTATCCAGAATTCAAAATATATACAGTCAATTATAAAACTACCGATCATAACTGAGGCATTCTATTGATAATTAACTTTCTGACGACAAGTGGCCCTTTCTGAACAACACACACACAAACCCACCAACCCACCCACCCACACACACACACACACACACACAGTGGACAAGCGCACAGAATCATCGTACTCTAGTCGCTTGGCTCAGGTAGCGCAGGTTCGAATCCAGTTACCTGAGGGTGGGGTTTCTGTCAACAAATGTCCTGGCTGTGGAAGTTAGGTGTTGATGCACCAACTCTGGAGTCCACCTGGTTCCCTGCCCACATCCTACCCCTTCTGCGGGTATGTAAGCACCCATGTGGCAGCCAAAGTCAGTATGTTGACTATTTAGGATATGTTAGGTTACATAATTGTGTATTTTCAGCTTAATTGGCTGCCGGCTCGAAATATACCGATTATTATTATCATTATTATTTACATTTAATATAATTATTATTTTTATTATTAATATTATTATTGTTATTATTATTATTATTATTATTATTATTATTATTATTGTAGTATTTAATTTAAATTCTGTTACGCTACTACTACTACGGGAAATAAATCGACAGTCATTTAGAAGTTCGTATATTTTATTTAACAGACTTCCTAACTACTCTAATAAGAAGATGAGTTCAAGACACGGATTGAACATTACGTCGATGATTCACGATAGGTTTCACTTTGGACCCCTAAAGTTCCTGTTACTCCCTAACTGAATTCCCGCTATTCAGGTATTGACTCAAGTCGGCTTCGATCCTATGACCCGTTATTAGTGATTAATCATAAACAGTTTAATCGGAGCTCTGCTGTGTCTTCTATGGAGACCAGGGCCTAATGAAACCTTTGCTCTTTACCTAACTAAATAAAAAGTTATATTCTTTCTTCTACTCTTAAGAATTACCCACGTTTACTGAGCCTTCTGTATCCATTCTCAAGACCAAGGCTATAACACATATAAACTATTTCCTCAACACATAGAATCTATTTACTCCTTTGACACAACCGTCGTTACTACACAAGCATTTCAACAATGATATAAAATCGTACAAATTAACGACTGAGATTACAAGTTCCCTCTCATATATAATATTGGGTTCCGTCACCCAGTTACTTCAACAATATAGGTTTATAATCTTTACCTCAATGCCACTATTGGGTTCCGTCACCCAGTTACTTCAACAATATAGGTTTACAATCTTTACCTCAATGCCACTATTGGGTTCCGTCACCCAGTTACTTCAACAATATAGGTTTATAATCTTTACCTCAATGACACTATTGGGTTCCGTCACCCAGTTACTTCAACAATATAGGTTTACAATTTTTACCTCAATGACACCTTCCGAATTTACCCTCATGTAACCCTATTACAAACACGCTATGTTTACCTTTCACTTAAATCATTAACCGTTCTAACAAAAGATGAACCGTGCCTCAAAACGGCTACACAGAATAGTTCCACAATTATTTTCCTTTGCATGACTTCTGAGGAATTCTTTGTTATACGGGCACCCATAACACTTTTTCCAGACTGCCTCTAGGAGTCTCTCGATTTCTATGAATACAGCGTCCCTTTTAAACTTAATAATCCCGTATTTAACATTCGACTAGTGTCCTTCTCAATAGTTTCCTTTTACACACCTTAATTAATTTTTCATATGGACTAGTGTCCTTCCCTAGCTATAGCTGATCTATCAGGCAACTAAACAACTGTTTCCCCCTTGAAATTATTGGTTGCCTCATTTACTAAAAGAATTATTCTTTCCCGCCTCTCTTTACTTTTACTCTTTAATCTTTAATCTCTCCTATCATATCCTATATAATAACTCTTTCGGTATGGCACCGTTGCTAACAAAAATAACTAATTAATAACACATCATCATCTTTATGGATTCAGGGGAGTCTATTTTTGTTTTCCTTTTGTCTTGTCCTAGAAGAACACATCAATTTTTATGGGAACCATCAGGTTAGTCTCTCATATATAATATACATGTATGCTGTATCAGGTGTGTGTGTGTCTGGAACTGTGCTTTACCACCTCAGAGCTGGCCAGTAGCTCTTCTGGAAATGCTCGCTTCCGTCCACCTTCTGTCGTCCCTCTTGAAGAGCTTGACTGTATGTGCGCAGGCTAGCGATGTGACGACCGGCGGCAGGATACTGATGGGGCATCCTCCGAGTGGGCGAAAGTGAGCAGAGGTCAGGGGTGGTCTGTGTTGTGGCTTTAGTTGAGGGCAGGGTAACTGGAAAGGTGGGTTCCTGGTTCCCCTTTGTGCCCGGGCGAGAGAGAGCAAGAGGGTTGCAATGTGGTAACCCGGTGAGTTCCGAGGGGTGAGTGACCCCAGTAGCCCGTGCGTGGCAGCCTTTATAGTCATGCCCCCAGCTCTCCCGCACTGTGATTGGCTGGCTGGCAAGCACGGTGGCAAGTTCGCCCCGAATTCTGGCTTCCTTCACCTCCTCTCTCTTCTCTTCAAAATAAGTCCCAGGAAGCTGATTATAAACCTCTTTTGGTGGCTTACGGGAGTACAGGGCTAGCACCGAGGTATTAGTTTGTGGATAATCAGAAGGAACTGCTTGGGAAGAGAAGGAGAGCGACTTTTGAGGTGAAGTAAGAAGTCCAGCTTCGTGCTCCGACAATGGAGGCCGCTGATTGGCTGGTGGGCAAGGTGTGGCATGTTGCAACCGTGAGCTGTCAAAATCAGCTGACGGTGCAAGCAAGTAAAAGGGAGCGTGGTGATTGGCGGAGGGCTTTTCTACTTTAATTATTAGTATTAATATGATCATCATCATTACATAGTTATTTCATAATTGTGCCAGCGTGAAGGCAAATTAGCTTGTTATTTATATTTTGCTCTGGTACCATAAACCATTAAATTTTTTAGCTAAACGAGAGGGCCCATATTGTTTTAAATATTTACATCAAAATCCTAATGCATGCTAATTATATAATCATAATTGTTATTACTGCTTTTAGGGTCATGCCTGGATGGGTGGTGGGCGGGCATTGTGGTGGTAAAGCTTCACTGCGTGTCTGCCTGCTGAGACCGGAACATCTCCGGGAGGTCTGGGACCTGGGAATCTTTTACTGGAGATCCCAAATGGGCCTGGGTCTCTGGGTATTTGCCTGGGCAACCTAGATGTGTGTGCATTTGTTTTGTTTTTGTTTTTGTGTTGTGGTGTCCCTGTTCGGGCTCTGTCTTGAGCTGTCCACCCCCAGCTATGGGGTATGTGATTGTGTATATACATACATACATACATACTATGTGTGTATAATCCTCGGGTAAGCAAAACTTTATTGATGGCCTGTGATTCTGGATATTGAAATGGAAAATGTTGATATATGAATCCAGTGTAATACCTATTCAATTAAAAACAAATATTGTTGCAAAGTACATCAAATCATAAGTTCACATAATGATATACACAATATTTATAATGATACAACAGGGAACTGAGGCTTTCCGGCATATATGTCCCATAACAATTTATTATTCTAATATAAGTAGTCAACAAAACAAGGACGAGTGTTCAAGAAAGATTATCTTAACCCATTCAGTACCGGTGACGTCCTTTGTAACATGTTCTGGACACTATTAGACGATTATATTTAGTTTATAAAAGGCCTCCAGCAATTAACAGGTTTCGAACTATCTCATTTAACAATTTGTACTACCACAGATCCTCCTTAAAATGCACAAAATTGTCTAAATATAGCAAGAGTGCAATTAAAAAGACGTCGCCGGCACAGTAGGGGTAATACTATTCTAACGTTCTTATCAAATTAATATGTTCATACTTAATACTACAAGATATCTACAGTATTTCCTTATGCATCATATATTCCTTTATGTGTGTATTATTGTTTTAATATTCCAAAACTACAATCTATGTATTGTATGTATGCACTCTGGCACTTACTCCACCCCCCCACCCTTTTGTGTGTGTGTGGGGGGTGGGGGGGGTGGGGGGGGGGGTCGGACTCGAGACAGAGCCTGAATATGGACATCACAGCAATACAATCTAATTATATTTATTTCCATTGTATTCTTTCATATACAAACTCCCTGGTGTCTAAATGTTTGTTTCATTACATTTGTTCTGGCTATTGGGAATATCCTTAAATGGTAATAGTTTTAAAGCTATATTAATTATATACATCACATTTACATTTTTATACATAGCTCAACACATGTAATATATGAAGAAGGAAGTCTTATAATAAGTTTGTTTTTAGTTTGTTTACTGGTAATGAATGTATCAATGAAAATTCAACTGAAGTACACAAATATATATCCTATATTTAAACCTAAATATCCTATCGTTCGGTTATTTATGGTTATTTAAATTGTTTTTATTGCAATTTTCATTCTCAGTTATCAGTAACATACTACACGTATTTATGTGACAATTGGAACTGCTGACGGTTGTACAGATTGTCCACACACACACAAACACACACACACAAATACACACACACGGGGCGCTGTGATCCTGTGGTCTAAGGCACTGTGTCTTGCACTGACCGCGAGGGCAGGGGCGAGGTTTCGAGTCTCCATCAGAATCCTAAAAGTTTTTTCGGCCATAGCGACGGAGAGAATTGTATCACGGTTCCTCCCTAACCAAGCTGCTATCAACCTGTTTTAGCCTACACATACTTTTCACCAATACAAAGTGCATCTGCGCATGTACTTGGTGGGAAGCCACGCACCTCACGGTCAACAAATGTCGCCTGAACCTCGTAGTTAAGGTAGAATAAGTATTGTACTGTAACTAGGTTTAAGAAAAACTAGATTTTCCTCCTCAGGGCTGCAATGAACAATAAACCAACAATAATTATTATTTTACACAATCCCAAAATTCCACACACCACTCCTGTTTCAATAACCAATTATGTGATAGTGTATATAAATATAATCTTGACTATGCCTGCCAGTGACATGAATAGGTTTGTTATTATGAAACTTTGTAAACAGTACCAGCGGATCATGATAATCACGGTATTTCATTATCGGGCATATGGTTCTACACTACCACAACCCAACCTTTGTTGAATAAAGTAGTTTTAAATTATGTTTATATATTTATTAACCCTGGTCTAGCAGGGGTGGACTTAAGTCCGTATGCAATTTTTGAGCAATAATGGCTCTGAGAGAGAGCCGAGCGATGGGAGGAGCGTAGGTCGGCTCATGACCGCTCGGAACGGGTCCAGCGCGACTACTGACATCTCCTCCACACACATCCACCCTCCCTCCCTCGCTACACAGGGAATTATGTAAGGATATTAACGTATTTTAGGGATTTTGCACTCGTCTTGCACGATCGTTGCAAGAGAACGCGTGGTCGTAGAAGGATGGTTCTGGTGTCATTGGAAAGCTCAATTTACGCCCTTTCAGGGATGCATAATCGTATTACGCTCTGGCTCTTGTTTATGCATGAAAAAGAGCACGGAAACAAGGTCGTTTAGGGTAAAACCACCCGCTTGCAAGGTAGTAGAAGTTTCTGACGGGCCCGCTCGTAAGGCGTTAATGTTATATTTATTTACTGAATTGAGGGGGCAGGGTTCTAGGAATCCTCCGCCCCTTGTAAAATTTTCCAACTCGACGAGACAGAGAAATGGGCGATGGAACTCGAAAGTGGTGCTGGACCCTGAGAATAGGAACATTAAATGTTGTTTCTGTCCGGCCTCTGTCTCGTGTCGGCCACCAATAACAATGGAATATGTGCCTGAGTATATACAGTACATACATACATACATACATACATACATACATACATACATACATATATATTAGGCTTTGTCATATAATTAACCCATAATTAGCGGCGAGCAACATAAGTCGAGTTAAATAAAGCTGGACTATGTGGCGGCGCTCGACATAACTCGAGTGGCAATTTCAGCACGTAATGTGGCTGAGAGAGAGAGACAAGTGGTGGCAGGAGACTAGCGAGCGTATGACTGCTCCAGACCACCGCGGCGAACCTACTGACACAAATCTCAGCTCCCTCCTCCCTCTCTCACTCGCTACATACTCAATTATGTACCGAAAGTACCGAATTACCTGCTTTTTGCACTCGCGTTGCACGGTTATTGCAAGAAAACTATCCATCATACAAGGATCGTTATGGTGTCATTCGAAAGCTCTGTTTATGCCCTTTCAGGGATAGGTACTTGTTTTACGTTCTGGGTCTTATTTAGGCATGAAAATGATCACGTAAACAGCCCTATTTTGGCTAAAAACACCCCGCTGTGCGGTACACATAAATAAACCGCATAGGCCGCTCGTAAGGTGTTAATGTACACATTGTGACGTCTACCAGCATTGGCAGAATCGCCTCTCGTTAGCCACTAGCGCTCGCCAGGGCAGTGAAATGGGCTACAGTTATCAGAGAATGTTGTTCTTTATTTCCTAGTACTCGCATTGTCACAGACAGTCCAGTGGTGGTCTTTATTTTCGTCTGTGACAACGGGAGGTATTTTATATCATTGATAGAATATAAGATGCTTTGCGTAGAGTTAAGGAGAAAGAGAGATATATGCAGCGAGGTGGTAATATGTGCGTGCGTATGTATGTTCTGCCTCGCTCAGAGGAGTTATCCCGCTCGCGCGGGCTTTCCCTCGCCTTTGATTGGCTGGTGGTTCCTGGCGCGTCCTAGAGGCCTGCTGCCTTGTGACGTATCGGCCCATGATTGGCCGACCATCGCGCCTTTGTGGGCTCCTGCAGTCCACAGGAGCTGTTCTCCTCAGGACAGGCTTGGCGTGCATGCTTCTAACATCCCTTTGCATACTCTCTCCCGATCACCCCCTTTACCACTGTCTCTCTCTCTAACCTTCTTCTTTTCCATTGCTCCTCACCTTTATTCAATTACTTATCCCTTTGGGTTCTGCATACGGTTTCCATAGCCGGCCCATTGTATTGCATGTGCCGTCCTCTGAGATATTTACATGTACTTAGAATAGGTTTGAGGGTTCTTAGTTAGTAGAGGTTAAGAACTCTGTGTGTGTCTCCATTATTGATTTAGTGTTTCTGCTCTTTGATTTAATGCTAGACTGGGATAAGGTAACTGTAGTTGTTGTCCCCGATGTGTGTATGGTTTGCTTATACCTACACGACTTCGACCGGTCCTGTGGTAGCCTGTGTTGTCTTTTCGCTTGCGTTCTTTACGAGTGCAGCATTGTGTTGACTGAGAGTTTTAGCCTGTTCCAGTTCCACACTTTGCTGCCTCTTTGCTTATCTTTTGAGGGTCGCCAGGATAGAACCAGATACTTGTGATCTGGATCTATCAAGAGAGCACCCCAGTCAATTAACGTAACTTAAAGGATGCAGTCTTAAGGACATCGCTAGGCTACGAGCCTGTCTTGCTCAACCACAGTTCCTTACCTAGAGTATTCCAGCTAGACATTATTAATTGAGTAGACACTTGTTAGTATTTAATATAAGCTCTTTGATAATTTATGTACTCATTATTATTCACAGCATTTATTAGTCTAGGTTGTTGTTGAGTTGCACAACCATAGCAGACTGTTTCGTTGATGAGGAAGTACTTCTTTTAGTGTCGAGCATTGCTACCGTTTCGCATTTATAGTATTCTCGTGTCAGTTAACATTATATGTCCTATCTTTTAGTGTATTCAGTTTACACGTGTTGTGTCCTGCCTCCTGCCATTATATAGTTCAAGATTAGATACGAGCATCTTATGAGCATCAGACTTTCTTCAGAAGTTTCCAGGTCTATGCTGTAGGACTATACTTCACTTTCTTTCAGATAGGAGTGAAGAGTTTATTGTTGTTTAGAGTAACTATATTGAAGCATCTTTTTATTGTATTAAATCTTGCAGTGATTTAATTGATCTTTCCATAGCTTCCCTTTTATGCATTTTAACGTAACTTGCATCTTGTTTGTTATCAGGCTATACCAGTGTGGGTTAGCCTGAAATAGAGTACATTTATGCCCAGTTAAGGATACCCCGTTATTGCAGATTAACTCTGGAGGGTATAGGTGTTTTTGTTCGCCGGCATATAAGTTTGAGGGTTTGGATCTAGCGTACCGTTGTTGCTTAGTGCCCTATTACTAGTCCAATCATTAAGTGCCCTTGTTTTATTCGTAGCCCCGGTCGTAACAAATAGCGACCTTGCCTAGTATCTAAGAAAGAATTGTAGGATTGTTGGACTTTTGTTTTTTGAGGAATATTTTGGACACATGGATTTTTTTTTTGGCAACGTAGTATAGCACTTGAGTTGTCTTCGAGCATTTTTTTGAGTGAATAGTGCTACATGAGAGTTTAGGTACTCCTTTTTTTTTATAAAACGTTGAGAATTTTCGGTGGACACTATGTCGAACGACGGATCAATGCACAGTGAGGACACAGTACGGGAAGCAGACTCTGAGGTGCAGCAGCGGGATTTGTTAGAAGGCATTAGAGTAATAACTAGTGAGGAGGATGCAAGGGAGTTTCTGGAGATGCCTATTACTGTTGACCGGGTGTCGGGGATTGATCGGTATGGTCTCCAGTGTTTGGCCATGGTCATGGGGCATGTGGGCACTAGCAGCATGACGAGAGGTGACCTGATGGCCTGTGTGCTCGGCGGGGTGCGTGGGGCTTCGGGTGGAGCGGGAGCTGGGGCACCTTCGGCCCAGCCCCCATTCCACTCGACTCCTACCATGGCGCCCCCTCGGGCTCCGGAGCCGGGTAGGTTCCCGTAGGCCGATAGTCACTGGCAGCGTGGTTTGTCACTGGGTGGGTCTCCAATTGTTGCATCTCCTCCTCCTCAAGGTTTAACTGCAGATATGCTCTTCCAGCTTGAGATGGCTAAAATACAGGCTGAGCAACGAAAGAATGAATCTGAGCAGCAGCAGCAGCTTGAGATGGCTAAGCAGCAGATTGAGATGGCTAAGATTCAACAGCAGCAGCAGGAAGCTGAGCTTCAGGTTGAGGCTACGAAGTACTGTGCAGACAGAGATCTTGAGAAGTCTCGGGTGGACTCGACAGGGCAGCGTCTCGGTTCTGGGAATCGAGGTCTTGATCAGTCTTTATCGCACCTTCTTAAGTTAGTCCCTGCATTTGACGAGTCGGGTGTCACCGAGTTTTTTCTGCGTTTTGAGAAGAAGTGCCGGGAGCACCAATGGCCCGAAGTTAAGTGGGCAGCCCTTGTTTCCTCTAGGTTGGTTGGCAAAGGACTCAAGGCATATGATGCGTTGCCTTTGGAGTCTTGCATCGATTATGAGGTATTGAAGGAAGCTGTTCTGTGGGCGTATAAGTTACAACCAGAGACATATAGGTTGAAGTTCCGAGGTGTTACGAAGGGTCGTGAGTGCAATTTTCTAGAACATGCCCGGGAACTGTCTGATGCATTGAGAAATTGGCTGAGGTCAGAGAAGGTGACGACGTTCGAGGAGCTTGAGCAGTTATAGTAGAGTCATTTTCAGAGCTTCCGTGACCGTGTTTAGGATACCAAAGTTTCTCAGTGAATTTAACAAGGGCAACTGATACTAAAAAAAATAAGCCCCCATACACCTGACCAAAATGACGGGAAAGTTGTTATTTTAGACGTTTTTCAAAATGGCCGCCGCCGTCATCTTAAAAAATTGATAAAGTTCTATTTCTTGAAGTGAATGGCCAAAAATTACAATTTTGGTGTCTATTCCCACTAATTTTGGTGTCAGAAGAGCAATGGCATGGCACAATTAAAAAATAATTAATAAATAATTACCAAATAATTAAGTAAATAAGAAAATAATTAAGAAAATCAATGGGATGGCATAATTCATGATTTAGAGTCCCATTAACCTCAACATCTAAGACAAATATGTTAAATCCACTGAGAAACTTTGGTATCCTAAATTAATAAAACATGAGACCTACTGCATTAAGATGCACTATCACTGCAGGACAAATATGATGCACAACTGTCAGAATCACTTTCGCTGTCATCATCGCTGCTCTCCATTTGTGGATGACTTGGAGTTTTTAGAAGATCCTGGAATGATGGAAGTGCAGGTTGGGTATAGCGTACTGGGAGGCATAAGCCATTTACAAGGTGCCATCCATGGCCAATTGGTGATGGATGATTCTGAAGCTGGAAATTCTTCTGCAGATATGTGAGGTAATTGGTGCGCTCTAAGTGTGGTCGTAGACTGTCAGAATCAGGTACCAGTCTGATGATCTTCTTTTTCTTGAGTACTGACCACTTTGCTGCTCTCACCTCTACTAGGGTCTTGTGTTTGGTGTCACAATAGATGTACCGGATAACAAATTTCTGTAAGTCATTGATGATTTCCTGTGTGACTGGGATGTTTGTGCCACAACTTTTAAGGAGGTTGCGAGCTTCTGATGATTTTTCTACACGGTCAACAATAGTTTTCTTGCCTATTCCATAAAAGCCGGAGTTATGGTCGCATCCGGTAAGAACATAAAGTGGGATCAAAGACTCCGCCATTGCCTCACTACACAAACACCGAGCATTTATCAGCTGAGATTTGCGTTTCAAGCACAAGAGTCCTGATATTTGCCGAGCCACATAGGCCGCCTGAACGTAGTTATCAGTATCTTCAGTGTCTATGACAACTGCTTCTGTATACCCTTCTGACCGCAGCTTACCATAAAGAGTGAACAGAGCTGTGTCTGCTTCTGCATGGGCGTATGTGAGATTCTGCAAAACTTCATCTGTGGTGAGATTCCTTGCTGGTTTGCCAACAACACAGTGTATGAGCTGAATAGTGGTTGTAGATGCCTTTCTTTTGAAAGCAGCCTTGATAAATGCTTGAAGGCGAACTTTATTCTCTGGCTTACCAAGAAGAGCATGAAAGTCTCTATTAGAAGGAAATGTGTCCTCTGACTTCATAAACACATTGCAAATGGACTGATTTTTTTGACGGTGTTGTCGTTCACTATCTTTGATGGAGAAGTCTTGCTCGTACGAGTCATTAACCAAGATAACACATTCTGCATTCGAATGTCTATTCAGGACAAAGTTCACAAGTTTCTCACTATAGTCTCCCCACGTTAACTTGGTTCCATCTGCTTTTTCTCTGTCTTCAGTAGTAGGCGTTGTTAGACGCCAGATTAGTCCCATGTCTACTATTGATATGTAAATATCAGGGTACGTTGTCGACTATACATATTGCCAGTGTTCCTTCATAAAGTTCAAAAGGACACTCAGTTGAATGCTTCAGGTCAGTAACTGCCCAGAAATCTCTAAGCAAAAGCACATCATTGTAACTGATTCCCAGGCCATCCTTATGTAATATGTCTACCATTTCTCTGCTCTTTGTCATACCATGTAGCAGTACACCGAGGTTTGTCTCAAATGCAGTACGTCTTCCAGTGATGTAGCTGGTCAAAATAGATGCAATTGATCTGACTTGGGGCTTGTCATCGACTTCAGACTTTGTGGGGTGCTTTAACCAAGTGATGAGCTTCAATAGGAGATCATTCAGGTCTTCATATTCTTCTAGCTCATGTATGTATGGAGGCCAAGGAACAGTTTTTGTTTTGATGATCTGATCTCTGAGTCGCCCAGCTACATTCTTCACCAGCTGATCGTCACTTACACCTAGAGAGGATATTGCAGCCTCAAGATATGAACCTGCAGCTCTTGCATCATATACCAGTTCACTCACATTCTTCTGACCTCGTTCATGAAATGCTATGTCATCTCCAAATTCCTTGATCAGAATTTCCTTCACGAAACTGGACTTTGCTGTGGAATAGTAACCATAATTTGAAGTAATGCCTTAGTAATCCTTTACAAGACCTTGCAGTGTACGGATTTCATGATCTTCAAAGATAACTTGACGGACATGATGAAAGAAGATATTTTGGGCCTCTCGAAGATTAACATGTTGCAGATGCTCTGTTTTTTCATCAGGAAAAGACTCCTTCAGAGGGTTGCTGACATAATTGCGCCAACATTCACGATGATAACGAATTTCCAATCCAAACGCCGTTCGACTGTCTGGGATAGATGCAAGTAGGGTATTCAATCTTTCTCTTATAGGCTCATCTGACAGACAAACTGTATGCAACTTGAACCGGTTCCATGCGTCTACTGTTGACAGCAGCAAAAGTTTGGACTTGCCAGGATTACTGGTTTTTTGTGGTCCTTTCATACACCACACACAGAGATTCTTATCATGAACCACTCCAGTACTTGAACGAAGCTTTTTAGGCACATTTCCTGGGTGTTGTTGACTTGAAGTTGATGCTTGAACTTCTTCCTGTTCAGATTTCCGTTTACGATTCTGTGCTTGCTGAATATAGCGATTACTACTGATCTGGTTGTAACATTTGCTATGCATGTACAGGCCTTTAGGCCCCTTGTCCCACTCCACTGCTGCATAGGCATGCTGAAATTTATCAAGTTCCTTCCACCGAAAACACTTGCTCCTTAGATTCTCCCACTTTGTATCAGATGTCTTGTCCGTACTATCATCAGCTATACAGGGATGTTGACATAATATGCATTTTAATCCAGGTCCTGGGTCAGGCACATCACTAACTCCTCTACGTTCCATGCTTATGATTCTTCACGCCAAATTCGATGCAACAAACCTGAAAAAGAAGGAATTGATCAGTCAACATTCTTGGTTTACATTTTAAATTATATATTATATTATTTGAGTAAGTTTCAGAGGATCCGTGACCGTGTTTAGGATACCAAAGTTTCTCAGTGGATTTAACAACATCATATTTGTCTTAGATGTTGAGGTTAATGGGACTCTAAATCATGAATTATGCCATCCCATTGATTTTCTTAATTATTTTCTTATTTTCTTAATTATTTGGTAATTAGTTATTAATTATTTTTTAATTATGCCATCCCATTGGTTTTCTGACACCAAAATTAGTGGGAATAGACACCAAAATTGTCATTTTTGGCCATTCACTTCAAGAAATAGAACTTTATCAATTTTTTAAGATAACGGTGGCGGCCATTTTGAAAAACGTCTAAAATAACAACTTTCCCGTCATTTTGGTGAGGTGTATGGGAGCTTATTATTTTTAGCATCAGTTGCCCTTGTTAAATTCACTGAGAAACTTTGGTATCCTAAACACGGTCACGGAAGCTCTGAAAATGACTCTACTATTAGTCCTTCTAGAGCAATTTTTAAAGTGCACAGGCGGCGACCTGACTTTGAACCTCAAAGAGAAACAGCCTACACTCTACAAAAGGCAGCCGAGTTGGCTGACCTGAGAATGTCACTGATTCGTAGGTGCGGGTCTGCACAACGGACCGATGCAGTTAACAAGGGGCGCAACACTCCACCCCCCCGAGTCAGTGATGCACAATTTAATAACGAGAGTAAGAGCAATGATACCAATTTTGATCACAAACCTAAAACCGTCCCGTTTAAGAAAGGTCAAACCCCTTCCCCACCTCAGGGGAAGTCCAAGGGTGAAGTAGAGTGTTTCAAGAGTCATAACAAGGGGCATTTCGCACGTTCCTGCCCTAGTAACCAACCTACTGCAGTCGTGTCTTTGGCTAGCAACATTGGGGTGTCTCAGAGGTCTTCTGCATTTACCCGGGGTGATATGTCAGATGCAAAGTCAGTGTCAGTTGCACAGCCAGTGAAGAGGTGTCCGGAAGGCTCGAAACCTGTCCGCGATGCTTTTTGCGACCATAGAGGGCGTGGCTGCGTGAGTTGGGCTGGTTGCAAGCATGGGTTGGAGTTGTTGCGTGATACAGGTGCATCCCAGACTCTGATGAAAAACTTTACAGGCAAACCTATAAACGCGGCACCGGTGGTTGTGGTGCAGGGTATTAATGCTACAAGGTCATACCCGTTGGTTCGAGTAAAGCTGGAGGTTGAAGGTGTGATATGAGATTTGGATGTTGGAATCGTGGAGAAACTGCCAGTAGAGGGCGTCGACCTTCTTCTCGGCAACGACTTTGCGGTACCTGCTTCTGAGGTTCCACCCTTAGTCGTTGCCGAGAGGACGGCCAACGTGAGTAGGGAGGGGCAGGAGTTGGTCGAGAGGTGTCAATCACAGCAGAGGGCGTGTGTTTTCACCCAATCTCGTGCATCTAAGGTGTCACAGCCTATTCCTCAGTCTCTAGACCAGCGGAGGAACGGTCGGAAGGAGAAAGCTAAAGTTGGGAGTTTTGTGAGTTTTGCTCCAGCGGCTCTTCTTAGCGACTTAGTACTTGACCCAGAGGTGAGCTCCGGAGTGGCCCCAGAACCTGTCACCCCTAGTGACATGGTTGGGTGTGATGGCACTCCACGACAGAGTAGTTCCCAGGTGGAGGAGAGTTGTGGGAACGGGGCTATTGAACACGAGGACGGGGAAACATGTCATGTGAACCTGTTGGAGGAGTTTGTGAGGCAACCACCTGAGCAGCCTACTGTCCCTGCGTTGGTCTGCAGCGGCCAAGGTGGAGAAGGAGAGGAGGGCAGTAGGGCACAGGTGGAGGAGAGTTGGGATTATCATGTCTCGGCGGAGCAGTGGGCGGGGGACACGAGTCTGGTGGCTGTGGAAGCGCTAGAGCATCTGCCTGAGCAGCAGTGTGCAGCGCTCCAGCACCAGCTCGGTTCATACCCCACTGGTCGTGCCGAGCACCCAAGCCTCACAACTCAGGCGGTGCACGAGGTTCCGCTGGCAGGTCACTTGAGTGTTAGTCGACCGTTGACCTCGTTGTTTCGGTGGTTCAAGGTGGGCGACGAGGCTTTGGCATGGTTGTCAGGCCAGGGTCGACCCATGGCTGCCAAGGGTGGTGGTCAGAAGGAGGACATTGAGCAGATTGGTGAGGTTGGCTGTGGAGTGGATGTGCCCGGTCGTCACATAGCCTCCCAATGCTGCTCTAGTCGAATGCAACAGCCCTACCATAGACCGACTGTATCTGGCCATGTCGCTGAAGGCGGTGATGCTGCGCAGGCAGATGTAGTCGTAAGGAATGCGGGGGTGCGCATGTACGGTATCGGCGGGGAAGCCTTATCAATTATGAACTATGGGAGTGACTGCACAGGTGGTACTGATTGTCCCTCTCATGACCTGGCTGTTCTAGGGACGAAGGTGGAGAAGGAGGGAGACTTTAGTTTAGAAGCTGCGGTCTCGGCTGGGTTGTGGGAGGGCACGAGGCATGTTGTTCTTCGAGATAAGTTGCAACCTCTTGTGTCTGAGCGCCAAGAGATGTTGTTTACTAGGCTGTGGCAGTACATCCGCATGTTTGTTGCTTCTCCAGACCTGATGTACGGGGTAGAATCCGACATGGAGGCTGGAGACAGTGCAAGGCTCAAGTTAGTTCCCTACCGTATAAATCCTGCTCTACAGCCTGTCGTGAAAACAGAGCTAGACGACATGTGGAAAAAGGGCCTGAGGGATAAAGGATATCGTGAGTGATCGTTGCCAGTGAGTTTGTAACCTGAGTTGAGTGGCAAGATCCGTGTGTATGGTGATTGCAAGAGTGTGGAAGCATTATCCCTGACAGACGCCTATCCATTACCTAGAGTTGACGATACCATAGACCGCATCGGGGCTGCCTCGCTCGTCACGAAGGTAGAACTAGTGAAAGGTTATTGGCAGGCCCCGTTGCCAGAGAGAGCGAAGAGAAGTGCCAGTCTTGTGATGAACTGGGCAGTTTATCAGTGTCAGGTGTTGTTTTGCTGCCGGAACACAAGTTGGATGTGTGGCATGTTAAGGGCACTGATAATGTTTTGGCTGATTGTTTGTCACGGGAGGGTTTGTTTGCAGGAGAACCCTCGCCGTTCAGTCAGTGTGTGTTGAAAGTGGAGAAAAATCAGGCTTGCCCCTGTAGAGCAGCCGTCAAAAACAACATTAAAATTAAATAAAAAAATAACATAAAAACTCTTTCTTTTTGATAGTTAATTGTAAGTTGCCAATGTTATAGCTAAAGTCCTAAGTTGAACCTGTCTTTCACTTAGTAGGCTGGGCTCTGTGAAGCTCGCTCAGGGAGCATAGCAGGCTAAAATTATACTATTATGTTTGGGAGGGGCTATAAAATTTTCTTTATGCTAATATGTTGTTTTATTTAATATTGAGCTTTGCATTTAATTTCTGGTGGAGTGGCTAGGTGTGGCGGGTCTTGTCGGCATTCTGCCTTGTCAGATATGGTGCTCGCCTAATGTTGAGCGTCCCATATCTTGGGCGGGGTGTGACGTCTACCAGCGTTGGCAGAATCGCCTCTCGTTAGCCACTAGCGCTCGCCAGGGCAGTGAAATGGGCTACAGTTATCAGAGAATGTTGTTCTTTATTTCCTAGTACTCACATTGTCACAGACAGTCCAGTGGTGGTCTTTATTTTCGTCTGTGACAACGGGAGGTATTTTATATCATTGATAGAATATAAGATGCTTTGCGTAGTGTTAAGGAGAAAGAGAGATATAGGCAGCGAGGTGGTAATATGTGCGTGCGTATGTATGTTCTGCCTCGCTCGGAGGAGTTTTCCCGCTCGCGCGGGCTTTCCCTCGCCTTTGATTGGCTGGTGGTTCCTGGCGTGTCCTAGGGGCCTGCTGCCTTGTGACGTATCGGCCCGTGATTGGCCGACCATCGCGCCTTTGTGGGCTCCTGCGGTCCACAGGAGCTGTTCTCCTCAGGACAGGCTTGGCGTGCATGCTTCTAACATCCCTTTGCATACTCTCTCTCCTGATCACCCCCTTTACCACTGTCTCTCTCTCTGACCTTCTTCTTTTCCATTGCTCCTCACCTTTATTCAATTACTTATCCCCTTGGGTTCTGCATACGGTTTCCATAGCCGGCCCAATGTATTGCATGCGCCGTCCTCTGAGATATTTACATGTACTTAGAATAGGTTTGAGGGTTCTTAGTTAGTAGAGGTTAAGAACTCTGTGTGTCTCCATTATTGATTTAGTGTTTCTGCTCTTTGATTTAATGCTAGACTGGGATAAGGTAACTGTAGTCGTTGTCCCCGATGTGTATATGGTTTGCTTATACCTACACAACTTCGACCGGTCCTGTGGTAGCCTGTGTTGTCTTTTCGCTTGCGTTCTTTACGAGTGCAGCATTGTGTTGACTGAGGGTTTTAGCCTGTTCCAGTTCCACACTTTGCTTATCTATTGAGGGTCGCCAGGATAGAACCAGATACCAGTCAATTAACGTAACTTAAAGGATGCAGTCTTAAGGACATCGCTAGGCTACGAGCCTGTCTTGCTCAACCACAGTTCCTTACCTAGAGTATTCCAGCTAGACATTATTAATTGAGTAGACACTTGTTAGTATTTAATAAAAGCTCTTTGATATGTACACATTATTATTCACAGCATTTATTAGTCTAGGTTGTTGTTGAGTTGCACAACCATAGCAGACTGTTTCGTTGATGAGGAAGTACTTCTTTTAGTGTCGAGCATTGCTACCGTTGCGCATTTATAGTATTCTCGTGTCAGTTAACATTATAATAATTATTATGTCCTATCTTTTAGTGTATTCAGTTTACACGTGTTGTGTCCTGCCTCCTGCCTTTATATAGTTCAAGATTAGATACGAGCATCTTATGAGCATCAGACTTTCTTCAGAAGTTTCCAGGTCTATGCTGTAGGACTATACTTCACTTTCTTTCAGATAGGAGTGAAGAGTTTATTGTTGTTTAGAGTAACTATATTGAAGCATCTTTTTATTGTATTAAATCTTGCAGTGATTTAATTGATCTTTCCATAGCTTCCCTTGTATGCATGTTAACGTAACTTGCATCTTGTTTGTTATCAGGCTATACCAGTGTGGGTTAGCCTGAAGTAGAGTACATTTATGCCCAGTTAAGGATACCCCGTTATCGCAGATTAACTCTGGAGGGTATAGGTGTTTTTGTTCGCCGGCAAATAAGTACGAGGGTTTGGATCTAGCGTACCGTTGTTGCTTAGTGCCCTATTACTAGTCCAATCATTAAGTGCCCTTGTTTTATTCGTAGCCCTGGTCGTAACAACATAAAACCAGCTTTTACAAAGGCTTCTTCCTATACTTGTTTTGCTAATTAGAGATACAGTATATGAAAGCAATGATAATGTACACACTTAATATTTCACTTGGAACCTTAAAATTTATTTCTGACCTGCCCACAATCATCAAACGATAATTCTTCAGAGTTAGAGTTAGTTAGTTAGTTAGTCTCACACACATTGGCTAGTGTTGATGTATGTTTTTGAAATTCCGAACGGAGCGTGTGTGACTATAATAATTATACAAATACTCAGCTCAGCGTTTGAAGAATTCGCAGTAAGTCTGTGTTTTACATCCTTTAAAATGTGTATGTTCTGGTGTGGTAACTTAATGGTAATATTCCATGTACATTTTAATCAATAATGATTATATACTCTCAATCTACTCGCTGGTATCAATGTCAAATAGATATAAAGTGCAGCAAGAATATATGTGACGGACGTATACTGTATATATTTATTTTAACCCAACGTCCCTAGAATTCGGCACTCCCTCACTCTTATGGCTTTGGGGAAGACACTCGTTACAGGCAGCCTGCGTTTTGTCTCCTTCAAACACATAGAAAACAAAATATATATCATTGGTATTGGCTGCATTTAAGTGGCTCGACATACATTATATACGTCGTTGGCATATGGCGGGTAAATAAACGAACTCAATTCTTATTCTTATGAATACTTTCTCATCTCAAGCTTGTATTTATATGCGTATGTTTCGGTGACTGTTTTTCAACCTCAGTGCTGCTTGGAGGTGTTTGTATATTCATGTCTGTGCCTTGGCCAGTCACCTGTTGATGACATTACACAAACATGAAGGCAGACGGGCACTGATGAATGGGAACTTGAGAACATAAGAGACAATTTGTATATATGTGTTGTACCAGCGACGTCTATTAAATTCTATTCTAGCTATATTTAGAGGAGTTTGTGCAGTTTAAGAACGATCTGTGATAGTAAAAAAGGTTAGGCGAGATAGTTCGAAGCCTGTTCATTGGTGGAGGCCCTTTTGAAACAGAGTAAAATCGTCTAATAGTAGCCAGAATAAAGTTAAAAGGACACCGTCGGTACAGAAGAGGTTAAAGGTTATATAAAGGCAGAACTCTACTTATCCCATTCAGTACAGGTGAGGTCCTTTTCATTATATGCTGGACACTATTAGACGATTTTATTCAGCTTAGGAAAAATGTCTACCCTTTAAAAGATTACTGGCTATCTCAAATACTCCTTTTAGCTATACCACAATCTTTCCTACGCTACATTGCATCGTCTAAATGCAGCTGAAATATAAACAAAATGACGTCACCAGTACTGTAAGAGTTAAAACAGTACATACTCAGAGTGTTTTACAAGTAATGAACACGCATGGAGAGCTTTGCCAATGTAATATATAGAAACATTTATAAGATAGATATTATATTAGGATGGAACGGGGCAAGTACTATGTCTCATAATCAAATGTTGGTTAATACAGGAAAGCAGAATGTCTGGGAATCCAAACATAAGGACGTGTCAAAACCTTAAGGGGGCCCGCCACCTCGCTGTTTTCTCTTTCTCTCCCTCTCTGTTTATCTTGTATCCATTGGGCCCCATTCAGCCTACTGTAATAAGACATTTACCCCCATCCAGGTGTCAATATTTTCCTGGCGAGCGGTAGCGAGCCAGCATATATATTTTTTTGTTTTGACAGCAAGCTAAATTTGTACATTTTTCGATAGAAAAATGTCTCCGGCGAAGCCGGATTTCTCCATACAATGCTGGCTCGCTATCGCTCGACAGGAAGACATCGACACCTGGATGGGGATAAACGTCTTAAACAAAAAAATCTGAATGGGGCCGAATGAATACAAGCCAGGGAAAGAGAGAAAAGGAGAACAAAATAAAACAAAAACGGTGACCCCCCTTAACCTGGATATTTTGGACCACAAAGGACCAACAAAGAAGGGACAAGTATCTGGTGATACATTATTAATAGTCCAAAGACACACTGTGCCTCAAGGAATTACCTAATATATCTCTCTCTCTCTCATAATATATATACAGTATATATATCATGGTAATAGATAATAATGCATTTAAGGATTATGATATTTCCACATACAAAAATAATGTTTAAGAAAATGTTCCTAGGAATTTACTTTCTCTCGCTTATCGCCTTTGGGACCCTTATCACCTACAGATTCAATGTATGACTTTTTTTTCGAAGTTAATATTTTCTGATAAAGTTAATTATCTCTTGCCAGACCCAATTTCCCTTCGCCTCTCTTATATTCCAGCATATTACCCCTGAGGAGATCGTCGATAGGGAGAATCCGTGATCTTATGTGTATGGGTTTCAAGTTGAGCCATGTTGCTTTCCAGTGTACAATGAAGGCTTATGTAGTTTAAGGAGGGGGGGGGGGGTTTGTTCCCAAGACCTCCATCAAGCTTAAAATTACACCCCCTAGACCCCCTGTCAAGAACAATTTTGTAAATTTTTCAGTAGAAAAATATCCTGTCCGAAGGCCTGTTCCTCTTAAATTACAGGCTTGCTATCGCTCGCCAGAAAAAATCAACATATAAATTGCACACAAGGTCATACAATTGACAGAAATGGGGTGAAAGATCTTAAAATCGACAAAATAGTGGGGCAAACGTCTACAAATTGTATAAGCAATGGGGATAAACATGAGGGGGAATTGGGTCTAGAAAAATATCCCTCAAGTGTAGACCTCCCCTTATTCTAGGTACTGTAAGAACATTGTATTCAGCGTAGGAAGGCACACTAAAATGTATTGTGTTGAATTTAGTACACGATTGGTTACACAAAAAATGTGTTTCTTACAGTAAAGTAAACAAAGGTTTTACATACACAATTATTACATGCATACATTCCAAATACAAATTACTAAATTATTGTTCAGTAAATAAAACAATATCAATTACAGCATACTCAAGCAAACTATTGGAAGTTACAAAATATTACACACACACACACACACACACACATAGCAGTAGTTAGTACGTCTACTATGTTATACGCTTTAGACAGTGAATTGTAATTAAGTGAAGGAATAATGTAATATTACACACAAACACACACACATAGCACTAGTTAGTACGTCTACTATAGTATACGCTTTAGACAGTGAATTGTAATTAAGTGAAGGAATAATGTAATATCGAACTTGTGTTTAAAGGGAATATTTCAATTGTGTTCAGCCTGTCAGGATACCTCAGTAGAGTTTGTACTGACTTTCATACACCCGTTCAGAACCAGTGACGTCCTTTATAACTAGTTCTGGCTACTATATGACGATTTAATTCAGTTTAGAAAGGACGTCTACCCACCAAAAGGCTACAGACTATCTCAAATAATCCTTTTAGCTGCCACATATCCTTCTTAAGCTTCATAAAAGCGTCTAAATGTAGCTGAAATCCAATTACAAAGACGTCGCCAGTACAGAAGTACTATTTTACCTGCCACATCATATATATCAGTACAAGGAGTTGATACGTCTACTGGGGGCTAAGATTGAGACATTAAATTTTGATTAAGTAAACAAATATATATATATATATATATATATATACATATATATATATATATATATATATATACAGTATATATATATATACGTATATATATATATATATATATATATATATATATATATATATATATATATATATACATTTATCGATATATATATATATCTATATATATATATATATATATATATATATATATATATATATATATATATATATATATATATATATATATATATATATATATATATTATATATATATATATATATATATATTAATAAACTTATATTACAAAAATAAAAATAAATAAGTTCTGGTGATGGGCTGGTCTATCAGAGTGAGAACTGAGCGATCTCTGCCATACCCATAGCTTACTCTGACTGTTCCTTTTACTTTTATATTTTCTAGATCTCAAGTGACGGCCTCTCTTCCGTGGATTGACCTCCCAGTCTACCTAGATTGGAAGCCAAAACGTCACATTTTTTCCTTTGCCCCTCAACTTTCTCTTCATAATTGCTGAGGGGCACAGGGCCCTGGGTGGGGCTTTGGTTTCCTGGGCGTTTCCGCACCCTCCTCATCTCCCCGCCATGGAGTGGCTTCGGTCACCCAGGCTTTATTGTGGTCGGCAGTGAGGGTTCTGTGGGGGCGCACGGTTATGGCCTTGGCCTGCTCGGGGCCTTGGGGCTGTTCGGCCAGGCAGCTTGGGGAACAACAACAACAACAACAACAACAAAAATATATAATCAATTGGAATCAAACTCGCGCTTAAAGGAGATATTTCAAGATATGCGTGTTTTCCCACCAGTCATCCAGTCAGTCAATAGCCAGCCCTTATTCCCATAAGGAATAGGGAGGATCAGCAAGAGACACATGGCTTGCTGGTGTTTGTACCGCCTTTCATTACAGGCGATGTTATACAGTATAGGACGCAACTATGCAGCGTGAATGAAGGGGTTAAGCGATAGTTTAACCCCTTCTGTACCAGCGACGTATTTTTTTGCTTATTCTAGCTTTAAATAGACGATTTTGTGTAGCTTAAGAAGGATCTATGGCAGTAAAAGGGTTAAGTGAGAGAGTTCGAAGCCTGCTAGTTGCTGGTGGCCCTTTATAAAACCGAAAAATATTGTCTAATATTATCCAGAATAAAATGAATGAGACGTCGCCGGTTCATATGCGGTTATCATAAGGAATACAACATGGCGGTTGCTGTGAAAACATTGGCCTAACATCTTCATCTCACTTTTGTTTTCCTCACGTCGATACTCGGTAAATTCTTGTTGGACGGAGGAATTATTTACCCAAACAAGGCGGTAAAGTCCTGGGGCCAGATGAAAGAGAAAAGGGATTTTTTTTTTTTTTTTTTTTTTTTTTTTTTTTTTTTTTTAGCGGTATCATTGAGTTTGTGTTGGCCATAGACTGTTAGTTTCTTTAAAAAAATGTATATGTATGAATCAATAATACAAATACGAACCCTATTTTAACTCTATCAGCACAATGACGTATTCCATTAGACGATTTTCTTTAGTGGAATTATTTTGTATTCATCGTTTTCATTGAGTATATTTTGGCCATAGACTTTCAGCTTACTAAAAGAAAAAAATAAGAGCCCTATTTAAATATATCTATATGTGTGTGTTAAGCATGGTTCACACGTACAAGAGTTGGTGCCCAAGTCCAGCACGAGTGAGGAAATTTTCAGATTCGGCCATGACTCTGGCATACTCTTCGTGACTCGTGTTAAGAACAAAAGAACATAAAAAAATGGGAGTCTGCAGAAAGCCGATTGGCCTAAGCAAGGCAGATCCCTGTCCCACACAATCCCAATTACAAAGCCCAATTATAGGCTCAACACTCTAATACCCTGAGGATCATCTTACCAAAACGGTTAGAGATTAACGCAGGATTACGGGGTCTGCAGAGCGCTGATTGGCCCAACCCGGCTGATCCCCCTTCACACCCAACCCTTCTCGTCCATAATGCTTATCCAATTTTATCTTAAAGCTCCCTACCGTTTTTAATCCCACTATAGCACTTGGTAGTCCATTCCACCCATCTACAACTCTGTTACCAAACCAATATTTGCCTATATCTTTTCTGAAACGAAATTTATCTAATTTGAAACCATTGGTACGAGTTCTTTCGCTATCACTGAGCTTTAGTACATTTGTCATGTCCCCTTTGTTAATCCCACTAACCCACTTGAACACCTCTATCATATCCCCTCTAACTCTGCGTCTCTCTAACGAATGTAAACCTAATTTCTTCAACCTTTCTTCATACGGAAGATTTCTAATATTATGGATAATTTTTGTCATTCTACGCTGTACTCTCTCCAATGAATCTATGTCCATTATAAAGTGTTACACTTGTGTGAGTCGTGTTGGTATTGGGGTGTGTCCTGGGGACTCGTGACGTGGCCTAGAAATTTCATGCCTGCATGAAATTTCTTGTCCCCGTCAAGAGTCCGAAGGACACACGTGTAGACACGTGTTGACTCTTGTTGACTATTCTCTGCATAACTCTTTGTGACTCGTGTTGACTCTTGTTACACCTTTAGGTTAATCAGGCACCTGTACAATGGGGGCCACTCTTGGGAGCACTCTTTGTGACTCTTGTTACACTCTTGTTGACTCTTATTATACTCTTGTTGACTCGTAACGACTCTTTGTTTTCGTACCCTGGAATTTGACCGTTATTTTTCAAATTTCCTCAACTCGTGTTGAGTTCGTGTTACACTCTTCGTGACTCTTGTTTACTCTCCGTGACTTGTACTGACTCTTGGATGAACATGTACCAACTCTTGTTGACTCTTGGTAAATCGGGAACAGTGACCTACTCGGGCTGGTTCTTGCCAGAGTCACGAAGATCCATGAAGAGTGTCACCCATCGTTCACTCGTGCTGGACTCGGGCACCGACTCTTGTACTGTATATGTGAACCATGCTTTACTGTTATGCACCTTTACTCATTTTACTCGTTCAGTACAAGTACTGTCCTTTTAACATTACTGTGGCTACTATTAGACGATATTATTCAGTTTAAATTGGGCCTCCAGAAATTTCAGAAATTCGCTAAGGCAATCCAAGGCATCAACATGTATCAGAATTATTATTGTTGACGGTGACTCTAATATCACACTCAAATTTTTAAAAATATGAACACATTAAGGGGAGATGGGACGTTCTTCTGCCTACTTCTCCCTCGTGTTTAGTCCCATTAGTTTTCAGATTGTATGACGTTCGGCCTATTAGTTTGGCGATTTTAAGACCTTTCGCCCCATTTCTTTGTCAATATTAAGACTGTTCGTTTCATTTTGGTATCAATTTTTTTCCTGGCCAACTATAGCGAGCCTGTAATTTGGCTGTGACATTTTTCTATTGAATAAAGTACAAATAAATCTTGAAGGAGGGTCTTAGGGTGTGTGTTTTTAAAGCTTGGTGGAGGTCTAGAGAGGAAAATATAAAAATGATAAAAATATATCTATGAATGAGGAAATATATACGCCAATCTCCCCTTATCATGAATGGAATGTAATTTGTTTCGCCTGTTCCGTCAAACTCAGTATCGATGTATCTTGTGTGTGCGTGCGTAAATGTGCGTGTGTGTGTGTGTGAGTGTGCTTAAACATGCTTTTGCGTGTGCGTTTGTGTGAGAGAGCGTAATTGGATGTAATGAGAGTGTGAAATTCTGGGGAGGGAACTTAAGTGGGTTCATTGTAGGAAAGATGAAGAAAAGGAGGGAGATTATGTCCTCAGTGATTTAATTAAGATAGAGAGAACAAAAAAGAGAGTGAGAGAGAGAGAGAGTGTGTGTGTATGTGTGTGAGTGAGATATGTTATTTTCCGATGTTTGTGTTTGTTGTATTACAATCATGATACATGTATTCATATTATCACCAACCCACCAATTAACTTACAAATTAACCTAACTAATGAAATCAATTAAACTAATGAATACATGTGGCACTCCAAGGATTCGAACCTAGTTTAATAAACTCAAATATCTGTATTGAAAGTATCTGCTGAACAGACTAGTACAGGTGTCTCTGTTTTTAAAATCGTCTAATAATAATATATATAATTAATCTTGTGAGTATATACATACATACATACTGTACATACAAAGACTATACTTTTAGACTTATATTAGACTGTTATAATAGACTGTTCTATTTAGACTGATGCCAAAGACTGTTAAATTTGTTCTTCTTCAAATATACGAGAGGAACTTTCCATTA
This sequence comes from Paralithodes platypus, assembly GCA_032716605.1. Classification (NCBI taxonomy): domain Eukaryota; kingdom Metazoa; phylum Arthropoda; class Malacostraca; order Decapoda; family Lithodidae; genus Paralithodes; species Paralithodes platypus. The sequence goes on along the minus strand of CM064534.1, from coordinate 19,400,509 downwards.
ACCTTATTTTTCTCTCCTTGTGTCTCTGTATTGTATTGAAGGAATGTTACTTAATGCAGACAACTTGCACTGTTTCAGCTTTAACGCTTTTGGTGATTCTAATCTTGGATTTATACATAAATTAAAGGCTTAGAGAGAGAGAGCGAGAGAGAGAGAGAGAGATACAATGAGTAACAAGGAATGTTTAGTATCTCAGATACCTTGCGGTCCATTCCGAGGAGATACTCGAAGTGGAAGGAGATAGACCTTTTAGTGCACTACACTCTTTACAGAGTGTGCAAAATACTAGCTACTCTCTTCTTGAACTACTGAAGAACTGTTTACAACATCGGAGCGATGTTTGTTCCAGGTAGAACAGATCTTTTATGTGAATTTATTTCCACAAATACTAGTGCTGAACCTTTTCAATTCTAATTTCCAGCCATGGTTGCGTGTTGTATTCATATTGAAGCTAAACATTTTGCTATAATCCACATTGTCAAACCCATTAAGTATTTTAAATATTTCAATGACCTGACCTCGTAGTCTGCGTGTCTCCAACGGAAAGAGATCTAGAGCTCTCAACCGGTCCTCATAGCTCGTTCTTCTAAGCGATGGAATAAGCTACGTAGCTCTAGCTTGTACTCTTTCTAGTCGCTCTATATCTTTTCTGAGTGCTGGAGACCAGAATTGAACAGCATATTCCAGGAGAGGCCGTATCAGAGCGTTGTAAAGTGTGAAGACTATTGCCTTATTTCTATACTTAAATTGCCTCTTAATATAGCTCAATATTTTCTGAATTTTCTTCTCTACTTCAGTGCACTGCTTGGGAAAACCTTAGGTCAATGCTAATCAGAACACCCAAATCCTTTTCCAAGTCGGTCACTTCCAGAGTCATTGCCAATAGTGAATAGCCTGATTTGGGGTTTGCTTGGTCGATATGCATCACCTTTCACTTTTCCAAGTTTAGAGGCATCTGCCATGTTTCCGACCATTCACTCAGTCTGTTGAGGGCCATCCTGAACTGTTCAACCCGTTTGGGGTCTTTCACAATCATTCCAAGTTTTATTTAACATAAGGAAAACTAATGACCAATACTGTACAATGCTATAAAAAAGGGGTTGGTGGTGAATTATTCCCGCGTCATGTCATCCGCATCGCCTATTCGTCAGTGGTGTTCATTCTGTTCTAGATTCTGACTTCGTTATGTCTGTCACACTAAACCAAAGGTCTCCCCGAGGTCAGACAGTCCCAACGTGCCGCAGCTCCCAACTGAGCAGCAATCGTGTCCTAAAGACAATGATTTTCCGAAAGGAGTGACAGCGATAGCCTGAATCCTTACTAAGTACTACTAACCACCTTCAAACGGCCAGACTTTAGAATCAAGTGATCAAGGGATATTACACTTACTCCAGTGGACAAACCAGGGTATTTTAGTTGGCCTGGCAACCAACATGGTACTAAAGCTCTCTCACATAAGAGCAGTCCAGCCAGATGCACCATAGAACAGTCACAGGGACTGGTCAAGTATTACAGAGAGAGAGAGAGAGAGAGAGAGAGAGAGAGAGAGAGAGAGAGAGAGAGAGAGAGAACGCAAGCACCTAGGAAATTTGATTTCAGCCAAAGTCTTTCAGTTCCAAATTAAAGTACTAGGTTTCAGCGCTCCAGACCTGTTCTAATTGTGTACACACTGTGGTAAACTATCAATGGAAGTCAAATATTACTAAGCTATAATGAATCAAATAAAATCAATCTAAATTTAAACTACTCCATATCTAAATTGAATTCAATCTGAAACAAGCTAATTTATATCCAAAGGTCTCACATAATAAATTGATATATAGGGTAAGGTTATAAGGGTTAATATTAGCCAGGAATTAACTCACCAATAGTTCCATGTGGCAATGAGGCAAGGGAGAACGTTTACCCAATATGGTGGACAATGGGGAACGAGACTTCGGTCCCAAGACTCGAGTCAAGTGAAAGAAAGAATAAATGATTACATGGGAATGGACATGAATATTATGCTTATCTGTCAGTCAGTCATGGCGTCGATGAGAGCGTCGTGATGGTGTAGCTGTTTGTATCGCTGTCAGTGTATTGTGATTAGAGGCACAAAAGCGCGATCAACTGAGGGCGGAAAATTTATGTTAACTGGTCGGTGTTCGTGAAGGCTCTGCTCTCTCTTCCTCAGAGGCACACCTTGCTGCCTTGGCAAACGCCAGGAGCCCAAATTATCGTACCGCATCTAGGTTGCTCTATAGTATCTATACGATAAATTATATTAATATATACGATAAATTCATATATACTACATAAGACCATGGCAATATTGCTTAATAGCATATTAGGCCTTTTATAACTTAACTTATTTACAATCTTATAATATACGATCTACTCGTCCTACGTCGTGCTGCAGGAGCGACCGTGATGTCACAGAGACATACGGGATCACAAAAGAGTCATAGCCTATCGTATTTACGATACACTCCCCCCACAAAAAATTACCTGAACCCCACCTTAAACTTAAAGTTGCCCAGAGGCTATCTTCTGACGCCACATGTCGACGGCGCCAGCAGCAGCGCGTCTGGGACGCGTCCCGGTCCGAGAATGATCACCATCAGTAAGAGGTGAGTCGTTCCTTTGAGAATCCTCGGACCCAGCAATAACAGGTGGAGCATCAGATTGCAATGCGGAATCTAGCTCCAAAGCATACAAACGTGTGATAGGACGAACAGTAGTTCCAGTGGCTGTCTTCAATAGCGACACCAGCTCTACAGAATCTGCCCCCTTGCATACCTCCAACGCGCGGCTCAATTTCCAGTATAAACGAGGACTATCTTCTTTAATTAAAACAACTTCACCAACTGTAGGTGCCGTTGGTCTACCAGAGGGAGTAACACTCCTTTCCCTCAATGCTAACAGATATTCATTAATCCACCGTTTTCTAAACTCTTCTATTATCCCCGATATATACTGGTATCTCTTAGACACCGCTACCTCAGAGTACAACGAGGGATCCTCTAACTCTACTATAGATTGGAAATCAGATGGAAACGCTGTCAATGGGTTTCCATATATGAAGTGAGCTGGCATTAATGGTAGTGGTTCTTGCAGGTCGGTGTACACATATGTAAGCGGGCGATCATTCACGACTGCCTCTATCTCTGTGAGGACTGTCGTCAACTCACTCTTCTTTAATAGAGCACGTCCTACTACCGCTCTGAGTCCTGACTTTACTATGCCGACACACCGTTCCCACATTCCACCAAACCAAGGTGCCTTAACTGGAATGAACCTCCATTCGCACTTCTTCTCTCCCAAAAAAGTGATGATAGTAGGATCACTACTCATATTCTTTAGATATTTTGATGCTTGGACATAAGTGGGAGCATTGTCGATAAGAATGAGTTGAGGGAATGAACGACGGGCACAAAACCGTCTAAACGCCAGCATAAATTCTTCGCTAGACATAGTATCACATAGTTCTAGGTGTACCGCTCGAGATGTTGCACAGGTAAACAATAATATATAAACCTTCTCATGCACTCTCGTCTTCAATGCCCCTGTGTAATCTAATCCTACAGCTTGGAAAGGTTCTACGTACTTTACACGGCATTCAGGTAGAGGTGGAGATGGTCCAGTTGCATATTGTTTGCCTTTTAGTCTCTGGCATATGACACACTTTCTTACTACGCATCGAGCTACTTGTCGAACTCTGGGTATCCACCATGTGAGACGCAAATTTGATGTAATATGACATACCCCGTAGTGTTTTACATCCCTATGTGCACGTATGATCAATAGATCAGTAACGTGATGTCTTGTTGGCATAAGTATTGGGCGGTTTGTGCCGTCTGTTTCACCCGACCACTTCAGGCGACCCTCACACCTGATGAGGCCATTGTCTAGGTGCAACCTTAGTTGACGCACTATATTAGGCATTAATGTCTTATTCGAGCTTTGCAAGGATTCTAATTAATTGGAAATGGTTTCTACTTGAACCCATTTGATCAAAGTTACTTCAGCTGCTTTAAATTCACGAGCATCAATGTTGTGACCCCTGTTGCAGAGTTGGCCCGTTACTTTAAGCTCGATATTGGATACATATCGCAATACCCAAGCGACAACTCTGACTAGTTTATTATAGTCACCGAATCTTGCCCACTCTATGATTGGCCCGGTGGCTCATTTGGTTGGGCTTTAACTGCCACTGTTTCCAGTGGCAGAAGTCCCTCACCAACAGCATGCCAAATCGTCCATTCACTTTCATAGAGCAGCCACTTTGGGCCATGCCACCACAATTCGGACTTCACTAACTGGCTAGCCGTTATACCCCTAGTTATGAGATCACTAGGGGTTTCTTTTGTATTTACATAATGTTAAGCAATGTCTGGCAAAAGGGCTCTAATCTCATCTACCCTATTCTGCACATAAACTGGCAGAGACTTCTTACTATGTATCCAGTTGAGTGCGACCTGACTATCGCACCAAACGTGAACGATTTCAATATTTAATTCGCTCTCTTATGTTGCGCGTACATGTTGCACCAGACGTGCTAATAGCAGCATGGCAGTCAATTCCATTTTAGGGATAGTTACCTTTTTAACCGGGGCTACCTTGGCCCGGGCTGTAACTAAATGTGCCCCAAATGAAGTAACGACATATATGGCTACCCCGTATGCCGTGGCGCTAGCATCGCAAAACGTGTGTAACGTAACGTCACCGAACGCCGCCACTTTATGAGGTATAGGTTTAGTACATAGGATGGCATACTCATTCAACAACAATGTCCCTTGGTCATTCAGGTCCTCGGGTAAACTGTCATCCCATCCTATTTTACGTCTCCAAACTTCCTGCATTAGAATCCTAGCTCTTATGGTAACGGGTAATGCTAGACCCAAAGGATAAAAAAATTGCGCAACTTTGCTCAACAGACTTCTTTTTGTGTGCGCTCCTGTCTGCTGAGCAAAAGACCTTGTTTGAAAAGTTAGTATGTCATGTTTAGGTTGCCATATCTTCCCCCAAATTTCTGGACTTTTCCTGGTTATGAAATGCCGTACCATCCACCTGTATCAAACTCTGAAGATCTTCACTATTAGTAACCCACTCACGGAGAATAAATGTGCATCTGTAAACAATCTGTGTGCTTGCCAGTATGTATATAACAAATCATCCTGACTATCGCTAGAACCCTGCAAATTGTCTATATATAATCCGCGAGATAGTTTACTTGTGTCCTCATGAGTATCAGCTAGATGTTTTTTGATTGTGGCATTTAACAAAAACTGTGAACACGTGGCCCCAAAGAGTACAACCCGAAAACGGTCTATTATGACCAGACTTTCAGAGTCGCTAATGTCGCTGAACCAAAGAAAGCGGGTAACATCTCTATCTTCCTCCTTTAGCTTGACCATCAAGAATGCTTTCTCGATGTCACTGGTATAGACGCACTTCCCCAGCCTAAACCGCAATAGATGTTGGGACAGGTCCGGCACCATGGACAGACCTGTCAACAGGCAGTCATTTAGACTGGGTTGTTGACCTTGATGGGCAGAGCAGTCATGCACCACCCGTATTGGTGTGGTGACACTGTCTTTTCTTACCCCATGATGGGCCAGATAGTGAACCTTACCCTTCTTAATCGGTTCCTTGACATCGACTCTCTCAATAAAGCCTCTATCTTCATAACTACGAAATACATCGTCATATGCCTGGCGCGTGCTCGGTTCGTTAGACAATTTCCGCTGCAATGTGCGTAAGCGACCTAATGCCAAACCATAGTTGGTAGGCAGGCTTATCTCACTGTTCTTCCATGGTAAACTAAATTTATATTGCTTGTCTGAGGCACAGTAGCTCACAGACTCGTCAAACCTTTGTAGCGCAACTTCCGAGTCATAATCTGTCTCCATAGGATTAATGCCTATGTGATCCAATCTCCACAGTCGTTCCAGGTCGAACTCGGCAGCCATCTTAGGGTCACTAGGTTGGGAATCCTCCCTTCCCAACTCCTCTGCCGCGGTTACATTGACTCTATATATCGAGACTGTGTCGACCAGGACCTTTGACTGTGTAGTATGCATCTTTCCGCTCATGCAATATCCAAATTTAGTGGGGATTGAAATTTTGAAATTACACCACACATCTTTTTAAATCCAGGGTATACTACATCATAATAATGATCCACACCAAGTAGAACATGCACCTCACTCTGATTTCCCATGGGATCTGACAAGTTAACCCCTTTGCTACGTAATGTGTGTTCCACCTTCTTCACTCCTACAGATACATATTCTGGTAGGGTATCTACTACGATACATGTCATAAAGTACCGGTTTTTACGGTAGAAATATGATATCTCCGCTATCTCGTAGTCTTGTTTGTCAGTAACCCCTGTGAAGCCCTGCAATCGAAGAGTCTCAGCCCCTACGATTCGGTGCTTCAGTCCCACTAAGACGGACCTCTTTATAAAGGAACATTGAGACCCTTGACCTAGAAGTACCCGACAAACTTTGTTACTGTCTTTACCTTCCAAGGGAATCTGTATTGTGGGCAATATAGTGGTGTCTTGCGTGCTACCTAGTGTCACAGTTGTAGTACCCTCTGGTTTGACGTCTTTGACGTTATCTGCTGTAGGACACAACTTATCAAAGTGATGTCCTTTGCAGTGGCGAAAGGACCTTAAGTATGTAGCAGTACATTGTCCCTGCTTACCATGTTCCTTACTTAGACAACCTACACATAGCTTCAATATTTTCGCCTGTGCTAGTTTTGTCTCATTTGTTGGGTATTTTACACAGAAACTCCATTTATGTTTGTTGTTACATAGCTTACATAGAATCTGAGCAGGTTTCTTATACGTACCCTCTTTCTTTTCTTTAGTCCCCACTGTCATGCTTACAGTTCCCCTCATCTCCACATTCTCACTCCCTCCCGACACATACATTCTCCCTTTGTTCAACTGTAGATTGTTAATTTCCTTACTGAACTGAGTTTTGAACTCCCCCAGATCAAATGATCTAATCTTGTCAAGTATTGCCATAGGAAGCTTCTGACGTAAGATAATGACTATCATTTCCTGTGTGGTGAGCCCTAGGGTGTCTAGCGATCGAGCATGGCACTCCATATTTGCCCTAAAATTTGCTAACTCCTCAACCTTATTCTGTGGTTCTGCGAGCTTTAACAAGGCAACGACATGGGCCATCTTCAACTGCTCTTGATCCACGTATGTGGACTTTAATAATTGTACTGCCTCAAGATAACTATCACCCACTACCGCAAAACCCTCTATCAAATGTAAGGCCTCTCCTTCCATTTGTCCCTTCAGGTAGTGAAACTTGCGGACATTATCCAAAGAGGATTCATGAACTGTAGACCGAAATACGTCCCAAAAAGCTAACCACTCAGTCAATTTGCCCCCAAATGTAGGAAGATTGAGCTTTGGGAGGTGTACAGTGTGTTTTGGGTCAGCCCTTCTATGGGCCTCATTCTCGCCTCCCTTCTTACTTGCGACAGCACGCTGTAATATGTGCTTCGCTCTAAAGACAGGTTCATCATAGAGGGCGCGATTATCACACTCTGTAACTATCTCTTCCTCCTCTGTCATGCCTGCCACAATCACCTTACTCAGAGCCATAATACGACCGTGGGTAGCCTGGACGTTGTCTAATCTAGCTTCTAATTCCTCGAGGTCAGCAGTAGTGATGAAAGTGTTGACGTCCACAATTAGCCTATTTAATACTCCCCGAAGTCCCGCCCTTTGATTTTTAGGGGCCTTGATCAGCAACCGACCCGACGGTGTCTCTTCCTGTTTATTCATTTTGCATGTAAGCCTATAGGCTTTGTATCTAAATGTTACAAAATCAACAGCAAAAAGTAGTCTAGTTAAGAGATGCCGACCGGCGGACTTCTATGTTATGGAGAACAAATAGTACACAAAATAGCAATACCTACTAAAGGGTCATATTGAACAAGAAAAAATGTTAGGTCAGGTCATATGTCACAGGAAGTCTGAAATGTAAAAGAAAATTATTGGGGGAAGATGATGGGTGGGATGCAGGATTTGGGCAGGTGCAACGATGTGACCCTGCATTCCGGCTCTAACCATCGCTTGGCTAGCCTTGCCAGTTTATCATAGAGTTGTTCCTGCATCCTGTTATATGTCCCCTTGCTCATTGCTTTAAAAATCCCTTACTGGTAGCTAATTCCCGAGGTCTGGGCACCAATATGGTAAACTATCAATGGAAGTTAAATATTACTAATCTATAATGAATCAAATCAAATCAATCTAAATTAAAACTACTCCATATCTAGATTGAATTCAATCTGAAACAAGCTAATTTATATCCAAAGGTCTCACATAATAAATTTATATATAGGGTAAGGTTATAAGGGTTAATATTAGCTAGGAATTAACTCACCAATAGTTCCACGTGGTAATGAGGCAAGAGAGAACGTTTACCCAATACGGTGGACAACGGGGAACGAGACTTCGGTCCCGAGACTCGAGTCAAGTGAAAGAAAGAATAAATGATTACATGGGAATGGACACGAATATTATGCTTATCTGTCAGTCAGTCATGGCGTCGATGAGAGCGTTGTGATGGTGTAGCTGTTTGTATTGCTGTCAGTGTATTGTGATTAGAGGCACAAAAGCGCGATCAACTGAGGGCGGAAAATAGATGTTAACTGGTCGGTGTTCGTGAAGGCTCTGCTCTCTCTTCCTCAGAGGCACACCTTGCTGCCTTGGCAAACGCCAGGAGCCCAAATTATCGTACCGCATCTAGGTTGCTCTATACGATAAATTATATTAATATATACGATAAATTCATATATACTACATAAGACCATGGCAATATTGCTTAATAGCATATTAGGCCTTTTATAACTTAACTTATTTACAATCTTATAATATACGATCTACTCGTCCTACGTCGTGCTGCAGGAGCGACCGTGACGTCACAGAGACATACGGGATCACAAAAGAGTCATAGCCTATCGTATTTACGATACACTCACTCTTTTGGTCACATACAGTTGCGCACATAAGTTCTGTTCTTCTCAGTGATCTTACACATAGACATATAATGTGTCGTGAATCCTAGCTGGTACAATATACCGTAGTTTGAATTTCCCGGGTTCACGACAGCTGGTTCCTTTTTGTTTATACGCATTACTTTATTTGTTTTTGTGGATAAATATTACTGTGGTTGCACCAATTATATCTTAGTTTATTTTCCCTTATTATATAATCACGGGGGACAATATAGAACCCTTAAATATTTTATATTGTCACGATAAAAGGGAATCTCAGACACACTTCACACAGACTTCGTCCCGCTAACAACAAACCACCAGTTGCTGCCACATAACACCAGAACTTCCCTGATATTCACCTACCGACATGTACATCACCTAAGCTACACTCTTTGCATCACAGCTAAGTTCCTTTAATACTAGAAGTACTTCATAGATATTACTGGGACTACCACAGATAACCTACACATACATGTTTACAAGTAAGTCAAACGCCGACCCGGTATCATTTTTATAGCCTAGGCCAATTCATCTTTCCAGGTTTAATTATTTAATTTATATCCGTTTCTCCTCTACCCCATAGGAATAATAAACAGGATATAATTGGTGCCGTGTGACCAGGATACTGGGCCCTCTGTTATATATTGATAGGAATTGGGGGGGTAATAGGCCTGACTTGTCTGCCTTTGTGTAGAGCTGGGCGATCCAGTGGACAAATGTTGAGGGCCGCATATGTCTGGGATTTTCCGCTGGACCGTCCAGTGCAGTGCCCTGCCTTTTTTGTTAAGCAGTTCTATAAACCAGGGGCAAGGGTGGACACTGTCAGGCAGACCTCAGCCTGGGTTAGATGTGCCAGGGAGCCGGAAAGTGTTAGATAGGCTATTGGACAGAGCGCGTGCCTTCTTTGAGGAGAAGGACAAGGCCGAGGAGGAGCAGTCGACGCAATAGGCTAGATCTAAAGTCTATGACGACGGCTGCGGCTGTTCCTCCTTCAGAGGAGTCGTGATCCTTCTTTCTCTTTCTTTTCCTTTCTTTTTCAGGCATTAACTTTGTAATTTGTTAAAATTTAATATAGTAAAGTAAATATTGTAAAGTAGATTAATATGACTAGGGTAATTTTCCTTTTCTTTGATTATTTGTAAACTCACAGGTGGCACGCGATCTGCATGCTTCAATTTGCTTGGTTGCTGTCGTCATCAATGTAAGTAGGTTAGCCTAGGCTTAGAATAGATTAGAATAGGTTAGCCTACAGTGACGATTAGTATTGTTGTTCGTTAAGCTTTAGTTACCGTAAATTTTTTAAGAATGGAGGAGAAAATAAAGTCATTGCGGCGGTTCAGGGCCGCCAAGAAGGGATGGATTACTAAGCTTTCCTCTAATCTGTCTGATTTTATTGAACATGCTTCTACACTGCATGATGTAAGGGGTGTGAAAATCACTTTAGAAAAGGCCCTAGCTGATATCTAGTCGTATAATGTAGAGTTGTATAGCTTTTATTCAGATGATCAGTTAGAGGAGGAGATGGTGAAAGATATGCAGTATGTTAATCAAGTAAACAGTCAGTTTGCTGAGTTAGATAGTGCTCTACAGACAACCACTACTGGTAGATCTCATGATAGCACAGCAAGTAGGAAACAGAAGGGTATTAAGCTACCCTTCCTGAAGTTGCCAGTTTTTGACGGGGATCCAACACAGTGGGTGGGTTTCTGGTAGCTCTTTGATTGTAGTGTCCACTCCCAAACAGACTTAACTGACATTCAGAAATTTACGTATCTAAAGGGACAACTTAGTGGTGAGGCTCTACAAATTGTTAGTGGATTTAGTTTGGTCGCTGCGAGTTATGTATCAGCGGTCAATATTCTAAGAAATAGTTATGATCAAAAGGATCGCATCAAAGCAGCTCACATAGCGAAATTGTGTAATCTCCCGCATCCTAGCCAGGAGGTAAGTGCTCTGAAAGATTTTTCCGCATCATTTGAGTGTGCGTTAGAGTCATTACGCTCTATGGATGTAACAGTAAGTGAAATGTGTGCAGTACTGTTGCATAATAAACTTCCTAGTGCACTCTCTGAAGTGATTAAGCGTGAATTAAAAGACAACTGGCTGGATGGATGTGGATGAATATGTTCGTGTGTTTAAGACTGAAGTGTGCAATCTAGAAAGTAGACATAATCCACTAGAACAGTTTGGGGCGACCGCCACAGCAGCATATGCGGTGTATCAGAAACCCGATACCAAGCAGAAGTATGGATGTAAGTTGTGTTTAAAGACAGGACATTTTTGGGCAAAGTGTGCAAAATACAAGAACAGTCCCACCAAGGCCAATAGAGCAAGGCAGTTGAAATTGTGCGTCGGGTGCCTGTCGTCAGAACATGGCAGCCAGGGGTGTACTAACCCTAAAATTAGGCCGTGCCGATTCTGCCAACAGAAACATTTTAATTATTTGTGTCCGACGCCACACCTTAAACAAACTGGACAACCAGTAACCCCTGAACCAACAGTGACCATGGCTGTGGCTTCGGGCCGTAATGCAGTGTTGTTACCTACCATTCAGATTCCCTTAACCGACAGAAACGGTCATACCAGTAAAGTAAGAGCTTTGTTGGATCAATGTTCGCAACGTACCTTCATCTTGCGCTCTGCTTTATCGCAGCTTGATTACGTTAGGGTCAGTAAGGAACAGCTGAGGCTCCAGGGATTTACTGGCTCACTTGGTAGTACTGAGTATGAAATAGTAGAGTTAACCTACTACTGTAGGTTAATATATAGGTTTAATATGTTTATGGATGGTGTGGTGAGGGAGGTGAAAAGGAGAACTATGGGAAGAGGATTGGGTTTAGTAGGAAAGAATGGTAGAGATTGGGAGTTGAATCAGTTGCTATTCGCTGATGACACAGCTTTGGTGGCGGATTCTGATGAGAAACTGCAGCGGGTAGTCAAAGAGTTTGGTGTGGTTTGTGGAAGGAGGAAACTGAAGGTGAACGTCAATAAAAGTAAAGTAATGGTGTGTAATAGGGGAGAGCATAGGGTGAATCTAGATGTGAGGCTGGATGGGGAAATATTGGAACAAGTAGAGTGTTTTAAATATCTAGGAGGAACGATAAGCAGGAGTGGAGGTATGGAAGTGGATGTAAAACAGAGAGTGTGTGAAGGAAGGAAGGTTTTCGGAGCAATGGGAAGTATGTGGAAGACGAGAAATCTTGGAGTGAAAGTAAAAAGTGCACTGTATCAAGGAATTGTTGTGCCAACAGTGATGTATGGGGCTGAGACATGGGCTCTGAAGAAAAAGGAGAAAAGAGGGCTGGATGTGATGGAGATGAGCTGCTTGAGGAGTATGTGTGGAGTTACTCGTAGAGACAGATTGAGGAATGAAGAGATACGTAGGAGAGTGAGGCAGCAGGAACATTTGTCAGCCAGAGTGGACAGAAAGGTGCTGAGCTGGTATGGTCATGTTGAACGAATGGGAGATGAAAGGCTTACAAAGAGAATATGTGAGTCAGGTACAAGGGGAGATAGAAGGGCAGGAAGACCCCCATTGAAATGGAGAGACTGTGTAAGAAAGGCTTTGGATGATAGAGGAATGACTATAGATCAGGCAGGGGAAGTGGTGGTGGACAGGAGTGAATGGAGAATGCTTGTGAATAGTTGAGTCAACACGTGGTCATTTGGAGTAAGGGTCGGGCGCAAGTTGGACTAGATAATAGTCCATCAGGCGCCTGGCCCGGGGAGACGATTAATATGAAGGGTGCGCCTGGAAGTGTGGTGGGAGGGCTTGTGGCTTTGGCTCCACTGCATGTCTGCCTGCCAAGATCGGAACCTCTCCGGGTGGTCGGGGGCCGGGGGAGTGCCGGAGCGACCTTGGTGAACCTGGTCTCTGGGTCTTCTCCTGGGTGACCTGGATGTGTGTGAGTTTGTGCTTTTTATCTGTGTTTATTTGTTGTTTTATGTTGTTTTTGTGTTTTCCCTGTTCTTGCTCTGTCTTGAGTCGGCTATCCCCAAAATGGGGATTGGGCCTGAGCATATAGATAGATAGATAGATAGAACCTATCATCAAAGAAGAAGGGTGTGTAAATTGAGGTGGAGGAGTTACCAGTATACAAACCAGGGAGAGGATTAGAGATGGAGGTAAATGCTATCAAGGCTCGGGGTTACAAATTAGCTGATCCAGGTATCACTGATGGAGATATGATAGGGTTACTGATTGGGGCGGACTTTTATTACCACTTTGTACATTCAGGCTATGTCAGGGAAGGAAGTATAGTTATGTTACCCACAATTTATGGTTATGCACTGAGTGGCACTTATCAGTCAGATATTGAAGAGACCCATGTAGAGTTAGTCACTGTTCTTAAGTTAGCAGTAGACCCTTTAGTGGAGATACAGGAAGATATTGGCAGTAAATCTCCAGAATTAAAGGATCTGACAGCTCTATGGAACTTGGACCATATTGATATAAGTCCTAATGAGACTGGTAAGGGTGGGGAGAGAGTCTTAAATAGATTTTCTGAAACGGTACAGTATTCCGAAGCACAGGGACAGTATATAGTGGAACTGCCGTGGAGAGATAACATAGATAAATTACCTGATAACTTTAAGTTAGCCCTGGGCAGAATGAGAGGCTTGCAGCGTAAATTTATAAAGGATCCCAACTACTGTCAACAGTATACAAAGGTTCTGGATAATCAGATAGAAAGGGGGTTTATTGAAAGGGTAGAAAACAGGAATCAAGCTGGTCATCCCATTCACTACTTAGCTCACCATGGTATTACTAAGGATAGTGTTACTACGCCTGTACGGATAGTGTTTGACTGTTCGGCTAGGATGGACGAGAAGGCGTTCAGTCTGAATTACTGTCTCCATACAGGTCCATCGCTAGTGGCTGACCTCACCCAGGTACTTCTACGCTTTAGATGCCATCAATTTGCCTGGGTGAGTGATATTGAGAAAGCATTTCTCATGGTGGGGTTGAGTGAGAAGGATATGGATGCTACTAGGTTGCTGTGGCCCGTTGATCCCTTAGATGTTGCAAGTCCTTACATTGTCTACCAGTTCCGTGCACTTCTGTTCGGGGCCACCTGTTCCCAGTTCCTCCTTAACCCTTAATTAGCGGCGAGCAACATAAGTCGAGTTAAAAAAAGCTGGACTATGTGGCGGCGCTCGACATAGGTCGAGTGGCAATTTCAGCACGTAATGTGGCTGAGAGAGAGAGACAAGTGGTGGCAGGAGACTAGCGAGCGTATGACTGCTCCAGACCACCGCGGCGAACCTACTGACACAAATCTCAGCTCCCTCCTCCCTCTCTCACTCGCTACATACTCAATTATGTACCGAAACTACCGAATTACCTGCTTTTTGCACTCGCGTTGCACGGTTATTGCAAGAAAACTATCCATCATACAAGGATCGTTATGGTGTCATTCGAAAGCTCTGTTTATGCCCTTTCAGGGATAGGTACTTGTTTTACGTTCTGGGTCTTATTTAGGCATGAAAATGATCACGTAAACAGCCCTATTTTGGCTAAAAACACCCCGCTGTGCGGTACATATAATAAACCGCATAGGCCGCTCGTAAGGTGTTAATGCTACCATTCAAAAACACCTGTCTATGATACAGGAGAACAGTGAAGTAGTTAATAAGCTAAAAAGGGGGTTGTATATTGATAACTTACAGGGGACTGGCGATGATGTAAGTGATTTGCAACAACAATGTTGGGATGCCCGTAGAGTATTTTACAGCGCTAACCTGTCTTTACGTGAGTGGGTCACAAATAATGAGAGTTTGCGGGAACTGTTGCACTTGAAGGGTATAGCTTCCGCCAAACAAGACGGGGTTAAGGTACTTGGCGTTGAGTGGCTAACTGATAAGGATATGTTACAGGTTAACCCGGGAACTGCAGGAAGACTCTTAAGAGTTCCCCCGGCGGACTGCGGGAAGACTCTTAAGAGTCAGGGAAAAAAAAATCAATTTAAAACACCGAAATGTTTTAATTTTTATTTTTTTAATTTTTGTTTTTTTATTTTTGTTTTTGCCCCTGGGCCATGCAAAATATCACTCCTCTACCTCCCCTCCTTCCCCACTTTCCTCCCCTCCTTCAGTTATCACCTATTTTCCCTGTTATTCCCTTATTCTGTGGTATATTTTCGTGCTAACATTAGCGAGTTGCAAGCAGGGCATTGTCATCACTGTTAGCAAGCGAGTGCAAGAGAGAGAGAGAGAGTATCGATCGACAGTGTCTCTCCAGAGGTGGAGGAAAGTGGCGGGAAAGGAGGTTGCCTCAGCCATACATTATGTAACTCCCAGCCTGTATCACCGATTTTGACCATCCAAACGCTGTTTCCACTTGTTTTATTGTTGTAACAGGTTAATACCTTTATAATCAACCTATACTAGGCGCATATGGAGAAGTATTAATGCTATTTATGGTAAAATAAATATTTAGCTCAAATACATGCACACAGGCAGAGGTGTCTCATACCCCCCATGCGCACTTCAGAGGTTAATTGCCGCGGAAGTAGCCCTGCATTGGTACAAAATGCGAGGCTCTAAGTCTAACCGCGAGCGTGTTCGATCCTCTAGGAGTGTTGCTACAGGTAACCATCCGGGCGCGGAGGTTCGTACAGGACTTGTGGAGATTAGAGTGTGGGTGGGATGTACCCATTCCAGATGACATGAGAGCTAACTGGCAGGGTATTTATGACAATATGATAGATAGTACAGGTATCATGTTTCCCCGTCAGGTCACTAATTCTAAGAGCGTTACGCTGCACCTATTTAGTGACGCTAGCTCAGTAGCATATGGTGTAGTGGCTAATGCGGTTGGTGATGAGGTGAGTAGGTTAGTAATGGCCAAAGCTAAGGTGGCGCTTATTAAGTCCTTCACCATACCTAAGATGGAGTTGACTGCAGTTCTTCTCGCAGCTCGTCTCGCATGTTATATATGTGAGGCCTACGCGGACAAGCTGATTATAGAGAATGTATACCTCTGGTCGGACAGCCAGATAACCCTATGCTGGTTGTCTAGTAAAAATATTTTGCCTATATATGTTCAAAATAGAGTTGATGAGATAAAGTCATTAGTCCCCGGCGCTCATTTTCGTTATGTGTCCACAGAGGACAACCCCAGTGATTTAGTCATCAGAGGGATTTCATATGTGTCCTTAGTTGCTTCTTCGCTTTGGTGGGGAGGGCCCACATGGCTACCTCACCAAATGCTATGGCCTGATCATGGCCCAATAGGGGGCTCAATAGGAGGGGACACCACTGTGGGTTGTAACACGAGTCAAGAAGGAACCCTGTCATTGCCGGTACCGGTTGCCCCTACTGCCATATTGAATTGGGACCGGTATGGCTTATATATGAAGTCATGGCATGTAATGGCATGGGTCCTTAGGTTTATTAGGACTCTTAGAGAGAAGACACAAGGGTACTATCAGGCAAAACCGGCATACTTGACGGTGCCAGAATTAAGAGCAGCAGAGTCAGCCATGATTAAGGTAGCTCAGAGAGAAGCTTACTCTGAGGAACACCACTATTTGTCAAAAGGACAGGGCACACCAAGCAATATAGTGAAGCAGTTAGGCCTCTATATGGAGGGAGGCATGATACGCTGTAGAGGTAGGCTACACTTGTCAGGTTTACATGATAGCGCCAAGTACCCTATCCTTATCCCTAATAAACATCGTATAGCCACTCTCCTTAGTAATTACTGCCACAAAGTGTGTAACCATAGTGGTGTTAGTTATGTTGTAAATTACATAAGGCAAAGATGGTGGATCCCCAAGATTAGACAGGTAGTAAAGAAAGCCTTAAGGGGATGTATCATCTGCAAGAGATTGCAAGGTACATCATACCGTGCTGTACAGGCCCCTCCATTGCCGGAGTTTAGGGTTCAGGAAGTGAGTCCTTTCCAGGTAACGGGGGTTGACTACACAGGTGCCTTGCCAGTAAAAGAGAAGGGGGGTACTGTAAGTAAATTATATGTAGTCTTATTCACCTGTGCAATTACTAGAGCGGTCCATGTAGAGACGGTGTCTAACCTCTCCTGCGAATCATTTTTGCATGCGTTCCATAGGTTTAGTAGCAGGAGGGGTTACCCTGAGATTATGATGAGTGATAATGCCACCACATTTGTTAGCGGAGCCAGTACATTACGGGAGTTGATAGATGATGCAAGGTTAAAAGGTACTCTAGCGGAATTCAAGTGCGAGTGGCGGTTTATACCGGCCAGGGCGCCATGGTTCGGTGCCATATGGGAACGGGTCATTGGCATCCTAAAGGCTGGCTTGAAGAAGGCACTGGGTCGAGCATTACTGTATTACGATATTACTGGAGCTCGAGGCTACACCTACGGTGATCTTGAAGACCCTCTACCCATCACTCCTTCACAACTGGTTCATGGGAGGCGGATCAGAAGCTTTTCAAGGCGAGAAGTCACGGATGAAGATCTCAAGGACACGACGTGGCGTAACAACGATTACGTCAACCAATGCTTCCAATATGTAACAAAACTCTCACATAACCTGTGGAAAAGGTGGAGCACTGATTATTTAATATCACTCAGGGAGCAACATCGTCACTTAATGGTATAAAGAGGGATAGCATCGCCACAAGTTGGGGACGTCGTTCTAGTACATGATGACGGCCCCCGACTTTTTTGGCGTATAGGTCGGATGATGAAACTTCTTCGTGGTCCTGACCACGAATGTAAGGCAGTTCAGGTAAAAACAGGAGCCGGTTTGACCACCAGACCGGTGGTTAAGCTATACCCACTAGACATAGAGTTAGAGGTAGTGGATGGCGACAGCAAGCCGAACTCTGATAATATCCTTCCTGCTACTGGAGCGGACCGAGGTGATACCCCTCAGAGGCCGTCACGTCGGGCTGCTTTGGGTTCCTCCCAGTTGTGGCGATCCATGATCGGGACGGGACAATTGTAAATACTTTGTATATAACTGGTGGCGGAGTATGTCGTGAATCCTAGCTGGTATATATACCGTAGTTTGAATTTCCCGGGTTCACGACAGCTGGTTCCTTTTTGTTTATACGCATTACTTTATTTGTCTTTGTGGATAAATATTACTGTGGTTGCACCAATTATATCTTCGTTTATTTTCCCTTATTATTTAATCACGGGGGACGATATAGAACCCTTAAATATATTTTATATTGTCACAATAAAAGGGAATCTCAGACACATTTCACACAGACTTCGTCCCGCTAACAACAAACCACCAGTTGCTGCCACATAACACCAGAACTTCCCTGATATTCACCTACCGACATGTCCATCACCTAAGCTACACTCTTTGCATCACAGCTAAGTTCCTTTAATACTAGATACTTCATAGATATTACTGGGACTACCACAGATAACCTACACATACATGTTTACAAGTAAGTCAAATGCCGACCCGGTATCATTTTTATAGCCTAGGCCAATTCATCTTTCCAGGTTTAATTATTTAATTTATATCCGTTTCTCCTCTACCCCCTAGGAATAATAAACAGGATATAATGCGTATGATTGAATTAAGAGGGCAGTTTATTATTCAGTGGTTAACTCATCTGATTAGTCAATTGGTAGTTAAAAGAAACCACACTCGCAATGCAATCATACTATTTTACTTGCATACATAAGATCACAACGAGGAACAGAACTTATGTGGGCACCTGTACATACTGTAGTTATGCCCTATTTTCAGTATATTTTGAGCTTTTTACTTTTTATCAATAAATATTAGCGGTTAAAAGGGTAGAAATATTCATAAATATATTAGTTTACCCCTTCAGTACCATGAGGCATTTTTATATTATATGATTTTATGCAGTTTAAGAAGGACATATGTTACTAAGAAGGATTATTAACTTAAAATCGTATATATGCATTTGAGTCGCATAACTAGATTACAAACTAAAGAAAATCGTTTAATGGTAACCAGAATATGATGAAAATTACGTTACGGTGGTGAAGGGGATAATACTGATTAAATGAGAAGGTGGCTGATAATACAAGTACGCACAACTGTACGTCATTAACCCGTACAGCCCCAGCGACGCGTCTGACGCGTTGGCAAAATTGTCACTTGACGTAATACATATACAAAAACCGAGCTTTACGAAAATCTCACGGGGTGATTGTTTTACATACCTTTTCAACCCACGTTGTTAATCATGTCTGAACACTCTCCTCCTTCCACCAAATCTTCTCCCTGATAATCTTTCCCTTCACCGCACTCTAAACTGCTTTGTCCTTGATGATTCTTAATTCTTGATTTAAGGGCTGTGAGGGTAGTGCCCTATTAACCCTGATGCAGTGGTGGTCAAGCCACAGCGGCCTCCCTGTAAGGAGGCTCAAACGTCAGGACCCAGGATGGGCTGCAGAAGGGCAACACCACTCCCAGGACTCGAGGATGGAAGGGAAGATGAAGTGATGAACGATGACACCCGGCAGGAAGAAGACACGTGGTGAAGCGAAGAGGCGAGGACGGAGGGGCCACCACAATCCCCAGAAGCTGAAGGCAGCCCAGGCACCGACTGGGAGGTGGGGTCCTCTAAGGAACCCCATAGAGAGCCGAAGATTTGCCGATACCACAGCCGACCACCTTGGGCGCCGCGTCCCTCCAGCAGGCGAGCCACGGATCACAGGTCCAGGGAATCGCCGGCCCCCACCAACCACAGAAGTACGAAGATTGCATAGAGCGAAGCCGGCACAGATGATGATCAGAGGATGACGAAGGCAGAGCAGGCCAGCATGGAGGAAGGGGATGAAGCCGAGGGGAGAGGCAGCTGGACCACAGATGCGGCAGACAATCACCGGGACCGACTATGTAGAGTTGCCCCTTAATACCGCAGATTCGCCGGGCACCGAAGACGTCCGACCGTGACCATAGCCCAGCCAACTCCCTGCTTTGTCCTTCCCCCTCGCCTGTCTTCCAGACTTGTGCCTTTGTAGTGCTTTGCTCATTTGGGATTCGAAGCTTCATTACTGTATCAAAAGCCTCAGGAATACGTCTCAAAGGCCCCTGGCTGGTAACAATGATATAGATATTTGAGTAGTTTGATGTTGGAGTGGTTGGGATAACGTAGGGGTGAGTAAAATTGCACTACATAATGTGTTTTGGTGAACGACGAGAGAGAGAGAGATGGGATTGTGCATGTTTGTGTGAGTGTTTACTATGAGTTTCAGAGGCCGTGTTACATCGTTTTTCGGGAATAACTTATCAACAAACAGTAGATCAGTATGATATTTTGACACAGCTTTTTTCACACCGTGCCCTAATTTTCGTCAATATAGTGCATTATCAAAAGTGGAGAAATAAGCCACTTGTCCCTGTGTCATCAGGTTAAAGTCACACATTAACACTCAACGAGTGGCTAGTTTTGTAACGCTACTACCTGCCCAGTGAGTAGTTTTACCCTAAACGAGCTTCATTCCATGCTCTTTTTCATGCATAAAGAAGAGCCAGAGCGTAATACAATTATGTATCCGTATAAGGGCGATAATTGAGCACCGGAACCATCCTTGTACGACCAAGGGTTCTCTTGCAACGATCATACAACACGAAGGGAAAATCCCAAAAATATAGTAATTTCGTCAGTTTTTACCCTGTATTGCGGGACCAGGGATGTGGTGGGATGTGATGTAACCGTCAGTGGTGGGACTGGGTCCATGCCGAACGGTCAGAGCCCACCCGCGCTCCTCCCACCGCTCGGACTCTCTCTCAGTCGATTATGTGCTAAAAATCGCATACGACATAAGGCGGGCACCGCCAAAGAGGGGTTAATGACTAAGAAACGGACAAGCTACTGTGGCTTACCTGTGAGAACCACCACACCATTAATGCTCCTCTATCAAACACGGTCGTTATCAGCCACCACCCAACCCTTTTATCCCCTTTAAATTCAAGTTATCTGTCAATATCAAGATAAGAATATACATAATACATACTTTTTGTATATATAAACTTAATATTGACAGATAACTAGAATTTAAAGGGGATAATAGGGTTGGGTGGTGGTTGATAACTACCATGTTCAAAGAACCCAGGGGTCGGTTGTTAAGCCTTTCTACAAACAATTGTGTCCTCGACCATGGTTCTGGCCATATGCAGTATGCACTTTATATGCAGAGTCCCGTTATTTAGACGGTGTCTCGCAAAACCTGAACTATTGGAGACGTCTTGGCAAGGCAAAGACTTCTTCAAGAGTTTTGGAGAGTACTGGATTGATCCTGAAAGTCTGTTTGTGGCATGCCCTCGGTGCTACTTTCAGTGTCAAAACCGCAGCCTAAGAGAGATCCTAATGTTATCCCTACACCATAACATAACATATATATATATATATATATATATATATATATATTGTTACGTATCTTGATCCTCAAGTGGTTAACTTGATGAATCTAGATAGCACAGAGATATATATTAAGGTATCAGTCAGCTGAAGGCAAAACAAAAGTAAAATCTAAGAACATAAATTCCTGTTGTTGCTTCCTTTCCTTTTGGATCTTAGGACTTGGTATCCTTTATTGACTGATACTCTTTAATTATGAAAATACTGAAACTAATTAAAGTCATGTAGTATTTATTAAGAATATTATTTAACCGAAGCTTAGTAGGCTATGGTTATGAACCGAATAAGTATATAGCTAAAGAAGGACTATTAATTTTATAAAAAGTCTTGAAAGATAAATATTAAAGTAAGAATATTTCTGTCTCTTACCTTTTTTTGAAATGAATAGATAGTTTTCTTCTATGTCCTTTTATTTATATTTAATGTAATTATTCTTGGTTCTTGTCTTACGTTAATAGTATTATATTATTATTATCATCAGGAGTAATATCAAAGTCACATAAAAAGTTAGATATATATTTAATAATTAGTTAAATTTATTTCTTAACCACGTAACATTGAGGTTTGATTATGAGTAAATAAAGTTACAGGATCGTTTCATAGATTCGATTCAGGTCTCACTCAAATAATATGAAAAGCAAAATATAATATTTTGAAGCAAAAGAATTTTCTTCAGCTTAGGAAATCACTAGAAGTAATATTATCACAGCCATGTTAGTCTAAGGCGATATTACTAATACGAGACAATAGCATCACCGTACTAAGCACCATTAAGCAATGTAAGCTTAATTCAAAGAAAATGAAAGAACTCGTAAGTATTAATATAAAACAATAGTATTACTTTCATCATAACCCAATTACTTAAAGAGTTGCTTTAGTCCACAAGTTAGTCAACTAAAATAGTTAAGTACATAATAATAGCGTTAACGTTAATTCCCAATCAAATAGTTAAGTACATAAATAGTAGCGTTAACGTTAATTCGCAATCAAATAGTTAAACACATAATAGTAGCATTCACGTTAATTCCCAATTAAATCGTTAAACACATAATAGTGTTCACGTTAATTCCCAATTAAATAGTTAAACACATTACACACATTAAACACATCACGTTAATTCCCAATCACATATCTCACTAACCAACATAACGTAAGTGTTTACACCGAACACACTTAACACACATTTATATAATCTGACTGACAGTCACAATCCCATTATAATACTTCACCCCGTCTTCCTCCAGCTGCAAGTTCACCTTCCCCAACTCCAAATGAGACTGATTTGAATGCCCACAACTCGGGTCTTATATACCAAACAATGATGGTGTAGGAACGAATCAGGAGGCGGGTGGTGCGCGCTCCAATCATAGCTCCTCGAATCACATAACAGGTGTGTCGTCCACTCACAGCTCCTGGCGTCGATCATACGTCATAGCATCGGTCATCGAGGTATGGGGCGAGCTGGTATGGGACGAGATGGTTTGCCCACTCGCTCGTTCGCTCGCTAGTCTGCTTCACCACTTGGGTAGTTTGGCTCCTTGAACTCTAATTCTAACTCTTAAATTAACATACAGGGCTCCGTATGTCAGACCTCCCCCCTAGAAAAGAGTTTAAGGAGTATAGTACATAATATTAACACCTTACGAGCGGCCTATGCGGTTTATTTATGTGTACCACACAGCGGGGTGTTTTTAGCCAAAATAGGGCTGTTTACGTGATCATTTTCATGCCTAAATAAGACCCAGAACGTAAAACAAGTACCTATCCCTGAAAGGGCATAAACAGAGCTTTCGAATGACACCATAACGATCCTTGTATGATGGATAGTTTTCTTGCAATAACCGTGCAACGCGAGTGCAAAAAGCAGGTAATTCGGTACTTTCAGTACATAATTGAGTATGTAGCGAGTGAGAGAGGGAGGAGGGAGCTGAGATTTGTGTCAGTAGGTTCGCCGCGGTGGTCTGGAGCAGTCATACGCTCGCTAGTCTCCTGCCACCACTTGTCTCTCTCTCTCAGCCACATTACGTGCTGAAATTGCCACTCGACCTATGTCGAGCGCCGCCACATAGTCCAGCTTTATTTAACTCGACTTATGTTGCTCGCCGCTAAATAAGGGTTAAACATAATACATAAATAGATTCACCACCAGATTGGCAACAGCAAGATTATAATGAGGATATAATAAGGATATCACCCAAAGTAGGCAACGTCTCCAGGTACCACATCAGAACATAGCCGGAACGTAGCTGGAGCGTTATTCGAACTGCAAGGCATCTCACAGCTGAAGGCTTAAAAGCGCACTACAAAAGCATGATATTTACCTCGCTACAAGGGAGAGCTAATTGCCAAAATCCTCTTATTAAATTAAACTTACTGCTGTATGAGGCCAACCTGGTAAATGCAATCTTTGATCCGTGGCAGTGGGTAGGTATCGTTCTTTGTGACAGCATTGACTTGCCTATAGTCCCTACAAAACCCATGGCTCCCGTCTGGCTTCGGCACAAGTATGACCGGACTACTCCACTGGCTGAAGGCCCTTGTGATCAGCTTGTTTGAAAAAATGAAGTCAAGCTCGACCTGCAGTATACTCCTGCGTTGTGGTGAGACACGGTAGGGGGATAGTTTAATGGGAGTTGCATCCCCTACGTCGATGTCGTGCACGGCCAAAGAAGTAAGCCCTGGAGTATCACGGAACACACTGGGAGACTGAGATAAAACAGAGATTAGTTGGTTCGCTTGATCAGAGGGAAGATGACATAGTTTAGATGGTAATTCCCTCAAAGCCACTGAATTATACTGAAAGTTGGATAGGCTACATGACAAGTCAAAGTCTGCATGGATACCTTCAGGCTCTGGAACAGTCTGTTGCGGATCAGTAAGAGAACTGAAGACTTTGTCCGCACCAGGCTGCTCACAGGTCCTGACATTCACTGCCACAGTAGGAGAATCTGGAAGAGAGGAATCAGGGGACCTATGGTAGGGCTTCAACATATTTATATGGAATACTTGCGTGGGCTTTCTCCTGTCTGGGGTAGTTACTAGATAATCGGTAATGCTCACCCTCCGAATTATCTTATATGGGCCCCTGAACTTGGCAGTTAAAGGTTGGCCAAAAACTAGCTCATTAGGGGAAAAACCCAGGGATTCAGTTGGAACCTCACGAGTAGCAAATAAAAGAAAAGGTACCCCCTTATCCCACTCAACTCCGGTCTCTGTACAATACTTACGTAACATTCCCTTTAATGTCTGATGATATCGTTCGAGAACCCCTTGACTCTCTGGGTGGTAGGTGCTAGACTTTACATGCTCGATACCCAACTCCTTCAGGGACTGCTGGAAAATGTTAGAGGTAAAATTAGTTCCTTGATCACTTTGCACCTCATGGGGGAAACCCATTCTGGTGAAAAATTTGAGCAGTTCCTTGATTACTGTTGGAGCAGAGGTAGTCCTTAAGGGTATAGCCTCTGGGTAGCGAGTTGCCATGTCCATGATAGTTAATAAATAAATGTTACCTTGGGAAGTCTTAGGCAATGGGCCTACAATGTCCACTACCACCCGAGTAAAAGGATTCTCGAAAATGGGCAAGGGTACCAGAGGATGTACAGGCACCTTCTGATTGGGTTTTCCGGTCATCTGGCAAGTGTGACACACTCTACAACACTCCACTACATCTGCACGCATTCCTGGCCAGTAAAAGTGGAATCTGATTCTGTCTAGAGTTTTTCTCACACCTAGGTGTCCTGCCAATGGTATACAATGTGCCATTTCCATGATATCTTTACGACAAGGTTTGGGGACTACTACTTGATGGACGTCCCAAGCCCCGTCATCGATTGGTCTGTGTGGCGGTCTCCATCTTCGCCACAATACTCCTCCTTTGAGGTAGAAACATTCACCACCCTCCTTCTCACATTCCTCTTCACTCACGGACCTGGCAGCTAACTCCTTGCATTCACAATCATCGCTCTGTAGCTCTACCAGGCCACTAGGACAATTTGGAGGGGTTTCATGGTCATCGTTAGGGTCAAGATGAGCCATAAAGGTGTCAGATAAATCCACCTCAGTCACATCATCAGGCACAGTTGGAGCATCATTCACACTCTCATCATCCCTTTCATCAACTCTTACATTCGGTACATTTCTGTCTGAGGGAACTGCTACTTGAGACATTGAAAGTTTGTCAGCACACACAGGGAAAACAGTTGGCAACTCCTTGTCGAGCTCACCGGTTAGTGGCTCGTTAACAGGGGAAAGTGACAAAATGGGGTCGGGTCGGACCTTCTCACCTGCTACATCATTCCCCAAAAGGAGTGTTACCCCAGGCACAGGGATATCTTGGGACCTACACAAAGCTATGGTGGCCTCACCCTGTAGTAACTCACATTCAATTTCGCCTTTTACCAAGTATGCATAAAACTGGCCTCCAGCACCTCTCATTACAACTGGTTCGCCAGGTGGGCACTCAGTGTAAGGATTCACCATGAGGGTGCTAGTAGAACCCGTGTCTCTCAGAATTTTTACCTCATGCATGCAACCATTTAATCTCACGTTGCCAGATGAAATAAAGGGACGGTAACTGTCCTGCACTGATGGTGAAATTATTATTGGCTTAACCCTAGTGGGTTGTACCACACATGCTACTACACCCCTGTCTAGATGATTTACGTTAGCTGCTAGGTACTCCTTCTGTCGAGAGTCCTGCATTAAAGGAACTTTTGGTGCTAGGTACTCCTTCTGTCGGGAGTCCTGCATTAAAGGAACATTTGGTGCTAGGTACTCCTTCTGTCGGGAGCCCTGCATTAAAGGCACACATGGAATTTGAGATACGGCGGCAACGGTCTGCCCCGATCGCTCAGTTTTTTCCTTGGCCCAGCACTGATAAGCTAGGTGGCCTCTCTTGCCACAAAAAGTACATACTTTAGGGGATACGGGAAAGTTCCCTCTTTGAGCATTACTATTAGTTTGGGGCCCACCTCTGTTACCATTGCCCTGAGTTGCATTTTTAGTTGGGGGAACATTTCTATTTTGGCTAGCTGGGGAAGACGTTATAGGCTTGTGACTGGGTCTGTCAGATTTGTGATTGGGATACTTAAAATTAGAACTAGAATTATCGTAGGGCTTCTTTCCACGAAATTTGTTGTTGAGCACGTATGTGTCAGCCATGTCAGCGGCGTCGGCAAGACAATCTACCTTTTTCCCCTTTAAGTGATAGGATACAGAAGAATCAATTTTCCATAGGAAATTTTCTAACAGGACCAACTCCTTCAGATCGTTGTAGCTTGTGACTTTCTTACTCTTGACCCAATGATTGAAAGTTTTAGTCATGGTCCTGGCAAATACCTTATGGGTTTCTTCTACTTTCTTCTGGTTTTTACAGAAAGATTGCCTGTAAGCCTCAGGCTGCAATTGATAGGTTTTTAGGATAGCTTCTTTGAGATTGTCATAATCCTGCCTAACTTCTGCTACTTCTGACAAATACGTGGCTCGAGCCTGCCCTGTCAAAACAGTTTGTAACATAAAAGGCCATTGATCTCTTGTCCACTTCATACCTCCAGCAACTTCCTCAAACAAAACAAAGAAATCCTGCACATTATCCTCAGTGAAAGGTGGAATGACACTAGTCATAGTTAATCCCAGAGGGGGAGCAATTTCGGGAGCATTTGTATGGACATTTAGTTGAGCCGTACGATATTGATATTCACATTGTTCGGTCGTTGCACTGGCATTTAGTCTGGCTTGTTCGGTCTTTGCTTCGGCATTTAGTCTGGCTTGTTCGGTCTTTGCTTCGGCATTTATTCTGGCTTGTTCTATACTTGCGTTGGCTTGTTCGGTCGTTGCTTTTATTCTGGCTAGTTCTAGTTCGAATATTTGATCACCGGTCAAACCAGGTGGCAATTGTATATCAAGTTGGCTAGGTTTACTAGGGATCCCAGCAACTGCTCCGTCACCCTCCCCGCCTTCTACAGGGAACAAGTGGGTTTTTATGGTCTGAGCCACCTCTACTTTAGACATGTTTGAGACAGTTAATTGGAGATGTGAGGCAAGCACTTTCAGTTCAGATTTTGACAGACAGTCAATATCAGGGGATGTGGGTTCTGATTCTATGAAAACTCGAGCATCTTCTTCATTAATTAGTTGAGGCATGATTAATATTTGGTTTTTAAGTAGTGAAACGTTAATGAAACTGAGTGAAACTGTATGAAACGAATCCTGGCAAGGTCGCCACTCTTCTGTTACGTATCTTGATCCTCAAGTGGTTAACTTGATGAATCTAGATAGCACAGAGATATATATTAAGGTATCAGTCAGCTGAAGGCAAAACAAAAGTAAAATCTAATAACATAAATTCCTGTTGTTGCTTCCTTTCCTTTTGGATCTTAGGACTTGGTATCCTTTATTGACTGATACTCTTTAATTATGAAAATACTGAAACTAATTAAAGTCATGTAGTATTTATTAAGAATATTATTTAACCGAAGCTTAGTAGGCTATGGTTATGAACCGAATAAGTATATAGCTAAAGAAGGACTATTAATTTTATAAAAAGTCTTGAAAGATAAATATTAAAGTAAGAATATTTCTGTCTCTTACCTTTTTTTGAAATGAATAGATAGTTTTCTTCTATGTCCTTTTATTTATATTTAATGTAATTATTCTTGGTTCTTGTCTTACGTTAATAGTATTATATTATTATTATCATCAGGAGTAATATCAAAGTCACATAAAAAGTTAGATATATATTTAATAATTAGTTAAATTTATTTCTTAACCACGTAACATTGAGGTTTGATTATGAGTAAATAAAGTTACAGGATCGTTTCATAGATTCGATTCAGGTCTCACTCAAATAATATGAAAAGCAAAATATAATATTTTGAAGCAAAAGAATTTTCTTCAGCTTAGGAAATCACTAGAAGTAATATTATCACAGCCATGTTAGTCTAAGGCGATATTACTAATACGAGACAATAGCATCACCGTACTAAGCACCATTAAGCAATGTAAGCTTAATTCAAAGAAAATGAAAGAACTCGTAAGTATTAATATAAAACAATAGTATTACTTTCATCATAACCCAATTACTTAAAGAGTTGCTTTAGTCCACAAGTTAGTCAACTAAAATAGTTAAGTACATAATAATAGCGTTAACGTTAATTCCCAATCAAATAGTTAAGTACATAAATAGTAGCATTAACG
Organism: Paralithodes platypus; assembly: GCA_032716605.1. NCBI lineage: Eukaryota > Metazoa > Arthropoda > Malacostraca > Decapoda > Lithodidae > Paralithodes > Paralithodes platypus. The sequence continues at coordinate 19,371,946 of CM064534.1, read as the reverse complement.
TTAATTCGCAATCAAATAGTTAAACACATAATAGTAGCATTCACGTTAATTCCCAATTAAATCGTTAAACACATAATAGTAGTGGTCACGTTAATTCCCAATTAAATAGTTAAACACATTACACACATTAAACACATCACGTTAATTCCCAATCACATATCTCACTAACCAACATAACGTAAGTGTTTACACCGAACACACTTAACACACATTTATATAATCTGACTGACAGTCACAATCCCATTATAATACTTCACCCCGTCTTCCTCCAGCTGCAAGTTCACCTTCCCCAACTCCAAATGAGACTGATTTGAATGCCCACAACTCGGGTCTTATATACCAAACAATGATGGTGTAGGAACGAATCAGGAGGCGGCGGGTGGTGCGCGCTCCAATCATAGCTCCTCGAATCACATAACAGGTGTGTCGTCCACTCACAGCTCCTGGCGTCGATCATACGTCATAGCATCGGTCATCGAGGTATGGGGCGAGCTGGTATGGGACGAGATGGTTTGCCCACTCGCTCGTTCGCTCGCTAGTCTGCTTCACCACTTGGGTAGTTTGGCTCCTTGAACTCTAATTCTAACTCTTAAATTAACATACAGGGCTCCGTATGTCAGAATATATATATATATATATATATATATATATATATATATATATATATATATACTGTATATATATATCCCACACATGCATACACCCACACCCGCCCACATAATAATATAAAGCTACTTCTAACCATCCAACCACACCCACACATCTTCACTTCACACACGCACACACACACACATACAGTACACACACCAAACAGAGCCTAAGTTTACAGTACCTGATGATCAAGTTTAAATGAACTTAATGAGCAGTTAATGATTAATACTCCAAGTTCAAGGTGTGTTGCAGGTGTATAGTTCACTCCATTATTACTTAATGATGTACAGTTGTGCGTACTTGTATTATCAGCCACCTTCTCATTTAATCAGTATTATCCCCTTCACCACCGTAACGTAATTTTCATCATATTCTGGTTACCATTAAACGATTTTCTTTAGTTTGTAATCTAGTTATGCGACTCAAATGCATATATACGATTTTAAGTTAATAATCCTTCTTAGTAACATATGTCCTTCTTAAACTGCATAAAATCATATAATATAAAAATGCCTCATGGTACTGAAGGGGTAAACTAATATATTTATGAATATTTCTACCCTTTTAACCGCTAATATTTATTGATAAAAAGTAAAAAGCTCAAAATATACTGAAAATAGGGCATAACTACAGTATGTACAGGTGCCCACATAAGTTCTGTTCCTCGTTGTGATCTTATGTATGCAAGTAAAATAGTATGATTGCATTGCGAGTGTGGTTTCTTTTAACTACCAATTGACTAATCAGATGAGTTAACCACTGAATAATAAACTGCCCTCTTAATTCAATCATACGCATTATATCCTGTTTATTATTCCTAGGGGGTAGAGGAGAAACGGATATAAATTAAATAATTAAACCTGGAAAGATGAATTGGCCTAGGCTATAAAAATGATACCGGGTCGGCATTTGACTTACTTGTAAACATGTATGTGTAGGTTATCTGTGGTAGTCCCAGTAATATCTATGAAGTATCTAGTATTAAAGGAACTTAGCTGTGATGCAAAGAGTGTAGCTTAGGTGATGGACATGTCGGTAGGTGAATATCAGGGAAGTTCTGGTGTTATGTGGCAGCAACTGGTGGTTTGTTGTTAGCGGGACGAAGTCTGTGTGAAATGTGTCTGAGATTCCCTTTTATCGTGACAATATAAAATATATTTAAGGGTTCTATATCGTCCCCCGTGATTAAATAATAAGGGAAAATAAACTAAGATATAATTGGTGCAACCACAGTAATATTTATCCACAAAGACAAATAAAGTAATGCGTATAAACAAAAAGGAACCAGCTGTCGTGAACCCGGGAAATTCAAACTACGGTATATATACCAGCTAGGATTCACGACATACTCTGCCACCAGTTATATACAAAGTATTTACAATTGTCCCGTCCCGATCATGGATCGCCACAACTGGGAGGAACCCAAAGCAGCCCGACGTGACGGCCTCTGAGGGGTATCACCTCGGTCCGCTCCAGTAGCAGGAAGGATATTATCAGAGTTCGGCTTGCTGTCGCCATCCACTACCTCTAAATCTGTCTAGTGGGTATAGCTTAACCACCGGTCTGGTGGTCAAACCGGCTCCTGTTTTTACCTGAACTGCCTTACATTCGTGGTCAGGACCACAAAGAAGTTTCATCATCCGACCTATACGCCAAAAAAGTCGGGGGCCGTCATCATGTACTAGAACGACGTCCCCAACTTGTGGCGATGCTATCCCTCTTTATACCATTAAGTGACGATGTTGCTCCCTGAGTGATATTAAATAATCAGTGCTCCACCATTTCCACAGGTTATGTGAGAGTTTTGTTACATATTGGAAGCATTGGTTGACGGAATCGTTGTTACGCCACGTCGTGTCCTTGAGATCTTCATCCGTGACTTCTCGCCTTGGAAAGCTTCTGATCCGCCTCCCATGAACCAGTTGTGAAGGAGTGATGGGTAGAGGGTCTTCAAGATCACCGTAGGTGTAGCCAAGCGGGCGTTCATTGACTGTGGCCTCGAGCTCCAGTAATATCGTAATACAGTAATGCTCGACCCAGTGCCTTCTTCAAGCCAGCCTTTAGGATGCCAATGACCCGTTCCCATAGGGCACCGAACCATGGCGCCCTGGCCGGTATAAACCGCCACTCGCACTTGAATTCCGCTAGAGTACCTTTTAACCTTGCATCATCTATCAACTCCCGTAATGTACTGGCTCCGCTAACAAATGTGGTGGCATTATCACTCATCATAATCTCAGGGTAACCCCTCCTGCTACTAAACCTATGGAACGCATGCAAAAATGATTCGCAGGAGAGGTTAGACACCGTCTCTACATGGACCGCTCTAGTAACTGCACAGGTGAATAAGACTACATATAATTTACTTACAGTACCCCCCTTCTCTTTTACTGGCAAGGCACCTGTGTAGTCAACCCCCGTTACCTGGAAAGGACTCACTTCCTGAACCCTAAACTCCGGCAATGGAGGGGCCTGTACAGCACGGTATGATGTACCTTGCAATCTCTTGCAGATGATACATCCCCTTAAGGCTTTCTTTACTACCTGTCTAATCTTGGGGATCCACCATCTTTGCCTTATGTAATTTACAACATAACTAACACCACTATGGTTACACACTTTGTGGCAGTAATTACTAAGGAGAGTGGCTATACGATGTTTATTAGGGATAAGGATAGGGTACTTGGCGCTATCTTGTAAAGCTGACAAGTGTAGCCTACCTCTACAGCATATCATGCCTCCCTCCATATAGAGGCCTAACTGCTTCACTATATTGCTTGGTGTGCCCTGTCCTTTTGACAAATAGTGGTGTTCCTCAGAGTAAGCTTCTCTCTGAGCTACCTTAATCATGGCTGGCTCTGCTGCTCTTAATTCTGGCACCGTCAAGTATGCCGGTTTTGCCTGATAGTACCCTTGTGTCTTCTCTCTAAGAGTCCTAATAAACCTAAGGACCCATGCCATTACATGCCATGACTTCATATATGAGCCATACCGGTCCCAATTCAATATGGCAGTAGGGGCAACCGGTACCGGCAATGACAGGGTTCCTTCTTGACTCGTGTTACAACCCACAGTGGTGTCCCCTCCTATTGAGCCCCCTATTGGGCCATGATCAGGCCATAGCATTTGGTGAGGTAGCCATGTGGGCCCTCCCCACCAAAGCGAAGAAGCAACTAAGGACACATATGAAATCCCTCTGATGACTAAATCACTGGGGTTGTCCTCTGTGGACACATAACGAAAATGAGCGCCGGGGACTAATGACTTTATCTCATCAACTCTATTTTGAACATATATAGGCAAAATATTTTTACTAGACAACCAGCATAGGGTTATCTGGCTGTCCGACCAGAGGTATACATTCTCTATAATCAGCTTGTCCGCGTAGGCCTCACATATATAACATGCGAGACGAGCTGCGAGAAGAACTGCAGTCAACTCCATCTTAGGTATGGTGAGGGACTTAATAAGCGCCACCTTACCTTTGGCCATTACTAACCTACTCACCTCATCACCAACCGCATTAGCCGCTACACCATATGCTACTGAGCTAGCGTCACTAAATAGGTGCAGCGTAACGCTCTTAGAATTAGTGACCTGACGGGGAAACATGATACCTGTACTATCTATCATATTGTCATAAATACCCTGCCAGTTAGCTCTCATGTCATCTGGAAGGGGTACATCCCACCCACACTCTAATCTCCACAAGTCCTGTACGAACCTCCGCGCCCGGATGGTTACCGGTAGCAACACTCCTAGAGGATCGAACACGCTCGCGGTTAGACTTAGAGCCTCGCGTTTTGTACCAATGCAGGGCTACTTCCGCGGCAATTAACCTCTGAAGTGCGCATGGGGGGTATGAGACACCTCTGCCTGTGTGCATGTATTTGAGCTGTTTCAATCACTAAATATTTATTTTACCATAAATAGCATTAATACTTCTCCATATGCGCCTAGTATAGGTTGATTATAAAGGTATTAACCTGTTACAACAATAAAACAAGTGGAAACAGCGTTTGGATGGTCAAAATCGGTGATACAGGCCGGGAGTTACATAATGTATGGCTGAGGCAACCTCCTTTCCCGCCACTTTCCTCCACCTCTGGAGAGACACTGTTGATCGATACTCTCTCTCTCTCTCTCTCTTGCACTCGCTTGCTAACAGTGATGACAATGCCCTGCTTGCAACTCGCTAATGTTAGCATGAAAATATACCACAGAAAAAGGGAATAACAGGGAAAATAGGTGATAACTGAAGGAGGGGAGGAAAGTGGGGAAGGAGGGGAGGTAGAGGAGTGATATTTTGCATGGCCCAGGGGCAAAAAAAAAAAAAAAATAAAAAAAATAACAAAATAAAAATAAAAACATTTCGGAGTTTTAAATTGATTTTTTTTTTCCCTGACTCTTAAGAGTCTTCCCGCAGTCCGCCGGGGGAACTCTTAAGAGTCTTCCTGCAGTTCCCGGGTTAACCTGTAACATATCCTTATCAGTTAGCCACTCAACGCCAAGTACCTTAACCCCGTCTTGTTTGGCGGAAGCTATACCCTTCAAGTGCAACAGTTCCCGCAAACTCTCATTATTTGTGACCCACTCACGTAAAGACAGGTTAGCGCTGTAAAATACTCTACGGGCATCCCAACATTGTTGTTGCAAATCACTTACATCATCTCCAGTCCCCTGTAAGTTATCAATATACAACCCCCTTTTTAGCTTATTAACTACTTCACTGTGTTTTTGAATGGTAGCATTAAGGAGGAACTGAGAACAGGTGGCCCCGAACAGAAGTGCACGGAACTGGTAGACAATGTAAGGACTTGCAACATCTAAGGGATCAACGGGCCACAGAAACCTAGTAGCATCCATATCCTTCTCACTCAACCCCACCATGAGAAATGCTTTCTCAATATCACTCACCCAGGCAAATTGATGGCATCTAAAGCGTAAAAGTACCTGGGTGAGGTCAGCCACTAGCGATGGACCTGTATGGAGACAGTAATTCAGACTGAACGCCTTCTCGTCCATCCTAGCCGAACAGTCAAACACTATCCGTACAGGCGTAGTAACACTATCCTTAGTAATACCATGGTGAGCTAAGTAGTGAATGGGATGACCAGCTTGATTCCTGTTTTCTACCCTTTCAATAAACCCCCTTTCTATCTGATTATCCAGAACCTTTGTATACTGTTGACAGTAGTTGGGATCCTTAATAAATTTACGCTGCAAGCCTCTCATTCTGCCCAGGGCTAACTTAAAGTTATCAGGTAATTTATCTATGTTATCTCTCCACGGCAGTTCCACTATATACTGTCCCTGTGCTTCGGAATACTGTACCGTTTCAGAAAATCTATTTAAGACTCTCTCCCCACCCTTACCAGTCTCATTAGGACTTATATCAATATGGTCCAAGTTCCATAGAGCTGTCAGATCCTTTAATTCTGGAGATTTACTGCCAATATCTTCCTGTATCTCCACTAAAGGGTCTATTGCTAACTTAAGAACAGTGACTAACTCTACATGGGTCTCTTCAATATCTGACTGATAAGTGCCACTCAGTGCATAACCATAAATTGTGGGTAACATAACTATACTTCCTTCCCTGACATAGCCTGAATGTACAAAGTGGTAATAAAAGTCCACCCCAATCAGTAACCCTATCATATCTCCATCAGTGATACCTGGATCAGCTAATTTGTAACCCCGAGCCTTGATAGCATTTACCTCCATCTCTAATCCTCTCCCTGGTTTGTATACTGGTAACTCCTCCACCACAACGGCCCTCAATTTACACACCCTTCTTCTTTGATGATAGGTTCTATCTATCTATCTATCTATATGCTCAGGCCCAATCCCCATTTTGGGGGTAGCCGACTCAAGACAGAGCAAGAACAGGGAAAACACAAAAACAACATAAAACAACAAATAAACACAGATAAAAAGCACAAACTCACACACATCCAGGTCACCCAGGAGAAGACCCAGAGACCAGGTTCACCAAGGTCGCTCCAGCACTCCCCCGGCCCCCGACCACCCGGAGAGGTTCCGATCTTGGCAGGCAGACATGCAGTGGAGCCAAAGCCACAAGCCCTCCCACCACACTTCCAGGCGCACCCTTCATATTAATCGTCTCCCCGGGCCAGGCGCCTGATGGACTATTATCTAGTCCAACTTGCGCCCGACCCTTACTCCAAATGACCACGTGTTCACTCAACTATTCACAAGCATTCTCCATTCACTCCTGTCCACCACCACTTCTCCTGCCTGATCTATAGTCATTCCTCTATCATCCAAAGCCTTTCTTACACAGTCTCTCCATTTCAATGGGGGTCTTCCTGCCCTTCTATCTCCCCTTGTACCTGACTCACATATTCTCTTTGTAAGCCTTTCATCTCCCATTCGTTCAACATGACCATACCAGCTCAGCACCCTGTCCACTCTGGCTGACAAATGTTCCTGCTGCCTCACTCTCCTACGTATCTCTTCATTCCTCAATCTGTCTCTACGAGTAACTCCACACATACTCCTCAAGCAGCTCATCTCCATCACATCCAGCCCTCTTTTCTCCTTTTTCTTCAGAGCCCATGTCTCAGCCCCATACATCACTGTTGGCACAACAATTCCTTGATACAGTGCACTTTTTACTTTCACTCCAAGATTTCTCGTCTTCCACATACTTCCCATTGCTCCGAAAACCTTCCTTCCTTCACACACTCTCTGTTTTACATCCACTTCCATACCTCCACTCCTGCTTATCGTTCCTCCTAGATATTTAAAACACTCTACTTGTTCCAATATTTCCCCATCCAGCCTCACATCTAGATTCACCCTATGCTCTCCCCTATTACACACCATTACTTTACTTTTATTGACGTTCACCTTCAGTTTCCTCCTTCCACAAACCACACCAAACTCTTTGACTACCCGCTGCAGTTTCTCATAAGAATCCGCCACCAATGCTGTGTCATCAGCGAATAGCAACTGATTCAACTCCCAATCTCTACCATTCTTTCCTACTAAACCCAATCCTCTTCCCATAGTTCTCCTTTTCACCTCCCTCACCACACCATCCATAAACATATTAAACCTATATATTAACCTACAGTAGTAGGTTAACTCTACTATTTCATACTCAGTACTACCAAGTGAGCCAGTAAATCCCTGGAGCCTCAGCTGTTCCTTACTGACCCTAACGTAATCAAGCTGCGATAAAGCAGAGCGCAAGATGAAGGTACGTTGCGAACATTGATCCAACAAAGCTCTTACTTTACTGGTATGACCGTTTCTGTCGGTTAAGGGAATCTGAATGGTAGGTAACAACACTGCATTACGGCCCGAAGCCACAGCCATGGTCACTGTTGGTTCAGGGGTTACTGGTTGTCCAGTTTGTTTAAGGTGTGGCGTCGGACACAAATAATTAAAATGTTTCTGTTGGCAGAATCGGCACGGCCTAATTTTAGGGTTAGTACACCCCTGGCTGCCATGTTCTGACGACAGGCACCCGATGCACAATTTCAACTGCCTTGTTCTATTGGCCTTGGTGGGACTGTTCTTGTATTTTGCACACTTTGCCCAAAAATGTCCTGTCTTTAAACACAACTTACATCCATACTTCTGCTTGGTATCGGGTTTCTGATACACCGCATATGCTGCTGTGGCGGTCGCCCCAAACTGTTCTAGTGGATTATGTCTACTTTCTAGATTGCACACTTCAGTCTTAAACACACGAACATATTCATCCACATCCAGCCAGTTGTCTTTTAATTCACGCTTAATCACTTCAGAGAGTGCACTAGGAAGTTTATTATGCAACAGTACTGCACACATTTCACTTACTGTTACATCCATAGAGCGTAATGACTCTAACGCACACTCAAATGATGCGGAAAAATCTTTCAGAGCACTTACCTCCTGGCTAGGATGCGGGAGATTACACAATTTCGCTATGTGAGCTGCTTTGATGCGATCCTTTTGATCATAACTATTTCTTAGAATATTGACCGCTGATTCATAACTCGCAGCGACCAAACTAAATCCACTAACAATTTGTAGAGCCTCACCACTAAGTTGTCCCTTTAGATACGTAAATTTCTGAATGTCAGTTAAGTCTGTTTGGGAGTGGACACTACAATCAAAGAGCTACCAGAAACCCACCCACTGTGTTGGATCCCCGTCAAAAACTGGCAACTTCAGGAAGGGTAGCTTAATACCCTTCTGTTTCCTACTTGCTGTGCTATCATGAGATCTACCAGTAGTGGTTGTCTGTAGAGCACTATCTAACTCAGCAAACTGACTGTTTACTTGTTTAACATACTGCATATCTTTCACCATCTCCTCCTCTAACTGATCATCTGAATAAAAGCTATACAACTCTACGTTATACAACTAGATATCAGCTAGGGCCTTTTCTAAAGTGATTTTCACACCCCTTACATTATGCAGTGTAGAAGCATGTTCAATAAAATCAGACAGATTAGAGGAAAGCTTAGTAATCCATCCCTTCTTGGCGGCCCTGAACCGCCGCAATGACTTTATTTTCTCTTCCATTCTTAAAAAATTTACGGTAACTAAAGCTTAACGAACAACAATACTAATCGTCACTGTAGGCTAACCTATTCTAATCTATTCTAAGCCTAGGCTAACCTACTTACATTGATGACGACAGCAACCAAGCAAATTGAAGCATGCAGATCGCGTGCCACCTGTGAGTTTACAAATAATCAAAGAAAAGGAAAATTACCCTAGTCATATTAATCTACTTTACAATATTTACTTTACTATATTAAATTTTAACAAATTACAAAGTTAATGCCTGAAAAAGAAAGGAAAAGAAAGAGAAAGAAGGATCACGACTCCTCTGAAGGAGGAACAGCCTCAGCCGTCGTCATAGTCTTTAGATCTAGCCTATTGCGTCGACTGCTCCTCCTCGGCCTTGTCCTTCTCCTCAAAGAAGGCACGCGCTCTGTCCAATAGCCTATCTAACACTTTCCGGCTCCCTGGCACATCTAACCCAGGCTGAGGTCTGCCTGACAGTGTCCACCCTTGCCCCTGGTTTATAGAACTGCTTAACAAAAAAGGCAGGGCACTGCACTGGACGGTCCAGCGGAAAATCCCAGACATATGCGGCCCTCAACATTTGTCCACTGGATCGCCCAGCTCTACACAAAGGCAGACAAGTCAGGCCTATTACCCCCCCAATTCCTATCAATATATAACAGATGGCCCAGTATCCTGGTCACACAGCACCAATTATATCCTGTTTATTATTCCTAGGGGGTAGAGGAGAAACGGATATAAATTAAATAATTAAACCTGGAAAGATGAATTGGCCTAGGCTATAAAAATGATACCGGGTCGGCGTTTGACTTACTTGTAAACATGTATGTGTAGGTTATCTGTGGTAGTCCCAGTAATATCTATGAAGTACTTCTAGTATTAAAGGAACTTAGCTGTGATGCAAAGAGTGTAGCTTAGGTGATGGACATGTCGGTAGGTGAATATCAGGGAAGTTCTGGTGTTATGTGGCAGCAACTGGTGGTTTGTTGTTAGCGGGACGAAGTCTGTGTGAAGTGTGTCTGAGATTCCCTTTTATCGTGACAATATAAAATATATTTAAGGGTTCTATATTGTCCCCCGTGATTATATAATAAGGGAAAATAAACTAAGATATAATTGGTGCAACCACAGTAATATTTATCCACAAAGACAAATAAAGTAATGCGTATAAACAAAAAGGAACCAGCTGTCGTGAACCCGGGAAATTCAAACTACGGTATATTGTACCAGCTAGGATTCACGACACATTATATGTCTATGTGTAAGATCACTGAGAAGAACAGAACTTATGTGCGCAACTGTATGTGACCAAAAGAGTGAGTGTATCGTAAATACGATAGGCTATGACTCTTTTGTGATCCCGTATGTCTCTGTGACGTCACGGTCGCTCCTGCAGCACGACGTAGGACGAGTAGATCGTATATTATAAGATTGTAAATAAGTTAAGTTATAAAAGGCCTAATATGCTATTAAGCAATATTGCCATGGTCTTATGTAGTATATATGAATTAATCGTATATATTAATATAATTTATCGTATAGAGCAACCTAGATGCGGTACGATAATGTGGGCTCCTGGCGTTTGCCAAGGCAGCAAGGTGTGCCTCTGAGGAAGAGAGAGCAGAGCCTTCACGAACACCGACCAGTTAACATCTATTTTCCGCCCTCAGTTGATCGCGCTTTTGTGCCTCTAATCACAATACACTGACAGCAATACAAACAGCTACACCATCACAACGCTCTCATCGACGCCATGACTGACTGACAGATAAGCATAATATTCGTGTCCATTCCCATGTAATCATTTATTCTTTCTTTCACTTGACTCGAGTCTCGGGACCGAAGTCTCGTTCCCCGTTGTCCACCATATTGGGTAAACGTTCTCTCTTGCCTCATTACCACGTGGAACTATTGGTGAGTTAATTCCTAGCTAATATTAACCCTTATAACCTTACCCTATATATAAATTTATTATGTGAGACCTTTGGAATAAATTAGCTTGTTTCAGATTGAATTCAATTTAGATATGGAGTAGTTTTAATTTAGATTTATTTTATTTTATTCATTATAGATTAGTAATATTTAACTTCCATTGATAGTTTACCATATTGGTGCCCAGACCTCGGGAATTAGCTACCAGTAAGGGATTTTTAAGGCAATGAGCAAGGGGACATATAACAGGATGCAGGAACAACTCTATGATAAGCTGGCAAGGCTAGCCAAGCGATGGTTAGAGCCGGAATGCAGGGTCACATCGTTGCACCTGCCCAAATCTTGCATCCCACCCATCATCTTCCCCCAATAATTTTCTTTTACATTTCAGACTTCCTGTGACATATGACCTGACCTAACATTTTTTCTTGTTCAATATGACCCTTTAGTAGGTATTGCTATTTTGTGTACTATTTGTTCTCCATAACATAGAAGTCCGCCGGTCGGCATCTCTTAACTAGACTACTTTTTGCTGTTGATTTTGTAACATTTAGATACAAAGCCTATAGGCTTACATGCAAAATGAATAAACAGGAAGAGACACCGTCGGGTCGGTTGCTGATCAAGGCCCCTAAAAATCAAAGGGCGGGACTTCGGGGAGTATTAAATAGGCTAATTGTGGACGTCAACACTTTCATCACTACTGCTGACCTCGAGGAATTAGAAGCTAGATTAGACAACGTCCAGGCTACCCACGGTCGTATTATGGCTCTGAGTAAGGTGATTGTGGCAGGCATGACAGAGGAGGAAGAGATAGTTACAGAGTGTGATAATCGCGCCCTCTATGATGAACCTGTCTTTAGAGCGAAGCACATATTACAGCGTGCTGTCGCAAGTAAGAAGGGAGGCGAGAATGAGGCCCATAGAAGGGCTGACCCAAAACACACTGTACACCTCCCAAAGCTCAATCTTCCTACATTTGGGGGCAAATTGACTGAGTGGTTAGCTTTTTGGGACGTATTTCGGTCTACAGTTCATGAATCCTCTTTGGATAATGTCCGCAAGTTTCACTACCTGAAGGGACAAATGAAAGGAGAGGCCTTACATTTGATAGAGGGTTTTGCGGTAGTGGGTGATAGTTATCTTGAGGCAGTACAATTATTAAAGTCCACATACGGGGATCAAGAGCAGTTGAAGATGGCCCATGTCGTTGCCTTGTTAAAGCTCGCAGAACCACAGAATAAGGTTGAGGAGTTAGCAAATTTTAGGGCAAATATGGAGTGCCATGCTCGATCGCTAGACACCCTAGGGCTCACCACACAGGAAATGATAGTCATTATCTTACGTCAGAAGCTTCCTATGGCAATACTTGACAAGATTAGATCATTTGATCTGGGGGAGTTCAAAACTCAGTTCAGTAAGGAAATTAGCAATCTACAGTTGAACAAAGGGAGAATGTATGTGTCGGGAGGGAGTGAGAATGTGGAGATGAGGGGAACTGTAAGCATGACAGTGGGGACTAAAGAAAAGAAAGAGGGTACGTATAAGAAACCTGCTCAGATTCTATGTAAGCTATGTAACAACAAACATAAATGGAGTTTCTGTGTAAAATACCCAACAAATGAGACAAAACTAGCACAGGCGAAAATATTGAAGCTATGTGTAGGTTGTCTAAGTAAGGAACATGGTAAGCAGGGACAATGTAGTGCTACATACTTAAGGTCCTTTCGCCACTGCAAAGGACATCACTTTGATAAGTTGTGTCCTACAGCAGATAACGTCAAAGACGTCAAACCAGAGGGTACTACAACTGTGACACTAGGTAGCATGCAAGACACCACTATATTGCCCACAATACAGATTCCCTTGGAAGGTAAAGACAGTAAAAAAGTTTGTCGGGTACTTCTAGGTCAAGGGTCTCATCGTTCCTTTATAAAGAGGTCCGTCTTAGTGGGACTGAAGCACCGAATCGTAGGGGCTGAGACTCTTCGATTGCAGGGCTTCACAGGGGTTACTGACAAACAAGTCTACGAGATAGCGGAGATATCATATTTCTACCGTAAAAACCGGTACTTTATGACATGTATCGTAGTAGATACCCTACCAGAATATGTATCTGTAGGAGTGAAGAAGGTGGAACACACATTACGTAGCAAAGGGGTTAACTTGTCAGATCCCATGGGAAATCAGAGTGAGGTGCATGTTCTACTTGGTGTGGATCATTATTATGATGTAGTATACCCTGGATTTAAAAAGATGTGTGGTGTAATTTCAATCCCCACTAAATTTGGATATTGCATGAGCGGAAAGATGCATACTACACAGTCAAAGGTCCTGGTCGACACAGGCTCGATATATAGAGTCAATGTAACCGCGGCAGAGGAGTTGGGAAGGGAGGATTCCCAACCTAGTGACCCTAAGATGGCTGCCGAGTTCGACCTGGAACGACTGTGGAGATTGGATCACATAGGCATTAATCCTATGGAGACAGATTATGACTCGGAAGTTGCGCTACAAAGGTTTGACGAGTCTGTGAGCTACTGTGCCTCAGACAAGCAATATAAATTTAGTTTACCATGGAAGAACAGTGAGATAAGCCTGCCTACCAACTATGGTTTGGCATTAGGTCGCTTACGCACATTGCAGCGGAAATTGTCTAACGAACCGAGCACGCGCCAGGCGTATGACGATGTATTTCGGAGTTATGAAGATAGGGGCTTTATTGAGAGAGTCGATGTCAAGGAACCGATTAAGAAGGGTAAGGTTCACTATCTGGCCCATCATGGGGTAAGAAAAGACAGTGTCACCACACCAATACGGGTGGTGCATGACTGCTCTGCCCATCAAGGTCAACAACCCAGTCTAAATGACTGCCTGTTGACAGGTCTGTCCATGGTGTCGGACCTGTCCCAACATCTATTGCGGTTTAGGCTGGGGAAGTGCGTCTATACCAGTGACATCTAGAAAGCATTCTTGATGGTCAAGCTAAAGGAGGAAGATAGAGATGTTACCCGCTTTCTTTGGTTCAGCGACATTAGCGACTCTGAAAGTCCGGTCATAATAGACCGTTTTCGGGTTGTACTCTTTGGGGCTACGTGTTCACAGTTTTTGTTAAATGCCACAATCAAAAAACATCTAGCTGATACTCATGAGGACACAAGTAAACTATCTCGCGGATTATATATAGACAATTTGCAGGGTTCTAGCGATAGTCAGGATGATTTGTTATATACATACTGGCAAGCACACAGATTGTTTACAGATGCACATTTATTTCTCCGTGAGTGGGTTACTAATAGTGAAGATCTTCAGAGTTTGATACAGGTGGATGGTACGGCATCTCATAACCAGGAAAAGTCCAGAAATTTGGGGGAAGATATGGCAACCTAAACATGACATACTAACTTTTCAAACAAGGTCTTTTGCTCAGCAGACAGGAGCGCACACAAAAAGAAGTCTGTTGAGCAAAGTTGCGCAATTTTTTTATCCTTTGGGTCTAGCATTACCTGTTACCATAAGAGCTAGGATTCTAATGCAGGAAGTTTGGAGACGTAAACTAGGATGGGATGACAGTTTGCCCGAGGACCTGAATGACCAAGGGACATTGTTGTTGAATGAGTATGCCATCCTATGTACTAAACCTATACCTCATAAAGTGGCGGCGTTCGGTGACGTTACGTTACACACGTTTTGCGATGCTAGCGCCACGGCATACGGGGTAGCCATATATGTCGTTACTTCATTTGGGGCACATTTAGTTACAGCCCGGGCCAAGGTAGCCCCGGTTAAAAAGGTAACTATCCCTAAAATGGAATTGACTGCCATGCTGCTATTAGCACGTCTGGTGCAACATGTACGCGCAACATAAGAGAGCGAATTAAATATTGAAATCGTTCACGTTTGGTGCGATAGTCAGGTCGCACTCAACTGGATACATAGTAAGAAGTCTCTGCCAGTTTATGTGCAGATAGGGTAGATGAGATTAGAGCCCTTTTGCCAGACGTTGCTTAAACATTATGTAAATACAAAAGAAACCCCTAGTGATCTCATAACTAGGGGTATAACGGCTAGCCAGTTAGTGAAGTCCGAATTGTGGTGGCATGGTCCAAAGTGGCTGCTCTATGAAAGTGAATGGACGATTTGGCATGCTGTTGGTGAGGGACTTCTGCCACTGGAAACAGTGGCAGTTAAAGCCCAACCAAATGAGCCACCGGGCCAATCATAGAGTGGGCAAGTTTCGGTGACTATAATAAACTAGTCAGAGTTGTCGCTTGGGTATTGCGATATGTATCCAATATCGAGCTTAAAGTAACGGGCCAACTCTGCAACAGGGGTCACAACATTGATGCTCGTGAATTTAAAGCAGCTGAAGTAACTTTGATCAAATGGGTTCAAGTAGAAACCTTTTCCAATTAATTAGAATCCTTGCAAAGCTCGAATAAGACATTAATGCCTAATATAGTGCGTCAACTAAGGTTGCACCTAGACAATGGCCTCATCAGGTGTGAGGGTCGCCTGAAGTGGTCGGGTGTAACAGACGGCACAAACCGCCCTATACTTATGCCAACAAGACATCACGTTACTGATCTATTGATCATACGTGCACATAGGGAAGTAAAACACTACGGGGTATGTCATATTACATCAAATTTGCGTCTCACATGGTGGATACCCAGAGTTCGACAAGTAGCTCGATGCGTAGTAAGAAAGTGTGTCATATGCCAGAGACTAAAAGGCAAACAATATGCAACTGGACCATCTCCACCTCTACCTGAATGCCGTGTAAAGTACGTAGAACCTTTCCAAGCTGTAGGATTAGATTACACAGGGGTATTGAAGACGAGAGTGCATGAGAAGGTTTATATATTATTGTTTACCTGTGCAACATCTCGAGCGGTACACCTAGAACTATGTGATACTATGTCTAGCGAAGAATTTATGCTAGCGTTTAGACGGTTTTGTGCCCGTCGTTCATTCCCTCAACTCATTCTTATCGACAATGCTCCCACTTATGTCCAAGCATCAAAATATCTAGAGAATATGAGTAGTGATCCTACTATCATCACTTTTTTGGGAGAGAAGAAGTGCGAATGGAGGTTCATTCCAGTTAAGGCACCTTGGTTTGGTGGAATGTGGGAACGGTGTGTCGGCATAGTAAAGTCAGGACTCAGAGCGGTAGTAGGACGTGCTCTATTAAAGAAGAGTGAGTTGACGACAGTCCTCACAGATATAGAGGCAGTCGTGAATGATCGCCCGCTTACATATGTGTACACCGACCTGCAAGAACCACTACCATTAACGCCAGCTCACTTCATATATGGAAACCCTTTGACAGCGTTTCCATCTGATTTCCAATCTATAGTAGAGTTAGAGGATCCCTCGTTGTACTCTGAGGTAGCGGTGTCTAAGAGATACCAGTATATATCGGGGATAATAGAAGAGTTTAGAAAACGGTGGATTAATGAATATCTGTTAGCATTGAGGGAAAGGAGTGTTACTCCCTCTGGTAGACCAACGGCACCTACAGTTGGTGAAGTTGTTTTAATTAAAGAAGATAGTCCTCGTTTATACTGGAAATTGAGCCGCGCGTTGGAGGTATGCAAGGGGGCAGATTCTGTAGAGCTGGTGTCGCTATTGAAGACAGCCACTGGAACTACTGTTCGTCCTATCACACGTTTGTATGCTTTGGAGCTAGATTCCGCTTTGCAATCTGATGCTCCCCCTGTTATTGCTGGGTCCGAGGATTCTCAAAGGAACGACTCACCTCTTACTGATGGTGATCATTCTCGGACCGGGACGCGTCCCAGACGCGCTGCTGCTGGCGCCGTCGACATGTGGCGTCAGACATGTGGCGCCTCTGGGCAACTTTAAGTTTAAGGTGGGGTTCAGGTAATTTTTTGTGGGGGGAGTGTATCGTAAATACGATAGGCTATGACTCTTTTGTGATCCCGTATGTCTCTGTGACATCACGGTCGCTCCTGCAGCACGACGTAGGACGAGTAGATCGTATATTATAAGATTGTAAATAAGTTAAGTTATAAAAGGCCTAATATGCTATTAAGCAATATTGCCATGGTCTTATGTAGTATATATGAATTTATCGTATATATTAATATAATTTATCGTATAGATACTATAGAGCAACCTAGATGCGGTACGATAATTTGGGCTCCTGGCGTTTGCCAAGGCAGCAAGGTGTGCCTCTGAGGAAGAGAGAGCAGAGCCTTCACGAACACCGACCAGTTAACATAAATTTTCCGCCCTCAGTTGATCGCGCTTTTGTGCCTCTAATCACAATACACTGACAGCGATACAAACAGCTACACCATCACGACGCTCTCATCGACGCCATGACTGACTGACAGATAAGCATAATATTCATGTCCATTCCCATGTAATCATTTATTCTTTCTTTCACTTGACTCGAGTCTTGGGACCGAAGTCTCGTTCCCCATTGTCCACCATATTGGGTAAACGTTCTCCCTTGCCTCATTGCCACGTGGAACTATTGGTGAGTTAATTCCTGGCTAATATTAACCCCTATAACCTTACCCTATATATCAATTTATTATGTGAGACCTTTGGATATAAATTAGCTTGTTTCAGATTGAATTCAATTTAGATATGGAGTAGTTTTAATTTAGATTGATTTTATTTGATTCATTATAGCTTAGTAATATTTGACTTCCATTGATAGTTTACCACAGTGTGTACACAATTAGAACAGGTCTGGAGCGCTGAAACCTAGTACTTTAATTTGGAACTGAAAGACTTTGGCTGAAATCAAATTTCCTAGGTGCTTGCGTTCTCTCTCTCTCTCTCTCTCTCTCTCTCTCTCTCTCTCTCTCTCTCTCTCTCTCTCTCTCTCTCTCTCTCTCTCTCTCTCTCTCTCTCTCTCTCTCTCTCTCTCTCTCTGTAATACTTGACCAGTCCCTGTGACTGTTCTATGGTGCATCTGGCTGGACTGCTCTTATGTGAGAGAGCTTTAGTACCATGTTGGTTGCCAGGCCAACTAAAATACCCTGGTTTGTCCACTGGAATAAGTGTAATATCCCTTGATCACTTGATTCTAAAGTCTGGCCGTTTGAAGGTGGTTAGTAGTACTTAGTAAGGATTCAGGCTATCGCTGTCACTCCTTTCGGAAAATCATTGTCTTTAGGACACGATTGCTGCTCAGTTGGGAGCTGCGGCACGTTGGGACTGTCTGACCTCGGGGAGACCTTTGGTTTAGTGTGACAGACATAACGAAGTCAGAATCTAGAACAGAATGAACACCACTGACGAATAGGTGATGCGGATGACATGACGCGGGAATAATTCAC
Organism: Paralithodes platypus; assembly: GCA_032716605.1. Classification (NCBI taxonomy): domain Eukaryota; kingdom Metazoa; phylum Arthropoda; class Malacostraca; order Decapoda; family Lithodidae; genus Paralithodes; species Paralithodes platypus. The sequence goes on along the minus strand of CM064534.1, from coordinate 19,353,488 downwards.
CACCAACCCCTTTTTTATAGCAATGTACAGTATTGGTCATTAGTTTTCTATCTATCTATCTATTGCCTGACGCCGCGATCCCCGAAGGGGTGGCCACGAACGAACCGCCCCCATGCACCTCTGTCCCCAGTCAGTCGACGCCCCTCCCCCCAACCAGCACCGCCTTCGTTCATGTAGTTCCTCACTCCATCCTTCCACCTCATATTCGGTCTACCTCTCCCCCTCTGTCCCTCCACCTCGCTCTCGTACACCCTCTTAGTCATTCTCTCACTTTCCATACGTTCCATATGGCCGAACCATCTCAAGTTGTTCCTTTTCACACTTTCCAGCACATCTACCTCCACACCACACCTCCTTCTTACTTCCTCATTAGTCTGTCTATCCCTCCATGTAACTCCGCACGCACTCCTTAAGTAATTCATTTCCACTGCTCTCACTCTTGGTCTGAGTCTCTCAACCAACGTCCATGCTTCGCTTCCGTAAGTCAGTGTCGGGATTACCACACTGTCATGCAAGGACTTCTTCACTTCCATACTGACCACCCTATTTCTTGTTACTGCTTTTAGCGTTCCTACAACCCTCTTCCCCTGTTGTACCCTCTCCCGCACCTCTTCATCCATAGTCCCATCTTTACTCAACACACTGCCCAGATACTTAAAAGAGTTGACGATCTCCATAGCCTGACCGTTCAGCTTCACCTCACACTCTGTGACTTCACCCCTTTCGAAGACCATAACCTTGCTCTTCCCCGTATTTACCTTCAAATTCCGTTTTTCGCACACTGTTCCAAATTCATTTACCAGACCCTGCAACTCCCATTCATTATCACTCATCAGAACTGTATCATCCGCAAACAGCAGTATAGGTAGCTTCCACTCAATTCCCTCCCTTTTCAGCGATACACCAACATCCACTGCTCTTGATAGTATTTCTTTCATAACTCCATCCATATATACAGTAAACAACCACGGGGACATCACACACCCCTGTTTCAAACCAACATTCAGGTCAAAGAACTCGCTCTGCTCACTCTCCACACGTACTGCCGCCTTTGCACCCTCATACATGCTCTTCACTGCTTTCAGCAACTTGCCCTCTACTCCGTATATTCTAAGTACTTTCCACAAACCTTCTCTATCCACTCTGTCATAGGCCTTCTCCAAGTCCATAAAGGCAACATACACCTTTTGTTTCTTCTCCAGATACTTCTCCACAACACAATTCAGGGTAAAAATCTGATCTACACATCCTCTTCCCTTCCTAAAACCTCCCTGCTCGTCGCCTATCCATTTCTCCGTTCTCACTCTCACTCTCTCAATCACTACCCTACTGTATACCTTCCCTACTACGCTTAGAAGACATATTCCTCGGTGGTTACCACACACTCCTCTTTCCCCTTTGCCCTTATATAGGGGGACTATTATGCCAGTCTTCCAGTCATCGGGTGCACTGCCCTTCTCCCATGCTAGTTTGCACATTTTCCATACCCATTCTATCACTATCTCACCACCATACCTCAACATTTCCCCACACACTCCATCTGTTCCTGGTGCTTTCCCCAACTTCACTCTTTTCATGGCTTCCCACACTTCTGACCTCCTGATCCCCACCTCCTCCTCCACTACTTCTCTTCTTCTCCCTCCCATACCATATCCAGCTATGTTTGCTGGCTCTTCATTCCTTTCATTTAGCAACTCACTGAAGTACTCCCTCCATCTTTCGACTCTCTCTTGCTTCTCGGCTAGCATTCTCCCATTCTTATCTTTCACACCCTTACTGTTTCCCTTGCTACCTTCCCTAACTTTCTTGACTTCTTTCCAGAACAGTTTCTTACTCTCCCTCCATTTTACACTCAGATTCCTTCCAAATTCCTCATCTACTCTTCTCTTACTTTCCTTCACTACTCTCTTCACCACCCTCTTACTCTCCACGTACCTCGCTCGTTTCTGTCTCTCGGAATCTTCATTCCCTCTACTACCCAACCACTCTCTATATGCTTTCTTCTTTTCTTCCACAGCTATTCTTACCTCTTCTGTCCACCATGCTGTACCTTTCACTCCCCTCCCTCTTCTCCTCACTCCACACACCTCCTCACATGCTGCACAGATCTCATCCTTAAACACCTTGCTCATCTCCTCCACTTCCTCCATAACTTCCAGGTCGAGCCCACCTAGTCGTCTTTCCACTGCTCTCCTGTACTCCTCCCTGACTTCCTCCTCCTGCAACCTCTCCACCCTCCTCACCATTCCACCCTCCTCTCGCCTCCCTCCCGCTCTCCTCACCCACTTCTTTTGTATCCTAACCTTAGCTACCACTACATAATGATCAGACAGACCCCCTCCAATACCCCTATACACCCTAGCATCCATCACAGATTTCTTCATTCGTTCATCCACACATACATAATCAATCAATGACTTTCGTTCCACCACTGTCTTATCCTTCATCGTCAACATCCGTTTCCACGTGTACCTGTGGATCATTCTGTGTCGGAAGAAGGTGTTGGCTATCCACAGCCTCCTCCCCACACATACGTCCACAAGTGCACTACCATTCCCATTCACCTCTGATGGTACCCCCCACCCTCCCACCACTCCCTCAACTTTCCTATCACCCACCTTACCATTCATATCCCCAATCAGAAATATTCTTTCGTTCTTGTCAAACTTCTCCAGGCATGCCTCCACATTCATCCAGAACTCCTCTTTCTTTCTTTCAAGTATATCCTCTGTCGGGGCATACACGCATACAATCACCCACGTTTGTATTCCTACTTTCATTCTCACCCACACAATCCTTGAACCCACAGACCCATACTCTCTTACACATTCCTTCCATTTGCTACTTACAAACAAACATGCACCTTCTCTCGCTGTTCCTTCACTCACTCCAGCACACACACCCATTCCACACTCCCACTCTCTCACATCTGAACCTTTCCATTTGGTCTCTGTCATTCCACATACATCCAGCCTGGCATTCACTAACACTTCCAGAACCTCTCTCTCTTTTGTGCCATCATTCATGCCACTAACATTCCACGTAGCCATTCTCAGAATGTCCAAAGGCATGTCCTTAGTCGGTCGTGGTTCGTCAACGTTGGTTCCGTCCGCATCCGAGGCTGTTCGTTCGTTTTTCCTTGCTTAGATATTTTTTCCGGGTGGGGGTCGCAAGCCCACCGACCCAACCTCTTTAGTCGCCTCTTACGACACGCAGAAGGCACGTGGGGCATATTCTATTCCCTAACCCCCAGGGGGGTTTTCCTTATGTTAAATAAAACTTGGAATGATTGTGAAAGACCCCAAACGGGTTGAACAGTTCAGGATGGCCCTCAACAGACTGAGTGAATGGTCGGAAACATGGCAGATGCCTCTAAACTTGGAAAAGTGAAAGGTGATGCATATCGACCAAGCAAACCCCAAATCAGGCTATTCACTATTGGCAATGACTCTGGAAGTGACTGACTTGGAAAAGGATTTGGGTGTTCTGATTAGCATTGACCTAAGGTTTCCAAGCAGTGCACTGAAGTAGAGAAGAAAATTCAGAAAATATTGAGCTATATTAAGAGGCAATTTAAGTATAGAAATAAGGCAATAGTCTTCACACTTTACAACGCTCTGATGCGGCCTCTCCTGGAATATGCTGTTCAATTCTGGTCTCCAGCACTCAGAAAAGATATAGAGCGACTAGAAAGAGTACAAGCTAGAGCTACGTAGCTTATTCCATCGCTTAGAAGAACGAGCTATGAGGACCGGTTGAGAGCTCTAGATCTCTTTCCGTTGGAGACACGCAGACTACGAGGTCAGGTCATTGAAATATTTAAAATACTTAATGGGTTTGACAATGTGGATTATAGCAAAATGTTTAGCTTCAATATGAATACAACACGCAACCATGGCTGGAAATTAGAATTGAAAAGGTTCAGCACTAGTATTTGTGGAAATAAATTCACATACAAGATCTGTTCTACCTGGAACAAACATCGCTCCGATGTTGTAAACAGTTCTTCAGTAGTTCAAGAAGAGAGTAGCTAGTATTTTGCACACTCTGTAAAGAGTGTAGTGCACTAAAAGGTCTATCTCCTTCCACTTCGAGTATCTCCTCGGAATGGACCGCAAGGTATCTGAGATACTAAACATTCCTTGTTACTCATTCTCTCTCTCTCTCTCTCTCTCTCTCTCTCTCTCTCTCTCTCTCTCTCTCTCTCTAAGCCTTTAATTTATGTATAAATCCAAGATTAGAATCACCAAAAGCGTTAAAGCTGAAACAGTGCAAGTTGTCTGCATTAAGTAACATTCCTTCAATACAATACAGAGACACAAGGAGAGAAAAATAAGGTTAATGGAAAGTTCCTCTCGTATATTTGAAGAAGAACAAATTTAACAGTCTTTGGCATCAGTCTAAATAGAACAGTCTATTATAACAGTGTAATATAAGTCTAAAAGTATAGTCTTTGTATGTACAGTATGTATGTATGTATATACTCACAAGATTAATTATATATATTATTATTAGACGATTTTAAAAACAGAGACACCTGTACTAGTCTGTTCAGCAGATACTTTCAATACAGATATTTGAGTTTATTAATCTAGGTTCGAATCCTTGGAGTGCCACATGTATTCATTAGTTTAATTGATTTCATTAGTTAGGTTAATTTGTAAGTTATTGGTGGGTTGGTGATAATATGAATACATGTATCATGATTGTAATACAACAAACACAAACATCGGAAAATAACATATCTCACTCACACACATACACACACTCTCTCTCTCTCTCACTCTCTTTTTTGTTCTCTCTATCTTAATTAAATCACTGAGGACATAATCTCCCTCCTTTTCTTCATCTTTCCTACAATGAACCCACTTAAGTTCCCTCCCCAGAATTTCACACTCTCATTACATCCAATTACGCTCTCTCACACAAACGCACACGCAAAAGCATGTTTAAGCACACTCACACACACACACACGCACATTTACGCACGCACACACAAGATACATCGATACTGAGTTTGACGGAACAGGCGAAACAAATTACATTCCATTCATGATAAGGGGAGATTGGCGTATATATTTCCTCATTCATAGATATATTTTTATCATTTTTATATTTTCCTCTCTAGACCTCCACCAAGCTTTAAAAACACACACCCTAAGACCCTCCTTCAAGATTTATTTGTACTTTATTCAATAGAAAAATGTCACAGCCAAATTACAGGCTCGCTATAGTTGGCCAGGAAAAAAATTGATACCAAAATGAAACGAACAGTCTTAATATTGACAAAGAAATGGGGCGAAAGGACTTAAAATCGCCAAACTAATAGGCCGAACGTCATACAATCTGAAAACTAATGGGACTAAACACGAGGGAGAAGTAGGCAGAAGAACGTCCCATCTCCCCTTAATGTGTTCATATTTTTAAAAATTTGAGTGTGATATTAGAGTCACCGTCAACAATAATAATTCTGATACATGTTGATGCCTTGGATTGCCTAAGCGAATTTCTGAAATTTCTGGAGGCCCAATTTAAACTGAATAATATCGTCTAATAGTAGCCACAGTAATTTAAAAGGACAGTACTTGTACTGAACGAGTTAAATGAGTAAAGGTGCATAACAGTAAAGCATGGTTCACATATACAGTACAAGAGTCGGTGCCCGAGTCCAGCACGAGTGAACGATGGGTGACACTCTTCATGGATCTTCGTGACTCTGGCAAGAACCAGCCCGAGTAGGTCACTGTTCCCGATTTACCAAGAGTCAACAAGAGTCGGTACATGTTCATCCAAGAGTCAGTACAAGTCACGGAGAGTAAACAAGAGTCACGAAGAGTGTAACACGAACTCAACACGAGTTGAGGAAATTTGAAAAATAACGGTCAAATTCCAGGGTACGAAAACAAAGAGTCGTTACGAGTCAACAAGAGTATAATAAGAGTCAACAAGAGTGTAACAAGAGTCACAAAGAGTGCTCCCAAGAGTGGCCCCCATTGTACAGGTGCCTGATTAACCTAAAGGTGTAACAAGAGTCAACACGAGTCACAAAGAGTTATGCAGAGAATAGTCAACAAGAGTCAACACGTGTCTACACGTGTGTCCTTCGGACTCTTGACGGGGACAAGAAATTTCATGCAGGCATGAAATTTCTAGGCCACGTCACGAGTCCCCAGGACACACCCCAATACCAACACGACTCACACAAGTGTAACACTTTATAATGGACATAGATTCATTGGAGAGAGTACAGCGTAGAATGACAAAAATTATCCATAATATTAGAAATCTTCCGTATGAAGAAAGGTTGAAGAAATTAGGTTTACATTCGTTAGAGAGACGCAGAGTTAGAGGGGATATGATAGAGGTGTTCAAGTGGGTTAGTGGGATTAACAAAGGGGACATGACAAATGTACTAAAGCTCAGTGATAGCGAAAGAACTCGTACCAATGGTTTCAAATTAGATAAATTTCGTTTCAGAAAAGATATAGGCAAATATTGGTTTGGTAACAGAGTTGTAGATGGGTGGAATGGACTACCAAGTGCTATAGTGGGATTAAAAACGGTAGGGAGCTTTAAGATAAAATTGGATAAGCATTATGGACGAGAAGGGTTGGGTGTGAAGGGGGATCAGCCGGGTTGGGCCAATCAGCGCTCTGCAGACCCCGTAATCCTGCGTTAATCTCTAACCGTTTTGGTAAGATGATCCTCAGGGTATTAGAGTGTTGAGCCTATAATTGGGCTTTGTAATTGGGATTGTGTGGGACAGGGATCTGCCTTGCTTAGGCCAATCGGCTTTCTGCAGACTCCCATTTTTTTATGTTCTTTTGTTCTTAACACGAGTCACGAAGAGTATGCCAGAGTCATGGCCGAATCTGAAAATGTCCTCACTCGTGCTGGACTTGGGCACCGACTCTTGTACGTGTGAACCATGCTTAACACACACATATAGATATATTTAAATAGGGCTCTTATTTTTTTCTTTTAGTAAGCTGAAAGTCTATGGCCAAAATATACTCAATGAAAACGATGAATACAAAATAAATCCACTAAAGAAAATCGTCTAATGGAATATGTCATTGTGCTGATAGAGTTAAAATAGGGTTCTTATTTGTATTATTGATTCATACATATACATTTTTTTAAAGAAACTAACAGTCTATGGCCAACACAAACTCAATGATACCGCTAAAAAAAAAAAAAAAAAAAAAAAAAAAAAATCCCTTTTCTCTTTCATCTGGCCCCAGGACTTTACCGCCTTGTTTGGGTAAATAATTCCTCCGTCCAACAAGAATTTACCGAGTATCGACGTGAGGAAAACAAAAGTGAGATGAAGATGTTAGGCCAATGTTTTCACAGCAACCGCCATGTTGTATTCCTTATGATAACCGCATATGAACGGGCGACGTCTCATTCATTTTATTCTGGATAATATTAGACAATATTTTTCGGTTTTATAAAGGGCCACCAGCAACTAGCAGGCTTCGAACTCTCTCACTTAACCCTTTTACTGCCATAGATCCTTCTTAAGCTACACAAAATCGTCTATTTAAAGCTAGAATAAGCAAAAAAATACGTCGCTGGTACAGAAGGGGTTAAACTATCGCTTAACCCCTTCATTCACGCTGCATAGTTGCGTCCTATACTGTATAACATCGCCTGTAATGAAAGGCGGTACAAACACCAGCAAGCCATGTGTCTCTTGCTGATCCTCCCTATTCCTTATGGGAATAAGGGCTGGCTATTGACTGACTGGATGACTGGTGGGAAAACACGCATATCTTGAAATATCTCCTTTAAGCGCGAGTTTGATTCCAATTGATTATATATTTTGTTGTTGTTGTTGTTGTTGTTGTTCCCCAAGCTGCCTGGCCGAACAGCCCCAAGGCCCCGAGCAGGCCAAGGCCATAACCGTGCGCCCCCACAGAACCCTCACTGCCGACCAGAATAAAGCCTGGGTGACCGAAGCCACTCCATGGCGGGGAGCTGAGGAGGGTGCGGAAACGCCCAGGAAACCAAAGCCCCACCCAGGGCCCTGTGCCCCTCAGCAATTATGAAGAGAAAGTTGAGGGGCAAAGGAAAAAATGTGACGTTTTGGCTTCCAATCTAGGTAGACTGGGAGGTCAATCCACGGAAGAGAGGCCGTCACTTGAGATCTAGAAAATATAAAAGTAAAAGGAACAGTCAGAGTAAGCTATGGGTATGGCAGAGATCGCTCAGTTCTCACTCTGATAGACCAGCCCATCACCAGAACTTATTTTTTTATATTTTTGTAATATAAGTTTATTAATATATATATATATATATATATATATATATATATATATATATATATATATATATATATATATATATATATATATATATATATATATATATATATATATATATATATATATATCGATAAATGTATATATATATATATATATATATATATATATATATATATATATATATATATATATATATATATATATATATATATATATATATACAGTATATATACAGTATATATATGTATATATATATATATATATATATATATATTTGTTTACTTAATCAAAATTTGATGTCTTAATCTTAGCCCCCTAGTAGACGTATCAACTCCTTGTACTGATATATATGATGTGGCAGGTAAAATAGTGTGAATGTTTACCCCTTCTGTACTGGCGACGTCTTTGTAATTGGATTTCAGCTACATTTAGACGCTTTTATGAAGCTTAAGAAGGATATGTGGCAGCTAAAAGGATTATTTGAGATAGTCTGTAGCCTTTTGGTGGGTAGACGTCCTTTCTAAACTGAATTAAATCGTCATATAGTAGCCAGAACTAGTTATAAAGGACGTCACTGGTTCTGAACGGGTGTATGAAAGTCAGTACAAACTCTACTGAGGTATCCTGACAGGCTGAACACAATTGAAATATTCCCTTTAAACACAAGGTCGATATTACATTATTCCTTCACTTAATTACAATTCACTGTCGAAAGCGTATACTATAGTAGACGTACTAACTAGTGCTATGTGTGTGTGTTTGTGTGTAATATTACATTATTCCTTCACTTAATTACAATTCACTGTCTAAAGCGTATAACATAGTAGACGTACTAACTACTGCTATGTGTGTGTGTGTGTGTGTGTGTGTAATATTTTGTAACTTCCAATAGTTTGCTTGAGTATGCTGTAATTGATATTGTTTTATTTACTGAACAATAATTTAGTAATTTGTATTTGGAATGTATGCATGTAATAATTGTGTATGTAAAACCTTTGTTTACTTTACTGTAAGAAACACATTTTTTGTGTAACCAATCGTGTACTAAATTCAACACAATACATTTTAGTGTGCCTTCCTACGCTGAATACAATGTTCTTACAGTACCTAGAATAAGGGGAGGTTTACACTTGAGGGATATTTTTCTAGACCCAATTCCCCCTCATGTTTATCCCCATTGCTTATACAATTTGTAGACGTTTGCCCCACTATTTTGTCGATTTTAAGAACTTTCACCCCATTTCTGTCAATTGTATGACCTTGTGTGCAATTTATATGTTGATTTTTTCTGGCGAGCGATAGCAAGCCTGTAATTTAAGGGGAACAGGCCTTCGGACAGGATTTTTTTTTACTGAAAAATTTACAAAATTGTTCTTGACAGGGGGTGTAATTTTAAGCTTGATGGAGGTCTTGGGAACAAACCCCCCCCCCCCCTCCTTAAACTACATAAGCCTTCATTGTACACTGGAAAGCAACATGGCTCAACTTGAAACCCATACACATAAGATCACGGATTCTCCCTATCGACGATCTCCTCAGGGGTAATATGCTGGAATATAAGAGAGGCGAAGGGAAATTGGGTCTGGCAAGAGATAATTAACTTTATCAGAAAATATAAACTTCGAAAAAAAAGTCATACATTGAATCTGTAGGTGATAAGGGTCCCAAAGGCGATAAGCGAGAGAAAGTAAATTCCTAGGAACATTTTCTTAAACATTATTTTTGTATGTGGAAATATCATAATCCTTAAATGCATTATTATCTATTACCATGATATATATACTGTATATATATTATGAGAGAGAGAGAGATATATTAGGTAATTCCTTGAGGCACAGTGTGTCTTTGGACTATTAATAATGTATCACCAGATACTTGTCCCTTCTTTGTTGGTCCTTTGTGGTCCAAAATATCCAGGTTAAGGGGGGTCACCGTTTTTGTTTTATTTTGTTCTCCTTTTCTCTCTTTCCCTGGCTTGTATTCATTCGGCCCCATTCAGATTTTTTTTTTAAGACGTTTATCCCCATCCAGGTGTCGATGTCTTCCTGTCGAGCGATAGCGAGCCAGCATTGTATGGAGAAATCCGGCTTCGCCGGAGACATTTTTCTATCGAAAAATGTACAAATTTAGCTTGCTGTCAAAACAAAAAAATATATATGCTGGCTCGCTACCGCTCGCCAGGAAAATATTGACACCTGGATGGGGGTAAATGTCTTATTACAGTAGGCTGAATGGGGCCCAATGGATACAAGATAAACAGAGAGGGAGAGAAAGAGAAAACAGCGAGGTGGCGGGCCCCCTTAAGGTTTTGACACGTCCTTATGTTTGGATTCCCAGACATTCTGCTTTCCTGTATTAACCAACATTTGATTATGAGACATAGTACTTGCCCCGTTCCATCCTAATATAATATCTATCTTATAAATGTTTCTATATATTACATTGGCAAAGCTCTCCATGCGTGTTCATTACTTGTAAAACACTCTGAGTATGTACTGTTTTAACTCTTACAGTACTGGTGACGTCATTTTGTTTATATTTCAGCTGCATTTAGACGATGCAATGTAGCGTAGGAAAGATTGTGGTATAGCTAAAAGGAGTATTTGAGATAGCCAGTAATCTTTTAAAGGGTAGACATTTTTCCTAAGCTGAATAAAATCGTCTAATAGTGTCCAGCATATAATGAAAAGGACCTCACCTGTACTGAATGGGATAAGTAGAGTTCTGCCTTTATATAACCTTTAACCTCTTCTGTACCGACGGTGTCCTTTTAACTTTATTCTGGCTACTATTAGACGATTTTACTCAGTTTCAAAAGGGCCTCCACCAATGAACAGGCTTCGAACTATCTCGCCTAACCTTTTTTACTATCACAGATCGTTCTTAAACTGCACAAACTCCTCTAAATATAGCTAGAATAGAATTTAATAGACGTCGCTGGTACACCACATATATACAAATTGTCTCTTATGTTCTCAAGTTCCCATTCATCAGTGCCCGTCTGCCTTCATGTTTGTGCAATGTCATCAACAGGTGACTGGCCAAGGCACAGACATGAATATACAAACACCTCCAAGCAGCACTGAGGTTGAAAAACAGTCACCGAAACATACGCATATAAATACAAGCTTGAGATGAGAAAGTATTCATAAGAATAAGAATTGAGTTCGTTTATTTACCCGCCATATGCCAACGACGTATATAATGTATGTCGAGCCACTTAAATGCAGCCAATACCAATGATATATATTTTGTTTTCTATGTGTTTGAAGGAGGCAAAACGCAGGCTACCTGTAACGAGTGTCTTCCCCAAAGCCATAAGAGTGAGGGAGTGCCGAATTCTAGGGACGTTGGGTTAAAATAAATATATACAGTATACGTCCGTCACATATATTCTTGCTGCACTTTATATCTATTTGACATTGATACCAGCGAGTAGATTGAGAGTATATAATCATTATTGATTAAAATGTATATAGAATATTACCATTAAGTTACCACACCAAAACATACACATTTTAAAGGATGTAAAACACAGACTTACTGCGAATTCTTCAAACGCTGAGCTGAGTATTTGTATAATTATTATAGTCACACACGCTCCGTTCGGAATTTCAAAAACATACATCAACACTAGCCAATGTGTGTGAGACTAACTAACTAACTAACTCTAACTCTGAAGAATTATCGTTTGATGATTGTGGGCAGGTCAGAAATAAATTTTAAGGTTCCAAGTGAAATATTAAGTGTGTACATTATCATTGCTTTCATATACTGTATCTCTAATTAGCAAAACAAGTATAGGAAGAAGCCTTTGTAAAAGCTGGTTTTATGTTGTTACGACCGGGGTTACGAATAAAACAAGGGCACTTAATGATTGGACTAGTAATAGGGCACTAAGCAACAACGGTACGCTAGATCCAAACCCTCGTACTTATTTGCCGGCGAACAAAAACACCTATACCCTCCAGAGTTAATCTGCGATAACGGGGTATCCTTAACTGGGCATAAATGTACTCTACTTCAGGCTAACCCACACTGGTATAGCCTGATAACAAACAAGATGCAAGTTACGTTAACATGCATACAAGGGAAGCTATGGAAAGATCAATTAAATCACTGCAAGATTTAATACAATAAAAAGATGCTTCAATATAGTTACTCTAAGCAACAATAAACTCTTCACTCCTATCTGAAAGAAAGTGAAGTATAGTCCTACAGCTTAGACCTGGAAACTTCTGAAGAAAGTCTGATGCTCATAAGATGCTCGTATCTAATCTTGAACTATATAAAGGCAGGAGGCAGGACACAACACGTGTAAACTGAATACACTAAAAGATAGGACATAATAATTATTATAATGTTAACTGACACGAGAATACTATAAATGCGCAACGGTAGCAATGCTCGACACTAAAAGAAGTACTTCCTCATCAACGAAACAGTCTGCTATGGTTGTGCAACTCAACAACAACCTAGACTAATAAATGCTGTGAATAATAATGTGTACATATCAAAGAGCTTTTATTAAATACTAACAAGTGTCTACTCAATTAATAATGTCTAGCTGGAATACTCTAGGTAAGGAACTGTGGTTGAGCAAGACAGGCTCGTAGCCTAGCGATGTCCTTAAGACTGCATCCTTTAAGTTACGTTAATTGACTGGTATCTGGTTCTATCCTGGCGACCCTCAATAGATAAGCAAAGAGGCAGCAAAGTGTGGAACTGGAACATGCTAAAACCCTCAGTCAACACAATGCTGCACTCGTAAAGAACGCAAGCGAAAAGACAACACAGGCTACCACAGGACCGGTCGAAGTCATGTAGGTATAAGCAAACCATATACACATCGGGGACAACGACTACAGTTACCTTATCCCAGTCTAGCATTAACTCCTTGCGACATATTATGTTCCAATAAGTCCGAGGAGGCGGTTGACAAGTATTTTAGGTCTTGAATTTGGCTCATGAGTGTTGTCGAAGCCTTACATTTTTCGCGATTTCCATCCACCAGAATGCTGTTTATTGTGATGTACCATATATCAGTGGAAAGAGGAATATTTATAGTACATGATAAAACAAAACAAAATGTAAATAAATCGAAATATGAAAGTGTAAATGAGTCCGGAATACAATTATTTCCCATGCAATTGTCTTCACACCGTCCTAGCTCTAAATTGTGAGTGATGACCATATATTTTTTTTTGCTCAAATAATAGTATTTTTTCTCCTCTTTCCAAATCTGAAAACAGAAATTGTTTATCTTCAATAGTTCTCAAGCAGTGACCGAAAACAAAAAATATATGATTTTGATTTATATGGTTTATAACATTTTCGATTTATTTCGTTGCTACGAAGTGTATGGTTTTAAATTTAGGCTGTATGAATTCGGCAAATAATGCTGATGAGTATAAAACAAACTAGAAGTTCCTAGGACAAATACTTTTTGCGCTATGAATATTTGAAATGAAGAGCCAAAATGCGAATATTTACGCTTCACCCATCTCTGTTCCGGCGATGGTAGCCGGGTTCCGAGCTGTTCCCCACCTCGTGGTTGCGTTATTTGCTCGGATATGTATATAACTGTATATATCACCGGAATCGGAAAATTGTGCTCTTTCCAATGGTGAAAACAAAAATAATATAGCGTAATTGGTTCGCGAGCTATGCACAATTGTTTCCATGCAGTGACCGAAAAAAAAAAACATATGATTTTGATTGATATGGTTTATAACATTTTCGATTTATTTCGTTGCTACGAAGTGTATGGTTTTAAATTTAGGCTGAATGAATACGGCAAATAATGCTGATGAGTATAAAACAAACTAGAAGTTCCTAGGACAAATACTTTTTGCGCTATGAATATTTGAAATGAAGAGCCAAAATGCGAATATTTACGCTTCACCAGTCTCTGTTCGGGCGATGCTAGCCGGGTTCCGAGCTGTTCCCCACCTCGTGGTTGCTTTATTTGGTCGGATACGTATATAACTGTATATATCACCGGAATCGGAAAATTGTGCTCTTTCCAATGGTGAAAATAAAAATAATATAGCGTAAATGGTTCGTGAGCTATGCGCAATTGTTTCCATGCATTGTTATTGTTATGAAAATATATGAGAATGTTTATACAGTTGTATATCTTTGCCACAATATACAACACTTTTATATAATTTGTGTTGCCAATAATTGTATAATGTTCATAGAAGACATGTCAGTCATGAAGGTTGCCAATTTTACTTACCTGGTAGGGCTACAACCCTTTCCAACGAGAAGGGAAATGGCTCCTGGGTTGACACTGAAAAAACAAAATAAGAAAGCCAGGTTATCTTCAGGTAATAAATTCAGAAATAATTCTATTGTACACGAAAATAAAATAAAGTAATATATATATATATATATATATATATATATATATATATATATATATATATATATATATATATATATATATACAAGGTGTCAAACAAAATATAAAGAATGGTAAATGGTAATGTATGTGTGTGGATATATATATATATATATATATATATATATATATATATATATATATATATATATCTATATATACAAGGTGTCAAAATAAATAATGGTAAAATCAATGTGTGATTGTGTGTATATATATATATGGTGTCAAACCAGAGAAATATGTGCAAATTTCCAAGCCACCCAAAGAGGTACTGCACTGGACTCATTATTTTTTTAGAGTGGTTTCCCCAGGAGGCCTATATCCACTCTAGTGCAAATTGAATTGTGTCACAACCCTTTCCAACGAGAAGGGAAATGGCTCCTGGGTTGACACTGAAAAAACAAAATAAGAAAGCCAGGTTATCTTCAGGTAATACATTCAGAAATAATTCTATTGTACATGCAAATAAAAGAAAGTAATGTGTATATATATATATATATATATATATATATATATATATATATATATATATATATATATACACACAAGGTGTCAAACAAAATATAAAGATTGGTAAATGGTAATGGTAATGTATGTGTGGATATATTTATATATATATATATATATATATATATATATATATATATATATATATATATATATATATATATATATATATATGGTGTCAAACCATAGAAATATGTGCAAATTTCCAAGCCACCCAAAGAGGTACTGCACTGGACTCGTTATTTTTTTAGAGTGGTTTCCCCAGGAGGCCTATATCCACTGTAGTGCAAATTGTAGTTTTTTTTTTTTTTTTTTTTTTTTTTTTTTTTTTTATGATGATGGTGATGATGATGATGAGTGAATGAAGGTGGGCCCCGAACCTTGGAAGTGATGATTGAATGAATGAATGAATGATTGAATGATTGAATGACTGAATGAAAGGGTGATGAAGGTGAATTATTGATGATGATGATGATGATGGGTGAATGAAGGTGGGTGAATGAAGGTGGGCCCCGAACCTCTGAAGTGATGATTGAATGAATGATTGAATTATTGAATGATTGAATGACTGAATGAAAGGGTGATGAAGGTGAATTATTGATGATGATGATGATGGGTGAATGAAGGTGGGTGAATGAAGGTGGGCCCCGAACCTCGGAAGTGATGATTGAATGAATGAATGAATTATTGAATGATTGAATGACTGAATGAAAGGGTGATGAAGGTGAATGGAAGAATGCATAAAGACTGAATGAATGAATGGGTGATAGTGATTGGAAAGGAATAATGAAGGTGAATAGGAGAATGCATAAATGAATGAATGAATCGTGCAAAGATCCTGGCTATAGGACATCTGCATCGAATTGATGGTACTTGTTAAAGCAACCATTGACATCGATGCAGAGGCTAACGCGGCAAGACCTGCAGCGAAAGCTCGTGTCCTTGCGAATTTGGCTCCTGTAACACACACGGCACCGCTTTCGCTTTCCGCCTGGGATAGTCTCGAAAACGTGTTCCAAGTTCCTGTTGTACCGGTCATGGTCCAGTACAACAGGACGTGGCCTGGAACCCCGTCCTCTAAGAGGACCTATCCGACGGCCTCTTGGTGCCTGAGCCCTAGCTTGAACGTCCATTACTAGTGGAACCCAGGCGGCATCCATGAGGGGTGCTGCCCGAGCGCCACCAGCAGCAGCAGCTGCACCCGGTACTACTGGTGCGGGGGGGTCAAGTGGTAGGTCATCCACTTCCTCCTCATCATCAGTAGCATCGTCCGAGTCCGATACTGGTGCCGCCTGGGGTGCATTCTCAGCGAGTGCTCCCCCGACGGCAACAGCAGCAGCAGCAGCATCTGGACCTGGTGAGGGGGGGGGGTCATGAAAGAGTGCTCCCCCAACGCCTCCACCAGCAGCAGGAGCACCAGGAGGAGTGCCAGGATCATCAGCAGGAGCGGCTGGGGAGTCTGGATTGTCGTCCGGTGGGGGCGACCCAGCTGAGCTTCCGGAGGATTGCCGCCGACGCCGCCTGTCTCGCCTGAGACGGGTGCATGGCTCGTACTGACCTTCTGGCAAATCCTGTGCACGCCGGATGCGTCTCCCCGACAAAGGCCACTCTGCAGGGTTGAAGTGCAACAAGGAACGGACTACGCTTTCCTGGAACGCCAGCATAGTCATCTTCCTGCGGGGGTTGCACTTCTTGAAGAGTACGAAGGCATTGAAGAGGGCCATTTGGATGAAGTAGAATACGATCTTCTTCGTCCATTTGACCGTTCTTCGCTGGATGGGGTAGTACTGGATCATCTGATCAAAATGATCCACCCCACCCATGTGGCGGTTGTAGTCGTCAACACAAACGGGCTTCATGATGTTCTTACGAGTCCGCTGCCACCTGCCTTGTACCTTCTTCTTGACAAATGACTGCTTTGGAATGGTGCTCTGGTCGTGGAAGGTGGACACCATGTTGACAATCCGTTTGTCTTTCCAAAGCATCACTAGGGTTGTGCCGTTGTTCATCGCCTCAATTGCATCGTCTTCCAGTGTCGATGCATGGGCAATGTCGCGCAACCGCTTCGGAGCCCCTCGTGCAAGCCTCAGGGTGCCACACACATAGATCTGGTGGTGTGTGAGCATGTGGTGGCACAGGTCAACTGAGTTGTAAAAGTTGTCCATGAACAACTTGTAACCCATGCCTTGCAGGGACTCCGTTAAACCCTCAACCGTTTTCTGGAGAGTTTGACCAATACCAGTGTAGACTTGAAAGTCATACACGAAACCAGTCGTGGACTCTGCCAGGATGTACAGCTTGATAGCGTACTTCTTCGGCTTCATCGGGTTGTAGCACTTGAATGAAAGGCGACCCTTCCACCCAAGGCAGCCTTCGTCGATGGACACCTTCCTCTCCGGGACGTAGGCAAGCTTGAAGCCAGCAAGCAGGTAGCGCATCACCGTGCGGATCTTCACTAGCCTGTCTTTGGTCTGCTTGATGACTGCCTTGCTGTTGAACGTGTGAAAATTGCTCAGCAAGGCTTGGAACTTGGTGACCTGCATGGTCGTGCGAAACGT
Source organism: Paralithodes platypus (assembly GCA_032716605.1). Classification (NCBI taxonomy): domain Eukaryota; kingdom Metazoa; phylum Arthropoda; class Malacostraca; order Decapoda; family Lithodidae; genus Paralithodes; species Paralithodes platypus. Next base: position 19,335,747 of record CM064534.1, on the reverse strand, counting down.
TGGATAATTATGGACTCCATCATTTAGCCAGTAGTGACGCACAGTGGGGAGTTTGTTGACACCCATGAGGAAGTACAGACCAAGGAATTTGGCCATGTCCTCCTCACTGAACGATGTCCACAGAGAACCAACGAATAAGGCATACGCGTTGGTCTCATTCACCAGGAACCTGAGCAGTTCTCTTGTAAAAAAGAGCTGGAAGAACTGCAGTGGTGTCACTGGTGCTGGAACCCGCAAGCCAGGGGTTCCAGTGAAAGGATCAACGTTGGGTGTGAACGGGTCTGACGTCCACTCGTGATCCTCAGCATACACGGTGGGGGGGCGTGGAGGTGCACGTGCTGGGAGAGCACCACGTCGTCCGCCTGGACGACGTATGTAACCTCTGCGGCCCCTGGGCCTACCACCTCGGCCCTTCACGGGCCCAGATTTTCGGCGGGGAGGGGGAGGGGGGTCGTCTTCTGCGGAAGACGAAGGGGGTGGGGGTGATGGTGGATGTGATGAGGGTGATGGAGAAGGTGGTGTGGTGGAGTCAGGGCGTGTGGGTGATGGTGGATGTGATGAGGGTGATGGAGAAGGTGCTGTGGGTGGATGAAGTGGGGCAGGAGGAAGCCTCTGTGGAAGCTCCTCATCGATTGCCGCAGCAATCTCATCGTGCATGATTTGGCGATGTTCAGGCGGAACAAACGCCATGTAGCGCGCCTCGCTGCCCCCGCTGTTCCCCAAGGAGATCAGCGAGGGGGAGGCTACGCTGGGAGACAGGACATGTGATGGTGGGGTGTTCAGACTACCCACCGGCAGGAGTGGAGCCAGGATGCGGGGGCTGTCTGAAATGTTGCTGGCCGGTGATTCTACGTGAGGTAACAAGGGACCGCCATGCAGGTTGTGTCGTGAAACAGGAGAAGAAAAAGAATAGAATGTGTGGAAGTTCGGGAATGGTGTGACGACATGAGAGGATGTTGATGGTTGTGGTGAGAGTACATGAGTGGATGTTGATGGTAGGATGGGTGCTGGTAGGACGGGTGGGGATGGATGAGGTGGGGTGATGTGGAGTGATGTACGGGCTAGGTGGACGGCTGGTGATGAGAGGTGGCGAGGTAGGACGACGGGTGATGATGAGCAGTGGCGAGATGGGGTGGTGTGGAGTGATGTACGGGCTAGGGGGACGGGTGATGATGAACAGTGGCGAGATGGGGTGGTGTGGAGTGATGTACGGGCTAGGGGGACGGGTGGTGATGAGAAGTGGCGAGGTAGTGCGACGGGTGATGATGAGCAGTGGCGATGAAGGGGGACGGGTGATGAGGAGACGTGGTGAGGTTGGGCGACGACTGGAGGTGGAGGTTGTGGAGTTGGTGGAGTTTGTAGAGGTGGAGTTGGTGGAGGAGGTGGAGGTGCTGATGTGATGATCCTCCTCCTCTTCCCCCTGGGCGGTGGAGAATTGGTCAAACCATCTTCATCTCCATCCGTCTCACCCGCCTCATCTGTCCACTCCTCTTCCTCGCATCCCATGTCGTCCTCGCTCTCGCTCTCGCTACTGCTCATATCAAGGATGGTGTTGAGGACGGAGGCCAGCTGGTCCTCCGGGATGGGGCGTTTTTTATCCATGGCAAGCTAGATGTGTAACGGATCTGTAATGGGAGGGGGGGGGGGGGGGGGGGTATAAAAACAAATGCACAACAGAACCAAGAAAAATAACAAACAAAAAAATATATATATATAAGTATATCAATCTACAATTAGAAAACAATATGGGGCGTTTTCTATCCATGGCTGGCTAGATGTGTAACGGATCTGTAATGGGAGGGGGGGGAGGGCGGGGTATAAAAACAAATGCACAACAGAACCAAAAAAAAGCAAAAAATATATACATATATATATATATATAAGTATATCAATCTACAATTAGAAACAAATATATAAATACAAAAATAACCCTCCACCCAATTTCTTTTTATATATATATATATATATATATATATATATATATATATATATATGGGGGGAGGGGGGTATAATGGGGGAAGAGGGAGAGGGTGTATAATGGGGGAGGGAGGGGGCATAA